>CM066978.1:3270000-3669364 GCA_033971965.1 Cucurbita ficifolia
TTTTGGAACTTCTCAAAAAAAAAAAAATACTTATGTGGTAAGAAAGTAACCCAATTCATGCATAAAAATTTAATACTCCTTATTAAGGCTTTATTTTGCATGGGCTCACATAAATCAAAATGAATCAGTTTTAGGCCATTTGAAGCTTTTTTAAGCTTTTCCATGGGGAGGACTTCCTACCTTGCTTTCCATAAATGCATCATTTACATAAACTAATTGAATCAATATTTGGTAATCCAAAAATTATACCTTTATCCCTAAGCATTTTCATGCCCTTCATATCTCATATATCATAGCGTTGAGTTATCTTTTGTACTAGTATCAAGAGCAAAATTTCTCATATTAGACACTTAATGGAAACATCTTATTTGAAGTATGAGAATTTTAACTTTCTGATCAAGTTTCTTATATGTAATGACACATGTGTTGTCATTAAATAGAATGGAATATCCTTCCGTCATCAATTGTCTAATACTCAATAAATTGTACCCTAAATCAGACACAAATTCAATATTATAAAACATTTTTACTAAGTTGACTCCAAAAGTACGTGTTTAAAGAGAAATAACCCAAACTGTTACAAGAATTTGATACTTTCGAAGACGAAAGTTCTGGTATATAATGTAACGGATTGAAAAAAAAATCAAATCAGAAACTGCACTAATTTTCGGTAAGCACCGTGGATCTCACACCGAAACTACTCCGCCCACGCCTACATAAAACCCTTCAAGCGTCCCAACATGATAAACCCGCAGAAAAGAAAGAAAAGCATAGAGAAACGAAATAAAAAGGAGACGAAAACCGAAAGGGAGGAAGAAGAGAAACACATTAGAATTCGGGCATTTCTACCTCATCGACGACGTTAAACACAAAGGAAAAGGTAAAGGAGGTGTGTGAGGAAATAGCAAGCAGATCTTGGTCAGCGAGCTACCCCACCCACAACAAAAAGAGAAAGAAAATGGAACAAAGCTTAGAATTCACTGTAACACGAGTCGGGTGGAGAAGAAGACAGAATTGGGCCAGATTCGAGTAACCCAATAGCATCACAGCCCACAACCCAACCTTTTCATGCAACCCCAACAGATTCATGGCCCGACAAGGGTACACAACCCAAACAGGTAGACGACGCTCAGCTCAAATAGGCAGAAACTAACGACCAAAAACCATGCAACCCGCAGTACTCCCACTCTACCTGAAGTCCACGTCAGCTTCTTTCTTGTCACGTGTCATTCCTACAGTTGTGATATCTCACATTAGTTGGAGAGGAGAACGAAACAACTTTTATAAGGGTGTGGAAACCTTTCCCTAACAGACACGTTTTAAAGTCTTGAGGGGAAGCCCGTAAGGGAAAGTCCAAAGAGGACAATATCTATTAGCGGTGGGCATGGGTTGTTACAAATGGTATCAGAGCCAGACACCGGGTGATGTGCCAGCGAGGAGGTTGTTCCCCGAAGGGGGGTAGACACAAGGCGGTGGCGGTGTGCCAGTAAAGACGCTGGGCCTCGAAGGGAATGGATTTGGTGGGGGTCCCACATCGATTGGAGAAAGAAATGAGTGTCAGCGAGGACGTTGAGCCCTGAAGGGGGGTGGATTATGATATCTCACATTTCCCTAGCAGATGCGTTTTAAAGCCTTGAGGGGAAGCCCATAAGGGAAAGTTCAAAAAAAATAATATCCGCTAGCGGTGGGCATGGGCCGTTACAACAGCCATTGACTCCTTCGGCTCAGTCGACTCAACGAGGCTCCTCGGCTCAGTTTAAAGAATTTTATACTAATTTCTACATTTTTTACCCTCCCTTATCTGAATAATTTCTACATTTTGTACCCTCCCGAAGCTGAATTCGACCTTATCTAAGGCGATTAAGGTCAGTATAAAGCTCGATTTCTCCATTCAAGTTAAGTTAGATTAGGAAATTAGAATTATTAAAGAAATTAAGTGAATGTTCTAATAGGAAATACCTTGGTGACACTTGGAATAAGCTTCGAAGGACGAACTCAAGCATTTAACTTTAGGGACAAACTTAAGTAAGTAAGTGGTTTTACTATCACCATAATTTGAAGTTTGTGTTTTATATGATAACACGTGCTCCGTGGTTCTGCACGTCTCATATGTTTGATATGTGTGGGATGCTTATGAACCTAGTGCGACACTAATGAAAAAGTTGTAAATTGACAGACGTGTTATCAAACATGTTTTATGTAGTTATAAGTGTTATCTATTTTTGTCGAGCAATGAAACTATTTACTTTTTATATTACTTATTTTAGCTACCATTTGCACGTAAAACATAAATGAAGCCCCCATTGACATTCTGTACGCATATTTTAAAGGTTTCAATGGCTTACAACTAGAGATATTCTCGATATCATTATATGTTTGTTTTATGGCAACTTTCATACATGCTCGTAAAAATTTCAATGTTTTAGGGATTGTAGAATAATCACATTTTGACATCTTTTTAATCTCATTTCAATTGATTATTCATACACAAAAGTCTTGAATCAAAACTTAATTCTTAAAACTTTTTCCCCTTGAAATTTTGTCGCATATCATTGCTTGAAAAACTATAGGAATTACCCTTTTAAATTGTGTGAAATGAAAAGCTATCAAACATAATGTTGGTAAGTTGTGATGAAGAATAAGTTCATTCATCTCCTATGCATGTATTGACCTTTATTTTGGTTCATAACTCTCATTTATTTGGTTCATAACTCTTCTTAGTCCATCTTTTATTTTAATACATGAATCATCTTAATCATCTTGATTCATGTCATCATGTATGACAGGAATGTTTCTGTGCCTATATAAAAAATTGTCTAAGATGATTGAAGTATTAAGTTTGAATGTGATTTTTTTTTTGTATTTGTTGAGTAACATTCGGAAGGAACTTTGTTGAGAGACTTGTAGTGGGAAAATGTGAGATATACATTTTATAAACACTTTGATTATTGAAATTAGTTGCTACGGTAGATATATGAGAATTTCTTCTCTCAAAACCACGTAAATTTTTTTTGTGTCTTTGTTTAATTTCTGTTTGTGGATGTTTGAGTGATTGATCTTACTTTCGCTTCCCTTACAACATTTCAAACGTTCTGAAACCCAAAATTCCCGTACCTTGATGTGGACTAGGTTCTAAGTAGATTGCGAGAAACACAATTAATAGTTGAAAATGGATCCCTCCAATATCACTTTCATTAATATTTTTGTTTGATTCTTATGTTCTTTCTTATTCCTTTCTTCCTACTACATCTAGGAACCATCCAAATCATGACAAAAATTAAATGTCACTATCAATATACCAATAAAGTAAATAGATACCTGTCAGCCCATTTTATTATACGAACTAAAATAAGCGTTAAGATACCATAATTCTCACTCACTAGCCTTATTTATAATACACTCAGTTAACTCCCATATGTTATTCTCTCAAAGCAGCAACAGATACATAAAATTAGAAAGAAAAAAACATGATTAATTGGAAGGCACAAATCAGAGGGAAAGCAAACAGCTTCATTGGTGTCCTTTGTCATCTTCGCCATCGGCAGATGGCGGCGGCATGGGGGAAAACAGAAGGTGAATCCCAGGGTCATGGTGGGTGAATTTGGAGTCCATCAGAATCGAATTGTTTATCCCTTGAACATTGCTGTTGAAAAAGGCTTTCATAGGCAGTCCATTACGAGTCCTCAATGTTTTCTTTGTACTTTTGTTGTCTTTAAGATTGTTGTTCGTCGTGTCTTCGTTTTTGTTTTTGTCTGAGAGGTATATTTCCATGAAAGCTCCACTGTTTTCTCCTGCCATTGTTATAACTCTCGTGTTTGTGTCTTTATCATTGGGTGACCCTAATGCTTTCTTATCTCCAATTGCATTGTCTTTGCTTTGATCCTCATCGCTTTTTTTCGGTTCTTGCTTCCCGTTTTGGCCAAATTCAGCGGCATGAGTATTGTAGCTTGTGATATGATGCTCACCTTGTGATGCCTTGTCCATCACCTTTTGGAAAACAACGGTCTTCCGCTCTACCTGTAAAACAGGATAAATAACCGTTTATGTTAGGAACATGACTCTCACAATAGTATGATATTATTCACTTTCGCCGTTTATGTTAGGAATCACGACTTTCACAATAGTATGATATTGTTCACTTTCAACATAGGCTTCCCAAAAAACCTAAAACAGAATAAATAGCCGTTTATGTTAGGAATCACGACTCTCACAGTAGTATGATATTGTTCACTTTCAACGTAGGCTTTCATGGTTTTGCTTTAGACATCCCAAAAAAACCTCCTAATGTATTCATTACTTATAAACCCATGATCGTTCCCTAAATTAGCCAATGTGTGACTCAAACCCAACCATCCTCAACAATCCTCCATTCGAACAAAATACATAGAGCCTCTTCCGATGCCTATGGAGCCCTCGAACAGTTTAATCTCTATGTTTTGTAGTTTTAATTTTTTACAAATAACTTTTTTTTATTAGAAGTGTCCACGAATTCAATCAATTTGAACTATTCATCTCAAATCATACAAATTCAGTTGAGTTAAATTTTTTTCGGATTTAAGTTGGGTTGAATTTTTAGAAATTGAAAATTTTGAATCTATTCAAAAGTTTTTTACTTTTTTATCGAGTCAACTCGATCAACCCAACTATTTTATGAAGATTAAGAGTATTTGACATTTATAATTGATATTAATGATGGATTGTGACTTGTAAATATTTTATAAAATTTTAATGGTTAATGTATTATAGATAAGTAGAATTTTTTTAAATAATTGAAAAGACAACCTCACAATCTAATCCGAAAATAGAAAGTCGGGTCGATCTATTTCAGGTTGATCCAAACCATTTTTCAAATAAAATTGTGTAGATCCTATTTTTTTTATAACTTTAACCCTAAAATAAATATGTTTGAAATTTAGAAAAGAAAAATGAATAAACAAGTACGTGGACAAATACTAACCTTTCATTAAACCTTTTAAAAGTTCACTGATTTATATGATAAACGAATATTAAAAATATACCAATCAATCAAATTAAAAGTGAAATTAACACTACCTCTTGAGGAATAGTTTCATGTTTCGGTTCATCAACTGAGTGCAACTGTGGCGGCGGTAAAGTCAGCGGTGACGGCGGAGACGCGGCAGCTTTCGGCTTCGGAGACTGATATGGTGTCGGAACTGCCGGAATGGACTTGGGAACTAAAGGAGATGAAACCGGACTTGCATGTTTGCTACTATCTTTATTAACCAACTCATTCTTCGTCGGAGACCCTACAACTGAAGAACTTCCCTTCGGGGTAATAGGTTTCGCCGGTGGCGATGCGGCCTTTTTCACCGGAGGAGTTAATGAGCCAGGGAGAGGCAACTGAGGCGGCGATGCTGCCTTTTTCATCGGGGTTTGCGGTGGCGATTTTAAACGCTGTGGGGTAGTGGGTTCGGCCGTCTCGGTAAAGGAGGCGGTCCGGATCACGGGCGGTCGAATCCGGGCGAGAACTGGGCGCGGTTGGTCCGAACCCGGTGCGGTGGTTGCGCCCGTTGTTGGTCGAGTCAACGAACCCAAACGGAACCATGGACGTGGGAGCTGACCAGCCATTAAATTAACAATAGCAATGAAATTAAAATGGACGATGATGAAGAAACAAGGCGTGTGGAGTTATTTATAGGTGAAAATGAAACAGCGCAAAGTTGACAAATGAACAATAAAACAGAATTAACAAAAACACATTATATTCTTTGAAAAAATAATGCTTTCTCTATCAAGTGTTTGGGGGATTGAAATAATAAGAATTCCAAAACGTTCCCTTTTAGGCAACTCTGTTAGTTTAACAACTACACTCCACTTGAAAACACGTAGCCGCATAATTCTCAACGTCGACATAAATGGATGGAGTTATTGGGAGCGGGAAAGATACCTTTCTTTGTAATGGAGGCGTGGGGGAGGGAAGGGGCGAGCGGGGGAGAGGGAAGGGGAAGAAAAGCATCAGATTCAGAACGCACCATACAGCTAATAAAGGGAAAGGAAGGGTATCCTCAAAGGTCACCATCAAAGAAGAGGAGAGGGTTTACTTTATAGGGAGCTACTCAATTGAGTTCATATTATGTTCTTTTCTTTTACAGAATGGCTTGTAGAATATATATAAGTAGCTTGGGTTGTAGAGATGTAGGTGAACTTTGCATATAAATGTTTGCACTACTTACCTATAGTTTGTCTTCATACATAAAAAGAGGTTCAAATTTTGATGAGAATAGCATATACCCACAATCCTAACTCAATTTCAAATCTAAAGTATGCACATTATACTCGATCAAGACTTTATAGATTTTCGTATCTCCATTCTATATTATAAACTTTTTGTAGAGTGGGAGGACTGGAGCACTCATGTACAATTTCGCAAGGGTTTAGCTTTCGTATGATTATATCTTGTTAAGATATTTAGTACTAAATTATAGTTTACCATATATATCATATTGGATCTTTTATTATAAGCACTTGTACCTCCGATAGTCAGCCGGGCGAGTCTAGTGGCTGAAGCACAGGAAGTAGGTGTTCAAACAGCAATACCTCCATCGAGTTCGACGATGCTACTAGGTGCAGCAGTAGTGACAGAGGCACCACCTCAAGTAGTATCTTATGAACGAAGGTGTCTGACGGAGGAGAGCGGGTATATATGAGATTTTACGAAACTTGCTTCGCCAACTTTTGCAAGAAGAGTGACTAACCCTGAGGCAGCTGAGTGGTGGCTGGAATCTATTGAAACGAAATTTACATTCTTCAACTGCCCAAAAATTCATAAAGTGTTGTGCCATATACATGCTAGAGCGAACCGCCTGGAGATTCACACTCGCACGTGTCGGCCGTGTGTAGGGAAGTGCTACACATCTAAGATGAGATAGTGATAGGTCCCTAGAGCATTGTTGCATGTGTTTGCATTCTTCACGGCCCCTATAGTGGGGTCACTTACTGAGTATTCTTCGAAATTGTAAGATCCCACATCAGTTGGGGAGGAGAACGAAACACCCTTTATAAGAGTGTGAAAACCTCTCCCTAGCAGACGTGTTTTAAAGCCTTGAAGGGAAGCCCGAAAGGGAAAGCCCAAAGAGGACAATATCTGCTAACGATGGGCTTGGATCGTTACAAATGGTATCAGAGCCAGGTTTCGAACGATATGCCAGCGAGGAGGCTGTTCCCCGAAGGGGGTAGACACGAGGCAGTGTGTCAGTAAGGACGCTGAGCCCCAAAGGGGGGTAGATTTGGTGGGTCGATTGGAGAAGGGAACGAGTGCCAGCGAGAACGCTGGGCCCCAAAGGGGGTGGATTGTAAGATCCCACATCGGTTCGGGAGGAGAACGAAACACCATTTATAAGAGTGTGGAAACCTCTCCCTAGCGGACGCGTTTTAAAGCCTTGAGGGGAAGCCCGAAAGGAAAAGCCTAAAGAGGACAATATCTTCTAGCGGTGGGCTTGGATCGTTACAGAAATACTCAAGACGTGTGCTACATAATTTTTTTAAGGTAAAGACAAGACGCCCATGTACAGTTGACGGTGGCATCGCAAAGCAAAGACCATGGCACGTGTGTGTATAGGAAAGAAACATATTTGAATTCCTAGACCTATGTTAAAATTAGTTGTCTTGCCTTTCATATTTTTAAATTATTTCATATTCATTTTTAGTTGCATTTCCCTATTATGTGTTGGACACGACCATGAAGGTGTTTTCAATGATGAAGTTGTTTTATTCTTTTAAAATTTATTACATAAATGATGACGTTTTAAAAGTTACATTCTGCATTGAGC
This sequence comes from Cucurbita ficifolia, assembly GCA_033971965.1. NCBI lineage: Eukaryota > Viridiplantae > Streptophyta > Magnoliopsida > Cucurbitales > Cucurbitaceae > Cucurbita > Cucurbita ficifolia. The sequence goes on from CM066978.1 coordinate 3,277,791, forward strand.
TTAGAATGAGATGATAGTAGCGACTTTAGGTAGTTGAAATCTAGGGTTGTTACAGATTCGCTCGGACCCTTTCCTCATAGTTTGAATTCTTCAGAAGCGTTTAAGGTTAGTACGACTAGCTTTTTAACTAGTTTAAATTTTTGGATATTTATGCATAATTAGGCTTAACTAATTTAAATTATTAGGTATAAGTTTAAATTATTTTATGCAAAATTAGGCTTAGCTAGTTTAAATTATTAGTAGAATTCTAATTTATGATGTTGGACTCCCTAGGCAGAATTAAATATCAGAGAACAACCTTAAGCTAGCATCATGGGGTCGTAATAGCTTCGACCTAGGCCAACCAAGTAAGTGGCCCTACTGTCGTTTGGTTATAATTGTGTACGGTATGATGACACGTGCCCGTGGCTTCGCATGTGTCATAGGCCCGTGTATGCAAACTGTTATGAAATGATATGTAAATGTTATATGATGTGATTGCTATTTTGTATTTGATGAATTGATATGTTTTATGATATGATATGATTTGTTGAAGGTATGCTCGGGATATAGCATATGACTGTTATGATATATGATATGATATGTACAGGATATGGATTATTATGTCTAAAAGCGTGAAAATGTTATGATATGATTTATATGTGACATGAATGATATGCTATGATTGACATGTAAAATGACGAACTAGCATGAAATACAATTCTGACATATGCATGAGAGTTATGATAAATGATAGAAATGTTATAATAAATGATATTGAAAATGATTTGATATGAACGAGACACTAGCGGGGTTGTATTAATAATAATTCAAATAGAAAAATGTTGGGACCACATGCATTATTTGTGCTCATGCATCTGGGGATACCTCTATTTCTTCACGATAGTACGAACGCGTATGCTATGAGGCAGGGGAACGATCATTATGTTTACCATAATTCTGCCGTGACGGTCGCTACTCCTAACGGGTGTCCGGTATCAACAACTACCAGAGAATACTCGCCCGACCAGAAAGGGGCCCAAGAGGTGTGCAAACCGACTGGTGAGTCCATACTCACACGTGTGGACCGTGTGTAGGGAAATTAAGTACATATCCAAGTTGCTTGTTAAGATAGTCGCCGTCGGACAATAGACTATCATTATATGTCCCATTCATGAAATTGTATGTGTTTGCATTTAACCCAAATATACTCAAGTCATGTGCTACTCTATTTTCAAGCAAATGCAAGACTCCTCTGTACCGCTGATAGTGGCATCGCAGCTACGAGACCATGGTACATGCATAGGGTAGTTGTACTTATTTTATTAGACTTAGGTTAGAATAGAGTGTTTTTTTTATTTTAACGCTTATTTATTTCATTTAGTATTTTTTTTGTGTCGTTTTAAAAATATTTTTCCGAAAACGTAAGTCCATTGCAGTGGTAAAAGAAAAAGATTTGTTTTCTAAACTATTTTTTTTAAAGAGGAAAACTTTTAAAACAATATTTTAAAGTTTTTATTATATCCAGAATTTTGAACTTTAAATTTTAAAATGCATAATAACATTGAAAAAGAGATATATATATATATATATATATATTTCTGTCAAAATTAAATTAATTATAACATAATATATATTAAATTATATAATATTGTAAATAATAATCGTCCAAAATTGAAAACTATTTTTTTTTTATAAATCTATATAATCATCAACCAATAGCCATTGTCCAAATAATTAATTATTGTTATTATCAAATCATTTATATATTTTTTAGTCCCTAAGCTTTGAGAAAGAAAAAAAAAATCTCGTCTTCCTCTTGGCGATGATCGCCGTTGAATAGATTATTTTAAAAAATAATAATAAGAAGAAGAAACTAGCATGCACCCACAGACTATTTCATATCGACACACGTGCTCTAAAAGATCTGCAATGGACCACGCATACTATTTCATATCGACACACGTGCTCTAAAAGATCTGCAATGGACCACGCATACTATTTCATTTAAAACTAGCTAATGAGACAAAATAAATCTAGCAGTATAATTTTGGAACAAAATAAAACAATGTTTACCATTTATACATACATTTAGATTATATTTTTTATTATACATATATTTAAATAATTTTAAAGTATATTATTTTTATTAAGAGTTTGACCATTCTAATATCTCTGAATTAACATTTAATATAGGTGAAAGAATTTTTTTTATTATTATAGGAGTTGTTTCACACGTAACATAGTGAACACAAAATTCACTAAATTGGATTGGCAGAAAATTAGTTTTTGTTCTCAAACTTAGACAAATAATTCTAAATTTTAATTTATTTATTATCTCTTTGTTGCAACCTACTCTACATTATTATATCACAATTCATTTCCATCCAATTTTTGTGATAATTTAGGGTTATTTATCATCAATGTCATATCTAAGTAAGCATTTTTGTTATGCATAATTTCGTTAAACTAATTATCTTGATTGTTTTTAAATTTTAGGATATGTCCTTAAGTGGTTGTCTTTCATTTTATGATAATGTTAACTATGTTAGAATATTATCATTCAGTTTTGTTCTGTTAATGAAAAATTTGTTTGTATGAGTGATTATAGATGGATTTGTGTTTGTTTTTAAACTTTTATTATGTTTTATATAGGTTTGTATGGAATAATTATGAAGGTAGATAAAAATTAATTGTTTAATTTAGATAAAACAGCTGCTTTGAAAGCTTGATGGGTGGAGAAGGCATGGGGAAGCTTAATCAAAACATCTTGAAGCATCAAGTCGTTTACATTAGTGATATTGGCGTGGTGAATGTGAACTTCCAGATCTCTTAATGCTCCCATTAATGTCACTGAAGGCCAGTTTTGATTCTCCGACTGAATTCGAACCATGGCGTCCTCTCCCATCATTTTTACCTCCACGTCGAACTGAGTGCGGCCCTTGCCCTTCGCCTGTTCCTCGGACGTCGTCGTGGTGCTTTGGTTGATCTCCATCCCCTCCCCTTCCTCCCTCCCTTTCTTCCACTTCCTCACCTCCAACTCCATCTCCTCCACCTTCCCCTTTAGTAAGTTTATGTACGACACCGCGTCGGACAGCAACGACGCCTTGTCCATTCTCGACACGTTCGGCACAACCGATCGGAGCGCGTAGAATCGGTTGTTTAGTTTCTCCCTCCTCTGCCGTTCCGCTTCCACGTGGTTGGTGGCATTCTCCTTCAGACCTTGTTTCCTCCCTCTTCTTTTCCCGGCCGCTTTCCCGACTGGGGTGTCGGAATCGGAGAGCTCCCATTCCCCTGCGGGCCGTCCTCTTCTGGATTTCCTCCTGCCTGGGCTTCCCACTTCCTCCTCCGGGACTTGGCTCATGAACCCAATCTCCTCCAAGTTGATGCGTTGGTCCAAGAATGGAAGTGGGGTAGTGGTGTTTGTGAAATTGGATATATCCGACTCCAACACCGACTTCACCTGTTGGACCAACGCCCAATCCTCCGGGATTATTTGTTGGGATGCCAGTTCCAGGACGCCGTAAGACGTTGGCACGCACACCAGGGTTTGGATGCCGTGACATTTCGCCTCCTTCGCTCTTTCGCACTCGTACCCCTCCAGCTCCTCCGGGCCGGTGAGCCACACAGCCGCGCCGGAGCAGAAGGAGTTCCCAGGAAGTCCGTCGGCGGCGGCGAAGGATTGGGTTAAGGACATCATGTAGAACCACTCGAGGTCGAGGGGGGCGTCGGGGAGGAGAGGGGGGCTGTGGATGTGGGAGTCTTCAGGGGAGGAGGAAGTGGAGTTAGGGGAGGGCTGGAAGTGGCCTTCGCGCCATGAGAGGAAGATAGCACCATTGTCATCGGTGGTGCTTTGCCAGAAGATGGCGTAGGCCCAGGGGAGTGGCTGTGTGTGGAGGAGGAATTGGAGGCGGTGGTGGAAAGAGGAGGAGGAAGAGGGGGAAACCACTGCCTCTTCCATGGCTGCTTGTTGAAAAGGGGAGTAAACCTGTGGGCGTTGTTGGGGAAATGGCAGCATTTATGTGTTATCCTACGACGTGTTGAGTGAGATAAAAGAGACAAAGGAGGAGGAGGGATTTGTCATGTGGAATTGGGGCTGTGGGACAGGACTAGTTTACTAGCCCACCAAAAAAAAAAGAGTACCTAAAATATACTTCGTCCTTGAAAGTAACGATTTCGTGTAGGAGCTCTAATTTATCGAGTAAATTTTTGTAATTTTAATTTTGTAATAATTTGATTGACAGAAGTTAAATGTAAGAAATTTCTTTAAATTTTAACGGTCTCATTAAATCTAAACACTAATTTTTATGAAATAGACTATGTAACGACCCTCTATTGAAATCAAGGTCGTTACTATGTGCTAACATATATAATGGCAACATTTTATTGCAAAGTCTGAACTTACACATTCAAAATAAAGTCATTAAAATGTTGTGGTGGAAAAATAAATTGTTATGAAGAATTTGATTACGTCAAAATGATCCGTTTTTTTAGATAGTTAGAGTATTTTTCCGTATTCTAAATTTTTGGTTAGTTTCTATTTTTATGGTTAGTTGTAACGCTATAAAAGTCAAGTTAATTGTTTATGTTTCTGGGTTAGTTAATCTACCCTTGCTATTAGAGCCACCACTAGGCTTTGTAGAGTTGCAATTTTTGAGTGATCAAATAGAGAGAGTATGAGTGAAGACAAAACTTTAACGAAAATCCCTCACTTCGATGGTCACTATGATCACTAGAGTGAGCTATGGAAAATTTGCTCAGAGCGAAGGGTTTATGGAGTGTGGTAGAGATTGGTTTCTCAAAACTAGAAGAAGAAATAATGCTGACTGAGGCACAAAAGGGCTACCTTGATGATGCAAGACTCAAAGATCACCAAGTAAAGCATTATCTCTTCCAGGCAATTGATCGTATTGTCTTTGAACAAATCTTAGATCGTCGCACAGCCAAGATTGTTTGGGACTCAATGAAGCAAAAATTTGGTGAAAACTAAAAAGTGAAGAAATCTCTTCTTAATGCATTAAGGAGAGAATTTGAGATCCTAGAGATGAAAAAGGATGAAAATACCACAAATTATTTTGAGTGATGATAATCTCCAACAAGATGAAAAGCAATGGAGAAGATATGCAAGACAAGAAAATTGTAGAAAAAAATTTGCTTACCCTAACTGAAAAATTTACTTATGTTGTTGTATCCATTGAAGAATCCAAAGATACTGATAACATATCTATCAATGAATTACAAAGTTCATTAGTGGTGCATGAACAAAAAATTCAAAGATCCAACATTAATGGAGAGGAGCAAGTTCTAAAAGTCGAAGATCGAACGAAAATAAGTAACAGAGGAAGAGGAACTTATAGGGACAGAGGACGCGGAAGAGGAAGATTAACTTTCAACTAAGCAATTGTTGAATGTTACAGGTGTCATGACTTAGGTCATTTTCAATCTGAATGTCCAAAGATGAATAAGAAATTGAATTATGCAAAGTTAGAAGAAGATGATGAAATGCTGCTAATGGCTCATATGGCTGACATGAAGCAAAAAGGAGTGACGCTTGGTTCTTAGATTCTGGTTGCTCAAACCATATGTGTGCAAGCGAAGGCATGCTTTCAAGCTTAGACGAGACATTTTCCCACATTGTCAAGCTTGGAAATAATAAAAATATGAAAGCTACTGGAAAGGGTGCAGTGAAATTAACTTTGCATGGGGTTCGTTACACTATTAGTAATGTGCATTTGGTACCTTAACTAAAAAATAATCTCTTGAGCCTTAGACAACTACAAGAAAAAGGAATAGCAGTGATGTTCAAAGATGGTGTATGTGCATTTATCATCCACAAAAGGGAAAAATAGCAGAGTCAATTATGAGGGCTGTGCATTTATCATCCACAAAAGGGAAAAATAGCAGAGTCAATTATGAGGGCAAATTGTCTGTTTATTTTAAGTACTGAGCCATCTGCCACAACAAATGAAGGAAGATGCCTCCAAGTTTCAAATACGAATCAGTGAATACTTTGACACCATCGTTATGGTCATCTCGACTACATAGGCTTGTGCACCTTGAAACACACAAACATGGTGAAAGGTCTGCCGCAAATTGTAGCTCCAAACACTACTTGTGAGGCATGTATGAAAGGCAAGCAACATCGGACTCCATTTCCAAAAAATGGGTAATTGGAGAGCAACTGAAAAACTAGGCCTTGTTCATGCGATTTATGTGGTCCAATTTCACTAGTTTCAAGTAGTCAGAAAAGGTATTTGTTGTGCTTTATAGATGATTTTTCAAGAAAGGCATGGAGTTATTTTCTTGTAGAAAAATCATAAACATTTTATCATTTCAAATGTTTCAAAACAATGGTGGAAAAAGAAATTGGAATGCTTATAAAATGTTTAAGGACAGATGAGGAGGAGAATTCAACGATTTTTGCAAACAGCATAGAGTGAAGAGACAATTGACTATAGCCAATACCCCACAGCAAAATGGAGTGGCCGAACGCAAAAATCGCACTGTGATGAACTTGGTAAGAGCTATGCTGACAGAGAAGAAAGTGCCTAAATATCTCTGGCTTGAAGCAGTCAGGTGGACGATTCACATTTTGAATCGATCACCCACTCTTGTAGTAAAAGACATGACTCCAAAAGAGGCTTGGAGCAGAGTGAAACCATCAGTAGATTATTTTAGAGTTTTTGGATGTGTGGGACATGTTCATATTCCAGATGCCAAGAGAAGCAAACTTGAGGATAAAAGTGTAGCATGTGTTTTATTTGGAGTCAGTAGTGAATCCAAAGGCTATAGAATGTTTGATCCAACTACAAATAAAATTATAGTAAGTCGTAATGTAGCTTTTGAGGAAGATCACGAATGGGATTAGAAATTTTTTGAAAGTGAAACAAAATTGTGCTGGGAAAATATTGAAATTGATGAGAACACAGCCGAAGAAGGAGAAGTCACGGAGGAAACGACTGAACTGGTTGCTGAAACAATTGAACCAGAAACGAAGAAGGAGAAATCAAGGAGGAAACGACTGAACCGATTGCTGAAAATAATTTTTCAGTAGCTGTTGCACCAGATTTGACAATAAGGGAGGGGAGCAATCGGCATCCACCTATATGGTTAGAAGATTATAATTCCGGTGAAGGCTTATCTGAAGAGGATGAAAAAAATATGACATTCTTGATGATTTTAGATCCTGTGAATTTCGGGGAAGTTGTCAAAAGCCCAAAATGGAGATTGGCTATGGATGAAGAAATCAAATCCATTGAAAAAAAATTAAGCATGGAACTTGGTGGTTCTACCCGCGGGAACAAAGAAAATAGGAGTGAAATGGATTTAGACAAGCTCAATGAAGTTGATAAATACAAAGAAAAATTGGTTGTAAAAGGATACACACAAGAGCATGGAATTGATTATACAAAAGGGTACGCACCTGTGGCTAGAATGGATACGTGAGAATGATCATTGTTTTTCAGCCCAAAAAGGTTGGAAACTCTATCCGTTAGATGTCAAATCAACTTTTTTATATGGCGAGTTAAAAGAAGATATTTTTGTTGAACAACTAAAAGGCTATGAGAAAAAGGGAAGTGAGGAGATGGTGTACAAACTTCAAAAGGTTCTCTACGGATTAAAACAAGCATCTAGAACCTGGTTTAGTCGAATAGAATGCTACTTCATCAAGGAAGGATTCAAAAGCAGTTCCAGTGAGCAGACACTATTCATCAAGAGGAAGTGAGGTAAAATTATTATTATAAGCATTTATGTTGATGATCTTTTATTTACTAGAGACGATGAAGAACTATTGAAGGAGTTTAAATGTTCTATGAAGAAAGAGTTTGATATCACTGATTTAGGTCAGATGAGATTTTTCCATGGAATAGAGGTAATACAAAGATTAGATGATATTTTTATATGTTAACGAAAGTATGCTGCTGAAGTTTTAAATCGATTTGACATAAAGAATTACAATTCTGTTTGTAATCTCATTGTTTCAAGACAGAAAATTGGCAAAGATGAAAATGGTGCAAAAATAGATGTAACTTTGTATAAACAAATAGTGGGAAGTCTAATGTATCTCACAACTACTCGTCCCGATCTCATGTTTGTTGTAAGTTTGATTAGTCATTTTATGGCATGTCCAACACAACAACATTGTGTAGCAGCTAAAAGGGTTTGAGTACTTGAAAGGTAGTGTAGATTATGGTGTATTTTATAGAAAGGGAGGAGTTAGTGATTTAATTGGATTTACTAATAGTGACTATGCTGGAGACATGGAAGATAGCAAGAGTAGTTCAGGCTATGTGTTTATGATGAGTGGAGGAGCAGTAGCTCGGTCTTCTCGTAAGCAGCCTATAGTCACCTTATCAACCACAGAAGCTGAGTTTGTTGCTGTTAGTATCTATGCATGTCAAGCTATTTGGATGAGGAGGATATTTAAAGAGATTGGTCACTCTCAAATAGAAGAAATAAAGCTAATATGTGATAATACTTCAACTATTAAGTTATCCAAAAATTCAGTTCTGCATGGACGTTCCAAACACATAAGAGGAAGATTTCACTTTCTTAGAGATCTTACAAAAAAATCAAACACATAAGAGGAAGATTTCACTTTCTTAGAGATCTTACAAAAAAAATGAACTGTTAATTTATTATTTTGTGGTACCCGAAATTAACTGATTTTTTAACAAAGTCTCTAAAATTAGAAGCATTTTAAAAGTTCGCTTGAATAACTTGATGTGCAAAGTTTTTATGACTTGGACTAATTCTTGACAAAAAAGAATAAGTTCAAGGGAGAGATTGTTAGGAAGAATTTGATTATGTTAGTTAAATAGATATCATTTCTTTTGGGAGTTAGAATAATTTTAGGTATTTAGTTTAGTTACTTTCCAAATTTGAGGTTAGTTTCTATTTCTATTATTATTGGTAAGTCTATAAAAGCCAAGTTCAGTATTCAAGAACATCAGGACTTGAAACTCCAATGGTTTAAGTTTCTGGTTTAATTATTCTTCTGTCAAAACCTAACATACATGAACACAAACTTTGATAAAACAAAGGAATAATTTTAATTGCACCGATTTACGCTAAGGCTACCAAGGAAAACACATCCATGTAAATACTCTAACTTGGGTAAATGGTTGTTATTGCAAAGCCGTAACCGTGCAAGAGCGCCTTATCTTGACAAAAAAAAATAGAGTAACACTTGACTTAATTATTTTAAGAAATACTCAATAACTGACTCCACTATTATGGTTAGAAAATACATACACAAACAATTATTGGGACATGTCTTTTCATAAAAATCATTTCAGTACTTCCAAAGCTCAGCTTCCATTAAAGGTAATTATGTCTTTCACCAATCAATTTAAGTATACACGTTTTAAAGTTTTATGGTCTTAACTCAATTTTTTTTTTCTTACTGATACTTTAATTTCATCTCTACATACTTCAAACTTCAAAGTTATAAAATTTTCTTTCAAACACTACCACCTTTAATATCTACAGCATACTATAAGATATTGTCATCTATCACCCTGCCCCGGTATTTCTGGGTCATTTTCATTTCATTTGAAATTACTTACTCATCAGCATACGTTGGTACATTCCTTTCCATCTCTATGGTCATAACGCTAAGTAATTTATCTATGTTCGAGACGTCCAACTAAAATATATGACCTTCTTTAGCAAAATCATTTTCACGCATACACTAACATTTAGTAGCTTACTAAAACTATAGCTACCCATTCATAACAACAACCTCAGTAAATCAAAACATCACCAATACATCGATTTACATTCACATTCCATCCAAGGTAAAACACAGTAAATTATAATACAATCAATACATCAATTTACATTCACAGTAAATTATAATATAATCAATGGAGTAAAAGTCCAATTATGAGTTATATTTTATAATGACCAAGCAATAACAACATACACAATCAACGATATTTCATTTTTTTATCTTAAGCAAGACATATCTGACGGAGACGGGGCATCGATGGTGGGGCCATGGAACATGCCAAGCCTACGTCGTAGGCTAGTCTACAAGATCTATAACCTAGAGCTCTAATACCAACTGTCACGACCCGAAATTTTCTGCTCAATTTAAGGTCGCTACTGTATACATAACCTAAACATTGAATGCGGAAGACTTCATTTAAATTCTATAAAACATATCATTTATCTTAAAACACAGCCATGGACTTACGTGTTTCGAAAACATCTTTAAAACGACAGAACAAAAGACTAAATAAAATAAATAAGCGTTTAAGTTAAAAACATCCTATTCTAGCCTAAGTCTAAGAAAATAAATACCACTCTCCTATGCATGTGCCATGGTCTCGAGTTGCGATGTCGTCGTCAGCCGTACAGGAATGTCTTGCCTTAACCTGAAAAGATGTAGTAGCACATGGCTTGAGTATTTAAAGAAATACTCAGTAAGTGACCCCACTATTGGGGTTAAATGCAAAACATGCGAATGCAATGACGGGACCTATCCTTTCAATCTATTTTCCTACGGTGCTGTCCTAACAGGTAATTTGGACGTGTACCATATACTCTACACACAGCCCATACGTGCGAGTATGAGCTCACCAGTCAGTTCGCATACTGCTGGGCCACTTTCCTTGTCGGGCGAGCATTCTCTGGGAGCTCCTTAGGTCGGACACCCGTTAGAACTAGTAACTGTCACGGCAACGCTATGCAAAACATAACGATCGTTGTCCTGTCATTGGATGTACGCGTCCGTACCCTCATGATGGAATAGGGGTATCCCCCAAATGCATGAGCACACATAATGCATGAGGTCCCCAATATTTCTACTTTTATCATTAATGAATATAACCCCGCTATCATCTTTCATGCTTAACATGTCCTTTCTCATTTTTCAGTCTACGTATCATACATAATCCTAATGGGGTTACATTTCATTTCATTTCATTTATCGTGATATCATGTCATTCATAACATGCTGTATACATACAATTTAGAAAACATAACATAACGCTCCATGCTTTTAACATGTCATTTCATAACGTGCAATTCATACAGCAATTACCTCAATTGTCACACAAAACAATCTAAACATAACACATCACATCACAATATATCGTATCATAAACATGTCATATCGTAAACACTTCGTGGTCATATCGTTCCCTAACTTATCATAGCCTTAACGTTCTTATACCTATCACAGTCATATCGTTATGTGAACGTACCTTAGTCATATCATCACAGGAACGTATCCTAACGCTATCGTTCTATCAATCTATCACAAACCTATCCCTTTTTACCCATATCCTAACCATATTCTTTCATCAATCTCCCCTATCCATAGCACTCCGGTATGTAACCTAACCTTAACGTTTCATGAACGTATCTTACTCCTATCGTTACATTTCATTTTGTGCATCCTTCTCATATCCTATCTCAAACACATCCTTGAACACATCGTACCATAATTATTATCATACAATTCACATATTATAACGTAACATAAACATAATATAAGCATACCGATTAACAGATAATTCACACATATCAGTATATATAACACGTGCAGAACCACAGGCACGTGTCAACATCAAATATAACCATGCCGATAGTAAGGCCACTTACCTGGTTAGCTTTAGTTGTTGTCACGAATATATCCTTAATGAAAGTTCGATTCTGTCCTTTGAAATCCAAGTCAACCTATGTGAGCCCATGACATCAGTTTCAAGTTTGAACTCTATAAAATTATTTCTCTAATTTATCTCGGTCCATTGTTAGAAGTCTTGAAAGGTTATATATCTATAATCATATTTTTATTAAAAATCTTATTTTCTATGGTTACTGTTGTATAAAAAGAAGTAAATAGAGTTATTTCAAGTTATTTTGGACTTTACCGCTCTATGTATTTACTTTTATTTCTGTATTTAGTTTGTGGTTTTTAATTCTTGAATTTTCTTTTTTTTATCTGTATTTACTCTATTGCCTTTTAATTTTGTTATCATGTATTCCAAATTTCTAGTGGATACCTGTTTCCAAATCTTTCTTCTCTCAATGTTTACTGTTCACAAATTTTCTTGGTCATTCTATTTTTAATCTATTCATTTGGCTCCTGATATAAATTTAATCTAATATTACTTATCTTACTTATGTGACGTGATTTACTAGAATTCGTATAAATGATTGACATTTAGTTTCTAACTTAAACCTAAACCATTGTAATAATTGAATGAAGATCTAATTGGCTGTGATTTCTAAAAAAAAATAGGATAAAAGAAAATGAAGATTTAATATATACCTTATTGATCAGATCTATCATCGGTAAATCACATGTGAATCTCAACTAGGTAAAGGCCATTCTTATTTTTTTTCCTAAGTAAATCTGACAATTTTTGTTTTTCCTATTTCTTTTTACGGTAACTGTTACTTTTTGGCGTAAGGATGGGTTGGGGGAGATAATTATGGAAGGGATGAGAGATTAGCAGAGAGAAGTAAGGAAATGTTTTTTTTTTTAATTTCTTTATTTATTTATTTTTATTTTATTTTATTTTACTTTTGATATTTAATTTCTAACACAAGAATCTCGATTTTCAAAACACATAAATCGTTTTTGGTATTTAATTTCTAATCCTAAATCAACACCACAATAACACTTGCTCGTTTTTTGTATTTAATTTCTAATCCTAAATCAACACCACAATAACACATGCTCAATTGAAATTTATTTTCTAGTCTAAAACATTTGTGCTTCCCTATCAGAACTCGAGCACAATGGACAAAACAGAGGGTTAGAGAACAGAACTTACTGAATTGGCGTTCGTTCCCGATGGTCCATTCCTCGTTGTACTCAAAACTCCCTACCCGTAATACTCCCAAAGCTATCAGTCCACAAATAAGAAAAATCTTAGGCCAACTAAAATTTTAGTGTAAGTGAAGAGGTCCGAAGAGAAAATTGGTTATGGGCGATATTTTGGGAAGTGGGTTAAGGGGTTATAACTTATTCATCCATCCAACTGTTGTGTAGTGAAGATCTCCAATCCCAATATTGTATTGTATTGTATTGTATTGTATTGTATTGTATTGTATTGTATTGTTGTGTTTTTACATAAAGACAAGTGATGAACTTGTATTTAGCCCCCCTTATCTATTCATATGGAAATTGGTGCTTTAAATAGGAATTCAAATTGGTGCTTTAAAGCCCATTTTTTATCCTCATGTAAAATATCGCTCCATACTTATCAACTACGAAGGATTAGCTAACGACTCCCTAATAGGCCGCATAATGTCGTTTCAATGGAGATGGGGCGACTCTCGTGCCTACCAAACTACTATTCTTATGTGGTCTCTCTCCCATATGGATGAGTTCCCAATCAAGAAATAGTTTTTCTCGTCAATTTTATATAATAGTAATCAGAATTTGATAGTTTTCATTTTTTAAAAAAGAAAAATCAACCAGCTCCTTCGACTAAGATTGTTATTTTTTAACTGCATTCTATCGTTTTAGTCAGTTGTGTAATCGTTTCTAATGTAATTAGTGCTCATGAAAGGTTAGTATAAACAATTAATACTATTTAGCATTGATAGTAAGATAATTAAGTGACGTTGTGTAACACTCGAACCCAACCGGTACATACTCGCACTTCAATGCTATTAACTTTTATGAAAGTTGTAGTATTTTTATTAGAGATATGATTCTCCCAAGTGGAGAAGGAAAAACAATGAACATAGAAAAAATATATAAAAAATTGATTAAAACTGAAAAATTCGAGTCAAAGTCAACCGGAAAAAACAAAGGTAATTTTGCCCCCACACCACTTTGAACGGGTATGGGCTAATCTACAAAGAAAAGAAAAGAAAAGAAAAGAAAAGAAAAAGGGAAAAAGGGGAAAGGGGAAAGAGGAGAGAGTTAGATTTAAGACGAAGAGGAGGAAGAAGACGAAGGGCACAAGAAATCGCTAAATCTGACACTTGAACGAATTTGGCTAAGGATCCCTCTCCAGACCTACTCAGAGGATCAAGAAGAAGCGATCTGGGCTGTTGGATCATCCGATTCTATCAAGAAATGGGCAAGAACACAAGTGCGCCTTTTGCTTTGAAATTTCGCCCTACATCCGATGATGCTCTAGGGAAGGATTCTTACAAGTTTCATGTTCAAACTCGGCCAAGAATTGCATCGAAAATTGGAACCTAAAACATCTAACTTCAGTAAGGAGCTAAACTTTTTTCGAAATTCGAACACTTATTAAGGTTTGTGAGTGCCAAAAAAAATTTAAAAAGATTATTTTCGAATAGGTGGATTAGAGATCTTTTTCCGTGAAGAAATCGAGTCGTTTCGAGTAACAGATTGCATGTTAGAAAAATCTAAAATAATTTCGATGAAAATGCAAACTAACATGATTCTAGAAAAAATACAATGCGCGGCAATTGGCGACGGACATGCGGCGGCCGGAGAGAGGGAGACGTGTCTGACGTTAGAAGGACATGTGTCGGGCACATAGTGGAGAGATGTGCCCGATGCTGGGCACAGGCACGCGACGCCTGAACCCGCGCGCTTGTGAAAAACCCTGACCCATCGATCCACGTCCGACCCGAGACCTGTGTGTGTGAACTGGAATTGTTAACCTGAACTAAAACTGCAACCCAAAGCCCAACCCGCGCCGACAACCCGTCCACCCACGAACCAACCTGATCCGTCCACTAACCTGCGATTGTAGCTCCGCCCAATGCGTGACACTCGCGAGTGGTAAGTGCACGTGGGGAACCCCCTCTGGCACGTGGTGAGTGGTTCTCTTTTGTCGTTTGGACCCCATTTACCTATTTTTCATTATGATTTCAATCCTAACTCTATTTTTACTTTGGCTTTTCAGAAATTTTGGGGACTTTTCGGACCAGTAAACTGCACTTGGGAAGACACGCGACAAACTAGTAATTAACTACATGAAATTAGGAAACAATACTTTAGGATGTGCTTGGTGATGCATGCATGCTAAAAAAAAGATAATCCTAGGTCGCTAGTTTCGGAATATTCTATGCTTAGGGAATTAACTAAGTGTATTGATGAGCTTGTTAATTGATGGGATTCTCTTACTTGATTCTTGTATGCCTTCTTGAAATGCTTTACTACTGCTTGTTCGTAATCATGCTATGATGGTGGATGAGATATTTTTGTATATGTGCTCCAAGTGATAGATGGATGTTATCGCCTTATTGAACATGTGTGACTGTATGTATGGTTAGATGTACATTAACTCCAGGTAAATGGTTCTTTTCCCTATAGATAATAAATATTTGAATTGATTTAAGTCTAGGGTGTGCACAAATATTGACTGGATCAGGTTTAGACAAGGGATCCTCCAAATGTTTGAGTTCAGTAGAATGATGAGGGACAATTAGAGGGTGAGACCATATAGCCCTGGACCATTACAGTCTCGAGGAGTCAGGAATTGTGAAACTAGAGGCTAGAATCTCTACCAAGACCGCCTAATAAGAAATCAACTCAAGGGAAAATTCTGATACCAAATGATAAGGAATCACTACAAGGGAAGTAAGATTCAGATTAGCTTGTTGATCGAATATCTCAAGGGAAGAACACTTCATTGAGATTTGAATCACTCTATAAGTAAGATCGACCATGACTTGCTTGAATGATTCTAAACATGCAATCTAAACTATATAGAATTACGAAGAAACTTAGTCATTGACTAAAGAAAAGGTAAGAACACTTAACCCTAATAATAATGAATCACTCCAAGGAAAAGTAAAATTTAAATAACTTTATTATCAAATATCTCGAATCAAGAACACTTGAAAATTGTCATAGGAATGGGTCGGTAGTTGCTAACAGAAATTTATGAAGAGTTGGATTAGCCAAGGAAACCTTGCCCACATGGGTGATGTAAAAATGCGAGAATTCCGGCGAGGCGCTGGAATTCTCACGCTCTCAGTCAACCCGCTCCTCCCTCTCCTTACAGACAACTCACACAGCGCCTGTTTCTGATGAACACAACACCAATGAGGAAGATAGATCGGACGCAATGTCGTAATGAACCAACCACACGTCAAAAGCGACCCTGAGCGTACTCACAGTAAGGTCCTTAGCTCAGATCCGAATGAGGAAGAGAGAGAAAAACGGTCAACAGTCGTAGACGATTCGAATGAGGAAGACGAACTTTCGAGTCGAGTCCGGATCCGGGTCGAATATACATGCACCGACCCATCTGCAGCAAACCGTAAGGGGCCCAGCAACGTATCCCAGCCCGAAACCCATTCCAGCCCAGACACTTCCAGCCCAGTTAACAAACTTGGTCAAAGCAACAACCCACGGGCCATACTTCCATTCGGCCTGTAACCCAACATCTAACCCAGACGCCTTGCCCCAACAATCGTAGCGACTCAGCCCACCTGCATCATGAACCCCCAGCCCAACAGCAACCTGAACTTGCGCCTTGACCCGCTTCACGACCTGCACGTGTGTAAGCGTCCCTTAGTGACACGTGTCACTACTACATACGCCGACTTCTTCAGCTCCAGCGGCTCGGCTCGGCTTCGCGCAGTCCCTCGGCTCAAAAAACGACTTGTTCGGCTCGATTTGACATTCTTGACACCGACCCTTACATTTTTTACCCTTCAGAAGCTGAGTTTGACCTTAAATAAGATAATTGAGGTAAATATAATGTCCTATTTCCCTAATTCAAATTTAACTAAGTTAGAAATGTGGATTATTAATGAAATAGGATGGACGTTCTAATAGGAAACAACTCCCAACAATACTTAAAGCAACTTCGAGGAACGTAATCAAACACTCATATTTAGAGAGAACGTCAGCTAAGCCAACCAGGTAAGTGATCTTACTATCGGTTCGTTTAGACGACTTGCTTTATGTATAACAACACTACCCAATAGCCTTGCACGTGTCATTTATGCTTTATATTTTATGATGTAGTGATTATGTTATATGATGATAATGTATGTTATATGATGACATGATTGTATTATATGATGATGCTAAATGATGTTATATGGTGTTTTACGATATTGTTACATGATGATGTTTTATGATAATGATATGATGATGCATGACAACATGATGATATAAGATTATGAGATTACTTAATATGACGTTATCCATATTAAGACGAGGTGCATGTTTTAAATGTCATGATACATTATGACGATGATTTTTCTAAGACACATCCTTCGTTAATGTTAATGATGATGAACGTAAGAAGACCAATGCATACATATTACTTAGGGTAATATGTGAACAAAATATAGGGTTGTGTCATAAAGATGTTTTAAAGATGAAAAACTATAGTGACCTCATGCATTCTATGTACATATACATCAGACTACTTCTCTTTTTTCGATGATGAGTGTGGACGCGTACACTACGATGGTGATGATTATCATGCCTCGCATGACACTCAGGGTTCTGCTAACCTCCCGACGTTGCTACGGATAGCTATCTCGACTATGATGAGTCTAGTGGGGTGTGAACAGCCTGGGATCCACGATCACACATGTGAGTCATGTGTTGGGAAGTACTACACATCCAACTTGTCCGGACTGAAGGCCACCCCTATGATGGTTTTAACGTTAAGTCGCTAGATCATGAGTTCCATGTGTTTGCATTTTCTGACCCCAATAGTGGGATCACTTACTGAGTATTTCTTTAAATACTCAAGCCATGTGCTACTTCTATTTCAGGTAAAGTCAAGACACCCTTGTACGGCTGACAACGACATCACAAGTAGAGATCATGACACGTGTATAGGATAGTAGTATTTTATTTTCTTAGACTTAGGTTAGTGTAGGGTGTTTTTACTTTTGAAGTTTTAAGCATTTTATTTATTATTTCTTTATGGTATTTTAAAGATACTTTCAAACGACAGTGTTTTAAGTTGAAGTTTATGTTTTAAGATGAAGTTTTAAATGTTTAATTTCGTATAAGAGCATAGATTATGATGACAATAGCGATTTTAGGTTACTAGAAATCTAGGGTCGGTAAGGATTCACATAAGTGTAGTAGCTTGGTAGGCACAAGGGTCGCTCGCTCTCAAATTTAAAAGACAATATGTGACCTATTAAAGAGTCGTCAAATAATCCATTTTAGTTGATCAGTAGCAAGTGATATTTTTCATAGTGTTTTAGCAACTTTATAATTAGAAGGAGTGAGATGTCATGCCTCACATATACATGACACTTAGGTATTATGACTCATACAATAACAATTCAACTTATGACTAACCAACTCACCCAAAAACCCTATAGAGAACCCATATGGTATGTGCTCCGAGGAAGCCAGGTACAAGCCATTGTGAGATGATGAGGGCCCAAATATAGCTAGTACATAAGATGCTATGGATGAGGGTCAACAGTTTAGTAAGAACTTCGATAGGGCTAAAATTCAAGGAATAGAGAGTTAAAGGATACAGTGTTACACAGAAGCTCGCTTAGAGATACAAAACCCAAAGTTAGCCATAGGTAACGGGTTACTTAAAGAAATGGTATATAGCCATAAAGGAATCGATTAAAACCTAGAAACAAACTTTTATCGAGTCTTTTAAACCTTACGTCCATGCATAACAAATCGTGATTTGAAACTTTGAAAAATGGGCCGTTATATGTTTCAAATTAAAAAGGAAATAGTATAGTATTATTCTCACACACATTGAGCATATTTTAAGTGACATACAAATTAAAATCGAATTACAGGATTCTCAAGTCTGTTATGTTGTAAATACCATATTTTGAACACAAAAAACCAAACAAACAAGGCAACCCTTAAATTATAGAGGTGGCGACAAATTAATGAGAGACAAGAACCCAGTGTTGACCATCCGCTTTGACTTTGAAACCATGGAGTTGAGCAAACAAATGAACTGCCCGTCTTACCCCTCGATTATCCGCAGCAGTAAAGTAATCATGGCCGAATAAAACCCCACCTGGTCTAAGGATCCGGTAAGCCCGGTTTATATCGGACCAGGCCGAGTTAAAGTCGTGGCCCGCATCCACCTCGATCAAGTCCCCATAGATCCCCCACTCGCAAAAACTATCCAGAACCGACCCGGTTGAGAACGGCAACGGAATAACCGAATCGGACGCGTTCATTGCAACCACGTTCTGCATGAACTGGTAAAGCAGTGATACGTCACCGTTTACCATCGATAACTCGTTGAACTTGTCAAGAAAACCGGGCCACCCACGAAAGTCATCAACGCATAGAATCTGAGTCTGGAGGCCGAGTTTCCGAGTTAACTCGGCCATGTGAGTCGCTGACGCTCCCAAAAACGAACCCACCTCGATTATGGTCCGTGGCTTTACTTGTCTCACAAGATTCTCGAAAACGGCGCCGTTGGAGCCCCACCCCTTGATCTTCTTCGGGTGCAGAAGCTCCGCCACGTGCGGCGGAGGGAAGTTGAGGAATGGAGATTCGCCGTTGAAGACCTTCTGGAGGATTGTTAAACGAACCTGTCGGTGAGGGAGAGGTGGGGAACAGCGTGTTCTGATTCGGAATTGGCCGATGTCGACATGTGCGTCAGTGACCTGTAAGAGTTGAGGGGTCGAATAAGTAGGGATAATTTCGGAATTAGATGGAGATACGGATGAGGAAAACGACGCCGTAGAGGTAGAGGATGATAGGTAACCGAGAGTGTAGGTTAGCAATAGGATGACCAAATAGGCGGTAAGCTTGACAGCGGCGGTGAGGACGACGGCGACGGCGGCCTTGCGGCGGTTGGCTGTGTCCCTCATGATTGTTAGGGATGATTGATAATTTCGAGAGGGAGTTTGAGACTAAAAGGAAAAGTCAAAGCCTTATATAGTAATTATTATTTTCTTTTTTCTTTTTTTCTCTCTTTTATTGTTATTTTCAGCTTTCAAATTGTTATGTGAACTTATCTATTTGTTAAAATATAAAAATAAAGGTTAAAATTAAAATATAGACATTTTAAAGTTTGAATATAGAAAAACAAATATTTAATTAACTTGACAAATAAAATAATATGCTCTCTAAAATTAATAAAGGCTAATAATTGGAATTGTAAGTCAGTTTATTCGTTACATATTTTCTATATAAACAATTATATATCAAAATAAAAATATTCCAAATAAATAACTAACTAAATATATATTAACAAAAGTCAACCCCAATATTCAAATTTTAAATTCATTTATTTACTTGAACAACATTCTTCATGTTCCCTGAATTAGTTGGATTTAATTAATTAATTAATTACCTATTTTACACTTTTCCTAATTTTAAGGTCTAATTTTCTACTCGTTAAATTTAAAAAATAAAATAAAAATCACTCCGTTTAATTATTATATCTCATTTCAATACATTTATACTTGTATCCGTTCTAATTATATACGAAAAAACTGTTCAATTAATATATATAGTAACTATTTATTGACCATATCAACGTTACTTTAGTCTAACCAGATGTGTTTGTTCTTTGAGTTTGAAATTTTTTGATATCGTATTTTTTCAACCAAAATAACTATTATTAAATAATTAACTCAATCAACTATAAATTTTTTGAATTGATTGAATTGAGTTGGTTGAAGTTAATGAATTATTTATTTAAATTTTGGTTTTCCACGTAGGTAAAATATGAGTTCATAAAAATATTTATTTCTTTATTTTAAAACATTTGGTTAAGATTTATAATTAATTTCAATACATATTTTAAAATATTACCTTCCAAATAATTAAAAATGATTTTTGAGTGGGGAAGAATAAATAATAAAGGTTTATGAAATTAAATAAATATATGTATAATTAAAAATATATATTTTAAAACTAACAATATATACGGGTCATTTCGATCTAGTTTTAGGAAAACTCATGAACGAACTCAATTCATTAATTTTTCATTTATTTAAACACAATAAATAAACTCATACTCCAAATTAAATCATACGAACTAAAATGACTAAGTCTAAATAGGTATGGTTCTCGATGAGATTGGTAATATAATATTACAACCATCATCCTCAATTGATTATGTTCTAATATTCAATAATTTTAGCAAAATAATAGCATAAGATATAGTTATAAATATTGTCACAAGTAAACCATTATTTAAAAAGATAATTAATTAATTCAACCAACGTTTTTTTTTAATAATGCTTCTGAATTATGCCTTAAAAAATACAATTGCTAATTAAATTTATGCACCCCAAGGCTTCTTAAACATTGATTAATCATGGCTGTAATTATGAAAGATTATTAGTGATTACTTATAAGTACGTAATTTAGGCTCTCTTGTTGAGGATGTTGGCTCGAAATTTAGGCTCGAGTTCACGTCCACAACGTCCAATTTTGATGGTCAAATTTCAATTGAAAAATCTAGATCTGATGTTTTAATTCTATCTTAAATACATCATTACTTCATTTTATAAACTTATCTAACTCTCAAATATATGAGTTTACTAGATACATAAATGATAATTCATGCGATTAACTATGATTAAACCCGTTCAATTTTCTAACAGTGTTGACTGATAGAGAAATTGAAGGACGATGAGCTTAAACCAGAGTCTATTAGAGGCATGATTTGGAGAGGATACTATTTTGAGATCGAATAAACTATTAGAAGCTTACCGTTTTCCCTTACGTTAGTAACTGATTACTAAAAAACTTAGGAATATAATTCTTGCCTCCGTTAGCTAATAGGGAGTATTTGTTTCCTCTCTGTCACCGTTTTGCAGGTAAATGCATATCTCTAAGAACTATATTGCACATTTCTCAATCAAAGAGATTCAACAACTAAAACAAAGATCGATTCTTTGGGATCCTTCCTTTCTTCAAACAAAACGAACAGAGATAGAATCAAACCGATTCCCTAAATGCTTTTCTAGATATTGCTCAATGTCTTGGCTATTCACGGAACGTGCGAAGCATATGAATAATCATCCGATTCTGGAGAAGAAATCGAAGAATTTCTAGAGAATCCTACAAGATCCATTCGTTCTTTTTTCTCTCCTTATTGAGAATCTAGAGGAGAATGGATGTGCATCTTTCCCTCCTTAGTGCAAGATTAAGCAGAAATGTTCGATCCTTGAAGCAAATAGAGTGGACATATTTTTTTATGTAACCCAATTATTTAGATTATAAATTTTTTTTAACTCAAATAATTCTTATTAAATAATAACTGGGGTTGGATTTTTATGTTAGTGTGTGGAACCTATATTAATTAATTAATTCTAAAATATTTAATTAAAATTTACCACTTAATTTAAATATATATATTTTGAAAACTATGTTTTGAATAGTTAATTTATTTTTATTTTTTTATTTTTGAGAGGGGTTGGATAATAAATAATAAAAGAAAATCAACTATAAAATTAAATAAAAATTAAAATAGTCTGATTGACTTATTTTATTTTATTATTTAATTCAAAACAGGTTTAGACATATAGTCGGTGACCCTTTTTTCCCGCAAAACTTTTGGGCCACAAATTTTGTAGAAACCCAAAAGAACACCTCCAATGCCCAACTTGGTGTTAGCCACAAACTAAGAACCATGTGGGCTGCCTTCTCAACCTCACCGAGCCCGTCCTGCTGCCGCCTCCCGCTCCCATCCAGGCCGCCTCCGACACCTCCGCTCTCCGCCATCTACGCAAAGTCTCAGCCACCCACAACCGACGCCGATAACACCACACCAAACAACAGTAGCACCCTCAAAAGCTTTGGCCACAAAATCCTCTCAGCCGCGAATTCCACAAATCCCAAATCCCGAAGCCCCATCCGAAAACAGGAATCGCAATTGGAGACTGCCCAAATTAGTGGGCTCGATGTTCTGAGGGCACTGCAAAAGGCGGCCGCCGTGAAGGAGAAGAACAGAGCCCGACAAGTGAAAGAACAGAAGAAAGACGAGCCGAATCCCACCGAGGGGAGCGGCTCTGGTAACTCTGAGATGAACCGTAGAGTGAGGCCTCTGAGAATCAAGAACGATTGGGGCTTGAGACTTACCGAGTTGGAAAAACGCCTTCAGGAGATCTCTGAGACGGTTTGATGATTCTTTCATTCTCTTTTTATTAGAATTGTCAATGAATTGTATATTCATATGTAGTGTTTATTAGAATTGTCAATTTGTTCCCAACATTTGAATATGAAACCATGTTAAATCACCGCTAGATACAAGACTTCAATATTTATGCATATTCTGTATGCCACTCCTCCGTTTGGGAACCCTTCTGAGCTTTGTTCTGACTGGTGGTTAATGGCTCTTTCTTGTTGTGCTTGTTGGTCTGAAGTTAAAAGGGTTTCTGATAGGAACCATAGGTCACCCACCTTAATAATTTCTGCACACCCTATGAGTCTTACAAAGCTTCCAATACCCATCTCTAGAAGAACTCTATATAGATAGAGACTAAACTGACAGAGTCTTGCCATAACATGTGAGCCCAGAAATGAGAGCCATTTGATTCCCAAGCTTCCTAGGACTAGATTGTATCCGCTTGCTACATTCGTGAAACAGATTGGAAGGAGGCAATAGGGAATTATAATGGACAAAAAAGAAACAAGTCCAAATAGGAATGACTGTCTCATCAAGCTGCAGGAATAGTCCTTTGCTTCGGACTTAAATACGGGACAGAGGTAAGTAACAGATGTTGAAGATTGTTGGGAGAGGAGTCTCACATCGGCTAATTAAGAGGTTGATCATGAGTTTATTAGTAAGGAATACATCTCTATTGGTACGAGGATTTTTGGGGAAACAGAAAACAAAGTCATGAGAGCTTATGCTCAAAGTGGACAATATCATACCATTGTGAAGAGTCATAGCATAGTATCAGAGTCATGCCCTTAACTTAGTCATGTCAATAGAATCTTCATGTCGAACAAAGAAGTTGTGAGCCTCAAAGGTATAGTCAAAAGTGACTCAAGTGTCGAATAAATGGCGTACTTTGTTCAAGAGCTCTAGAGAAAGAGTCGAGACTCGATTAAGGGGAGGTTGTTCAAGGGTTCCATAGGCCTCAGGGGAGGTTCCATAGGCTATTGCGGGGAGAACCGTAGTTTCTAACAACAAAGCAGCATAGCCTTAGAGATTCAACCCTTGTTATATTTTTTTTGAACAAGAAACACTTTATGTTTTCGTTACCGACAGCATAAATCTCTGGAAACTTTTATGGGTTCGGGGATCAAGTCTTCTGAACATGGTCTTAAGTTTTTGCTTAGACCAAAGTCATGATACTCTTTTATGAAATCAACTTATGCATACATTGTGCTCCTTCTTTCAGCCTCAAATCACGGCTATAACAACATTATAATCTGTTCCAAAACTGCATAGCAATAGATGATGCACTCCTTGGATTTGGGGATCTCTTTAATCTTTCTTGGTGCGCTCTAAGAGGAACTGTTGCTTTACAGGCTTGTTTAAATTATTGTTAATTTAAACAGATCTTTTATGCCTGCAATAACGTGATCCTGTTTTGGTGGAATTCTCCTTACAATTGTTTCCATTTTCTTCTCTGATCAAGTAGTAAAATAATTTCCACTGAAAATGCAACTTAACAAAGATAGATATATGTAACTCTTTTTTAGAGTTTCCAATGTAATTTGATTTTTTAGGTTTATTTTTATGGTCCCTAAACTTTCGAACGTTTTGTTTTGTTTCAAAATAACCATTTCGGGAAGTTTTCAGGTAAAATGAAGGTGGATAGCGATGTGGCATAGGTGTATGTTTCGATTATCAATATTGCTCGTGAACTTTAATGTATGTTTCAATATATTCAAACCTTTAACCTTTGAAATTGTTTCAAAATAACCATTGTATTTGTTTTCTAGTAACGAGCCGGAGAAAGACACCAAATGGTCATAGTTACATTCAAAACAAAACTATATAGGGGTCGGTAAAAATTGGATATTAGGGCAAAATATCGTCTCCTTCCCCATTAAAAAAATTCAGGAGAATTTAACATTGTACGAGTAAGTAATCCACAAGGGAATGACAAAAACTTGAGTTGTAGGGATGCCCCAAAACATTAGGTTGTTGTCCTCTTTTTCTTTATTGCTCTTCTACCGTCCATCAACAAACGCTCTCAATTGACTTTTCTCCCAAACACCAAATTTTAGGGGCATAAATGAAAGTTGAACCTGTATCACGTATGCTACCTTTTACAAGTCATTATCACATCACTTTTCCGTCTTCCTTTAACGGGATAATTGATAGAAGGGTTATCTTGAAACAAATTTAAAGTTGAATTGTAAAAGTGAAACTTTTAGAAGTTTTAGAGTGAACAAATTTAACTATAGATGTGTTAGACATTATTTGTACCAAGTCAAAAAGTAGGTCCGACGTTTGTTCGAGATGCACCGAACACTTCGTTAAGCATAAGAAATAAACAAAAATAATACAATTTGAGAGGAATGTTAGATTCTTAGAATGAAAATGAAGAGAAGAAAATTATTACATTCCCCAAAACCGTGTGGATTTGTTTATCATCTCAGCCACCTCCTGAGATCAGTGGTTGAAGATGGAGATACCTCTCCTCCATAGCTCTCTGTATAGCAAGAAGAATAGTTAGACTGATCCTCCAACCCACCATACCTTCCATAAGCACTCTTAAAACTTGGACTCTTCATCTCACTCCCATGAACACCACCACACCCCACCATTCTACTGTATGGATCCGGCGGTACCGGAAATGATAGCCGTTTCCTTGCAGCAGTCCCAACTCGTTCCCTCTCCGGAGTTGCAGGCCTTTGCCTCGGTGCACTCTGTGACCGGACTCGAGCCTTGGCCGACTCTGTTGCAGCCATGTAATTAGGCAGTGAAGTTTCACCATAACCACCCCCTTTGTGATGTTGATGTTGTTGTTTTGACCTCAAGCTTGGCGTTTGAGGTGGAATGTGGTGGCTAATTTGGTTTCTATCTTCTCTGTTGTAGCGAGGACTCGCCGACCGAACTTGCTGGACCGGTCGGGATTTCGACGGGGACGGGGTAATGGGGAATTGGTGGTGATGGGCTCTATGAAGTGGGGAGGAAGATGGAAGCATGTTTGATCTTTGTGATTGAATTTGATAATTGGTAGTGTGGAAGTTGTTGGGAGATAAGTAAGTGTATGGTCGAGAGGTATCGATTTCAAGCGTTTTAAGGGGCTGTGGTCTGTTATCAGTGGAAGCTCTTGCTCTGCTCTCCCATGGCTTCTTAGCCATCCAATGATCCAGCCATTTTGATCCATCTTCAAGCTCCATTTGGTTTCCAATTGATGGGCTCCTTCCAGCCCTCCATATCTAAAAGAATTTAGTATTCAAAACATAACTATTGTTGATTAAACGATGGAATGAGATATGAATTCGAACCTGTTGAGAAAAGGATTGAGATAAAATGTTGTCACGATTCAGAGCAGAGTCTCGTCTGTGTTGTAACATTGCCTTAACTTCTTGAACAGTGTGAGCACGTTCATCCCAGTCATCTGTAACGCTGCTTCCTTCTCTTGATACACATTTGTCTTGAACATAGCGAGATTCATAGATGCTGTTGGTGTCACTGAAGGTAGACCGTCGGCTGCCTTCGAGGGAGAGCCGCATACGGTGATCCAACACTTTTTCTTGTACTCTAACTAATGCTTTCATGCACTGCAGGGTTGTCTTAGCTTGCTTCCTGACATTGTGGCCTCTCACCAATGCCTGCAACTTCACCAGCCCCTTCAACGCCCGTAGAGCCCTCCTTGCCTTCCAAAATTCAAAAGTTAAGAAGGGTATCTATTAACATGATGAGAAATTTACAGAGTTGAGAGCTAACCAACCAGATATCCTCGAAAGGCAGTTTGAATGAGAATGGCAGAGTAAGAATGGGGATCCAATGGAGCAGGGGCAGGGCTGGTGAGGTGAAGAGGTTGTGCAGCCGGTCTGGCAGGTTTGTGGTCAGTGGGGAGAGGCGGTTGGAGAGGAGGGAGTGGCTCCGGGGGCTGAGATGTTGGTTTTCTGAAAAGCCAGCGGCGTTTGTGGGAGATCTGAAAGGGTAGCTTTTGGTCATCATCTTTGGTGGGAGATCTGAAAGCCCTTTTGACGGCGGTGAGCCATGAGCTACCTCCTCCTTTCTTCCCCATTGAGAAGAAAAAATGGGATGTTCAGAAGAAAGATGAAGTTGAGTGTAGCCAATGAGAGGGACATAGAGACGTTAGAATTGACGTGGGAATCTCAGGCTGAACACAAAAACACACGAATTTTAAAAGAGATAATTGAATAAAAATGTTTTGTTTAAATTGGAAAAAATATTTTATATGATCAGTAATTGGGCAATGAATGAGAGAGAAGTGAGTTGTTATTATTATTATTATATATATTTTGATGCGTTGGGTTTGTTGTGTTGCAGAGGGCATGGGGAAAAGGGTAATGGCGGTGTCAGAAGCTGTGACATAGATTCAGAGGGATCTTTCATCCAACGGACACCATAAATTATATAATCAAAATAAATAAATAAAGCTCAGAGTTTCAGATGTTCATAATCATACTGTACATTACGCTACCGCCTTCATCAACGACGATAATCATTTAATTCACTTCCTACATTTCCTTTTTTTCTTTCTTTTTCTTCAAATTATTATCTAATTTATTTTAGCTATATACTTTAAATAAATAATTATATATTTTTGTAAAAAGTATATTAGTTTCAAATTAATTTTTTATAGTTAAATTTTCTTAATCTCCACGAACTCAAATTTTAATATTACAATCTAGTATAGATTAAGAGTGGAAATGTGAACGTCTCGGACTCTCCACTTTCTCTATTTCATAAGATAAGTCTTCATGAGTTAAATGAACATCTCTAATAGCGCTTCACTTTTTACCTATGGAGCGTGCATTAATTTTTATATTTTATTTTCAAGTGGATGACTTTTTTTTTTCTCTTGAAACGAATTTCTAGTTTCTATTACCTCAAGGTGAAAAGTACGCACGTGGTGTCACGTGCAACTAGCAGCGGAAGAGTGGGGGTAAGCAATTTAGTATTTCGGGCAGTGAAATGACGTGGAGGCGGGGACCAGTTTTCCGCTCCGAATCCTTTCCGCACCTAACCACATGCCTCTCTTACGCTTGCACTCAAGTTAGTCAATGTCTTTTTATGTTGACTGCCACGTGGCATTCCAGCTACTACCTCCATTATTTTCTTTATTATTGTTCTTGCCTTTTCTGTTTATAATACACAAAGCGACAAGAGGGCTCCATACAATCATTTTCACTTCTAATAAATCTTATAAAATATGTTTCAATTTGGTTTTTACTTATATTTCATTTCATTTTTTTAATGCCTACCAAAATCCAAAACAAAATAGAAATATCTCTTCCGTGTTCAAACGACGACGAGAAATAATAAAAGTTGCGTTGTAGAAAAGAGAAAAGATAGAACGATACACGGTGACATCGAGATGGATTGTAAAGATGGGAGTAGATTGAAAAATAGAAAAATAATAGAGAAAGTAAAATACTTTCTAATTTAAAGAAATTTATAAAACTAATATATCTAAGCTGCATAGTCCGAAAATAATATATATATATATATATTATAGTCAACTCTATAATAATTTTTTTTTATTTTTTCATTTCATAGGTTTTTAAAACTTAGCGACTTAATCCTATTAACTCATCCAAGTTCCTTACAGAATTATAGATCCTACAAGCTTATCATCACTCGAAGTTAATTCCTTAAAGACCAACTCCTCTCAGAACTTATTTCATTCTTTAGTTCTCATTCTACAACTCGTGGGACCTCATCTATCTTATTCGTGTTATCTGAAGTTTTTGGATGATCTAGTTAGCTTCTTACTATTCCTTATAATTATTAAAGATATTTAGTTCTTAATTATACTTTACGATATGTATAATATTTGACTATTTATTATAGGCAAATATCTCGTATGATTGAGGATATTTTGTCTGCCATTACGATTTACCACAAATATCATATTTGACATTTTTATTATAAGCAAATATCTCGTATCATATTTAGTTTTCCATTACGGTTTACTATTACGTATTTGCCCTCTCATTATACGCAAATATCTTGTATTCATATTTACGAAGAGATAATTAATTAGAGTATTAAGGCAACTCAAAAAATAACCAACCTAACTCATATTTACGAAAGAAACATGAGATTGTTAGCCTCTTCCTTAATTTGTATGACCTAACTCATGTGTAGATTTTGAGTCTTTAAAGGTAGACGATGGCCCAAGTTACAAGAAAAGACCAATAAGAATTTTAGCTTGAGAAGTAGAGGTCTTATATGCTAGAAAGATGGTTTTTACCGGAAGAGATGATGGAGAAATACTCCGAGTAATCCCAAGATTAAGACACTTTCGAAGACGAAAATTCCTTTTATACGTGTATGATGTAATGACTCAAAAGTTAAAAATAATAATAATAAAAGGGAAGGAAAGGAAAATTTGCCACATCGCTTAAGTTTAAGTTGAGAAGGTGAGTTGACCTCCATTATAAAAGGGAGGTCCTTACTTTATTTCATCATCTCACTTGAACAGTATGAAACGAGTCGGAGAATACATTATCTAACGACTCTAGGCCAACATTTTGACTGATCCGACTTGGGTCTGATACGCTCGAACCCTTTCCTACTAGTTTCACATCGACCGTTACATTAATTGTTCTACCCCTCAACAATAAAGTATATTTTATATTACATAATATAATATCTTCATTAAATTTTTTTTTTTGTACTTTGATACTAAACAGCACTAAAGAGTTATGATGGGTAACCTCTTGGTTACATAGGCCTTCCTAAAACAAGCAAACTATCATCTTCAATCTAAGACCCCTGAAATACATTGGTATATTATTATTATTATTATTTTATATAAATATTAAGTTATTGTAGGAAATTGAATATAAAAAAAGAAAATAAAAAGATTTTGGGCTTGCAGGTCCAAAATGGCGAAACCGTAATTAAAATCTTAAAAGTGTTGGGCTTTAGACCCCTCATCTAACCATTAATAAACACAAAGCAAGCCCTAAATAGTATGGTCACATGTTGGCCACACAAAACAAACAAAAAACATCTCCTAAACTAACATGATTAGAGTAAAATTGTAAATAAAAAAAAAAAAAACCAATTCTTTAGCTACTTAGCGGCTGGACGAACTACTCGAGATTTCCAATTCTTTTAACTTGTAGGCTTTTTACCTCCACCCGACATTATTCTATTAGGCTTTCACCTACTGTTACCTCTTACAGGAGTTTAGGCAGTGTGCCCAGTCCCAATGTGGTCGATCATCCTCTTGAAAGGAAATGCAAAACGTATGGAGTTGTTTTTGTAACAAGATAACAAGCACTGAAAACCATCTTTACATGGGATGATTTGGTGTTATGATGAAAGTGAGCGTTTTAGTATAAGATCTCATAGTGAGGGATAAGTAGAAAACGGACTGAAAAGGCAAAATAGTAGAAGGAGTTACCCGAGTACTTTTTACGGTGGGGGAAAAGTAAAAAAGAAGGCAGAAGAAAGTGAGGTAGCAGTGTGTTTAATCCATATGGTAGATGAGATACCAATACCATTGCCTGCTGGTAAAATGTAAAATCAAGATTTTCCAGCGGCTTGTTTTATTGATACAATATAAAAAATTGAAAAAAAGAAAAGAAAAAAAGGGAAACAAAATAATTATAATGCATGTGAATATATTAATTTCCATTTTGGTGTGAGGAGTTTCTCTTCATCAATTCCATTTATAACAACAATCGCTTTCAAAGGGAACCAAATTTCAACTTATTTCCAAAGAGTGACGTTTAAATTCATAATTAACCCTTCTAACATAATTAACCAAATTTGTAATATTCTATTGTTTTCAACAAAATAATAGTAATTAATAATAATAATAATATATTCCAAAAAGCCACCCGTTAAATAATTGGAGTTCCTTTAATAAATAAAAATAAAAAATAAAAGAAAAGGAAAAAAGAAAAAAAGAAAATTGTAATAGAATCCAAGCCATTGTCAAAAATATATTCCCATGCATCACATTGTTTTTCTGTTCTTCCCATCTAAAGGGCCCTCAAACCGCAATCCCTACCCCATCACCTTTTTTTCTTGTTGCGGTGGTTGTGGATGCCTCCCTCCCTCTCTCTCTCTCTCTCTCTCTCCTCAACCCTCCAAAATTCAACTAACTTTAATTATTTTTTTTTAAAAGGGTTAATTTACTATTTTAGTTCCGTCTTCCACTTTCATGAGTATCGTTGGGAGGGAGTCTTTAGAGGATCATCGGTAGCTTTTACATCTCATCCATATAAAACTATGAGAGCTTATGCTCAAAGTGGACACTATTATATCAAAGTGGACACTAACAAGAATCTTACTAATTTGGACTGCATAACCCCAAGCTATAAAGATTGAATTGAATTTGAGTTGGATTAAACCCTAAATTGGTATGTTTGACATTTTTTAGTCCGATGCTTGATATTTGATCTCTATGAGATGTAGACACAGAGCTGTTGTGAACTCTATTCGAGTTGTTCGAGTCGCTAATTCAACCAACTCGAAATTTCAGACTGGTTCAAGAAATTTTTTGAACTCAATCTAACCCAACTGTGTACACTCTTATTCATAATTATGTGGGTGTGTCGTTAAATTACAAGATTAGTATAAGGATCAGAAAAGAGGAGGAGGAGGGGGAGGGGTAAAAGAGTAATTTAGAAGGGGAGGAAGAAGGAGAAGGAGAGGGAAAGGTGAGTGGTTGTTTGAGAGGTGGTTTTCGGGGGAGATATCCCCCCCCCCCCCCCCCCCCCTCCCCCTTTTTCTCCTCTCTCTATGGGACCCATTTCCCTGTTCTAATCATAGTCTCACACCCTTCCTTGCTCTTCTCCAAGCATCATACTAAAACTATACCTCCTTCAACTATATATTCAACGCCCTCTCTCTCTTTCCAAACAAAAACAAAGCACACACCCAAATGAGTATCTCCGTGAATGGCCACTCCCAAGTCCCTCCCGGCTTCCGCTTCCACCCCACCGAAGAGGAGCTCCTCCACTACTACCTCCGCAAGAAGCTCTCCTTCCACACCGTCGATTTGGATGTCATTCCCGACGTCGACCTCAACAAGCTCGAGCCATGGGACATCCAAGGTATTTCCTTTCATTTCATTCCTCCTCTCATTTTATTGCCTTTCCTCCTCTCATTCAATTACACAAACAAACACTTTCCAGAGAAATGCAAGATCGGAACCACTCCCCAAAATGATTGGTACTTTTTTAGTCATAAAGATAAAAAGTATCCCACCGGCACTCGCACCAATCGTGCCACCGCTGCTGGCTTCTGGAAGGCCACTGGTCGTGATAAAGTCATTTACACCAACTGCCGCCGGATTGGTATGAGAAAGACTCTTGTTTTTTACAAGGGCCGCGCCCCTCACGGCCAGAAGTCTGATTGGATCATGCATGAATATCGCCTCGATGAAATTTCCACCTCCCAATCCAATAATGTACGTCTGTTTATCTTATCTTATTAAGAATGATGCTCTAATACCATGTTAAGAATAAAAAATTCTAATACCAGATTAAGGACTTTCATTCAATCTCACTTATATTTTTCATTCTTAACATGATATAGAGCTTCTTATTCTTAACTGAGGCTGGATTCTTTATGGGTTTGATTTAGATTAAGGCCTCATCGAGCGTTGTGATTGGAGATGGCGGCCAAGAAGAGGGGTGGGTTGTGTGTAGAATTTTCAAGAAGAAAAACCACCACAAAACCCTCGACAGTCCTGTGAGTACCACTACAATTACTGAATCACCCTCCTCTCTCTTGCTTGATTCTTGCAATGACGGAGCTTTGGAGCAAATCTTTCATTACATGGGTCGAACCTGCGAAGACGGAGACGGCGCCGGCGGTGGCGGTGGGAGATTGCTCAGCCCAATCGACACTTCCTCCGGCGGTAGTTACCTGGATGGCAGATTCTCCAAACTTCCAAACCTCGAAAGCCCCAATTCCACCAGCACCCACAACTGCCACCAACCCATTAACAACCATGTGGGTCCCACCGATCCGATTCTAATTTCCGGCTACCAACTGGAGTCCTCTTCTGCCACCACCACCGCCGCCGCTACAGCTCCTCACAACTGGGCGGCGTTTGACCGGCTGGTGGCCTCGCAACTGAACGGCCAAATTGAAGTGTCCAATATGATTTATTACAGTGACCAATTACCAACTCCACCAACACTACGAGGAACGACATCGTTTTCGTCCAAATCATCGTCTTCGTCTTACACCGCCGCCGCCGCCGCCGCCGCTCAGGATTACAACAACGTGGACACAGAGCTGTGGAGCTTCGCGAAGTTGACGTCATCCCTGTCGTCGTCGTCTGACCCATTATGCCACGTGTCCAACACTCCAATATAGATGATCCACGGGAAGAGGAGAAAGAAGAATTTGAAGACAAGGTTTTTAATTAATTAATTAATTAAATATTTACGTATGTGATGAATAATAATATAGAGTAAACTATCATAATTCATGTGTTACATCATATTAGGAAGGAAAAAAGAAATGATATGTTACATAAATAAATAAAAATTCAAAAAGTAAATGGGTAATCAAATTCAAGAGGGTTTTAGCTGGGGTGACACTCTCAAACTCCAAATTGTTTTTTCTCTTTTTTATTATTCATCTTATACACAATCATCACTTTTCTCCATAACCTCTAATCTCCTTTCCTTCTAGAATCAATAACCGCCAAATCTTATGAATACCATTACATTTCTACAAAATTATCAACAATTTCGTTGGAATCTCAAAAGATTCCTGTATATATAAACAAGAGGCACTATCTCTATTGGTACGAGACCTTTTGAAAAAAACCAAGAACAAAACCATGGTGGAGATTTGCTGTTCTACACGACTAGCAATGTGCTCTAGAGAAAAGGGATTGTCTAGATAGTGCTAGATGGATAGATGATAGATGACAGTTTAAGGAGAGATTCAATGGTGACTTTGTTCAAAGAAGAGACGAATGTCTCTATTTGTAGAGACATTTTAGAAAGTTTATACTCAAAATAGACAATATTATACGATTGTGAAAGATCTGTTATTTATATGAATCTGGTGTATTTTTGAATTATATCGTGCTTTGAAAATGGATATTAAGTATGTGGAGGACACGTGGTTTGTCGAGTTATAATAAGGAAATAGGGTACCTATGGCAAAGGCAAAGGGTGCAAAAGAAAGGGCTCCACTTCCCTCAACATGAATGACTGCCCAGAAAAAGGGTAATGGGACGTACACCAAAAAGGAAAAAGTTGTTTTTTGATATCAATCCTCTTTCTGTCTCCGCGTATATTTTTTCAATTAAACTTATAAAATTTATGTAAACATATTTTAAAAATATGGTTACCGTTTATATATGGATGAAACTTTGGTGTTAATAAATGTCGTTACGAACGATTATGAACTAAAATTGTTTGTTTATACTTCATTGTCCGTTTCATTTCCTCTCTAGTCTACTTCAATTTATAGCCTAACACGTTTTGAGTTATTTTATTTATGAGCATGTCCTAACATAAATTTAAAATTTTTTAACAACGAATAAAATGGTTATTTCTGAAACCAAACGGGAAAATTTATCCACAACTTTATAGAAGGAATCAAGAGGAGTTTGAGCTTTGAAAACCTCCTAATCGAGAGAAAGAACATTCAAGATTTCTAGAAACCAAACGGCGTACAACATCTTGTAGTGAACTAAAATCTAAATTAAACCCACAAAATTACATAAAAAGTTGATATATGAGAATATCATGTTCAAGTATTAACTTTCTTCTATTAACGCTTTGATCCACATTGTTCATGTGGAAATACTTGAGTGGCCGAGTATCCTATATAATGAACTTGCATAAAATTAGACCGTGAAATGTTTAGTCTCTTTTTATAAATCCAATAATTGAGAAGATTAATATTTCACAAGACTTAATCTTAATCCTTAGTGTACTATAAACTTCTGTTTGTGAGGGATTCTACCCTAATTGCATGAGCGAGAGTGACTTTCGTAGCCAATTCAATAAGCATACCATTTTAGGACATGATCAAATCGGGAGTCGAAAATATAATTTCACAAGAAATTCACTCTTTCCCATACAAGAGTAAGTAGATTATTAGTTCCTTCAAGTACTGATTTTCAGCCTTAAACAATGTGGTCCCACTCTCTTATTAGCCCACGAGGGACTAAGTTTATGGTTGGATCATAAATAAATTATTCATGGAGAGGCAGGCTCGCCTGTTTTTCTTTTTTATCAAATTCATAATATAATTTGGATTATTTAGATTCTAAAATCGGAATTCATAATATAATACAAAATTTGTTGATTAACAAACTCATAGCTTTTTGTTTTTTTAATTCATAAAGAAACTCATAATTTAAAAGAGAAATAAAGGAAGAAAAAGCTATAAAATTTGAAGTAGGTTATGTTATTTCAGTAGGAGAGAGAGAGAGAAGCCTAATTTGAAATAGAAGATGATCCATTTTTATTAATTTAGGTATGGTGTATACTATTAATTCCATTCTTGAACTCATTCGTGCGGTTTGTGAAACTTAATAAAAATGGGTGTCAACTCTTTAAAGAAATTTAGAACCTTACATATCCCTCCATCTATTTTTAAAAATATTGGATTAATCGTCAAATTAAGCTTTTAATTTCATACAATTTGTTCAAATGATAGTTTAGATATCATTCAATTATTGTATTGTTGTAGTTCATATGCTATTTGACTCATGATACTCGACTCCTAATACCTATACTCATCAATAAATACTAGCATGCTCAAAGTATATACGTCCAAATATATTAACGAAATAATAATTTAATTAATAGTTGAATTGAGCAAATTAAATTTAAAATGATTAGAAACTATTTGACACATGTAATTGTCGAGGATATTTAGTACTAAATTATATATCGTATTTAATATTTTATTATAGGTAAATATCTAGATATTTGCGTTCTTACCACGTATATTTCCATTTATTACTCTTTCCATATCCGTATAGTTTATTTGATTATAAACGGTGAACTTTTACACCATTTATGTAGGATGGTATTAGCAAATATTCTAAGTATTAAACTAAATTAAAATACTTGAAAAGAGGGGTGTTTGTACAACTCAAGAACTCGACCAATTCAGACGATTCAACTCAAATGATAAACGTCGGACTGAGTTGAATTTTTGAAAAACTAAAAATTTGAGTCGGTTCACAAGTTTACAACCCAACTCAATCCTACCGTGCTTTTAAAATTATAATGAAAATTAAGAATATTTGATGTTTGTAACCAATGTTAGCGATGTATTGTAACTTTGTAAATATTTGATATTTGAGGTTTATGAGACTTTAGTTATTAATGTAATAATGTGGACAATTCGACCCAACCCAAAAATAGAAGGTTGGATTGAAAACTGTATTTGAATTTTCAGGTCACCAACCCAAACGACCCATAATTTAAAATACAATACATATATTTAAGTTGAAAAATAAAATATAAGAGGAATGAAAAACGAGAAGAGAAAAAGAAAGAGAGGGTGATTTGTAAAGGAAAGGAAGAGAGGAAAGATGGAGACGAGATTTTGAGCATAGCAACAACCGCCGTTACAAAAAAGAAAGTGAGTTTCCCCTTTTATTCACTATCTCATTACCAACCACCTCTAGACGTACGCCTCTCTCTTCTTTCTTGTCCTCTCTCTCTCTCTCTCATTATTTGTACTAAATAATTGCACTTTTTTGTTTGTTGCTATTTTCTTAGTTAAAAATTTAGTATCAACTTTAGTGTTTAGATAGTTTATGCGATTTAAAATCTATGAACTATTTTAGGTTTTTATTAGGCATAAACTTCAAATTCAAATTTAACTTCGGTAGATCACTCAGTTCTTTGAGTTCTTTGAGCAGCAGTGTTGTATTGTCTCTTTGTTCTCCTCAAAATGATCCTATCTACTCATAGAAATTGAACCCCTAACTAGCTGGTCTTTCTTAGGTTCATTCTAGATGCACCTAAGAACCTAGTAAACCTCCGTAGGAAAGCTTAATAGGCCTAGTAGTAGTGTGAATGGTGTCACCAAAGTTTATACCTCTTATCTCCACCAACAAGCCCTTAGCACTAGCAATGTCCATTCAAGTTGTAGGAATATAGGTACCGTCGAGTCATACCTAGGTTGGATAGTGTAGCGTGTTGAGGTGACTAGGTGCCTTTATCTTGTGAAAATGACCATAGGTTTCTTGAATATGGTCTTTGCGCGGTAAACCTATCCTGAGCCGAGTGTAGGACCACACAGGTGACCTAGTGTTGGCAAGCACACATGATTGTGCCACCACATTTAGAGTGACTCTATGACCCTGTGGAAGAGTCTTTTAGTTAACCCTCCGTAGATGATGCTCAGACCAACCAGATGCCATATTGTCCTAACAAATTTTATACCTCAACCTGAGATATCGGTCATTCACTGTTCTGGATATGCAACCTCACTAAGTCTAAGAATTTAAATGTTAGTTCACCCCAGAGATGAGATATGTTGTCTAGTAGATTTGTAGCGTCAAGAATCGATGAACCACCCCCAAACCTAAAGTGGGTTCATGAGCGGCATGAGAACCGATCAAAACTGCAAGGTCTCCCCAGAAGCACAGGTAGCTGTAAAATTAAGCCAAAACTTTCTAAAGCTTGGAGAAAATCCCGTAAAAATCTACAAGGTATTTGATGCGATGAGAGCCTACAAGTAGGCTGCGTACTGAGGATGTTTATACTTACCCCATTCTACATTTCTTTTTTAGGTATTCACTAACTACTAGTCGAGGTGGAGGAGTGTTGGGGAGCTGTGCAGTCACATAGGGGGTCATTCTCGGACATCAATTCGTCTATGTAATTTGATTGATTGTATCTTAAAACCATTCCCTGTTCATAATAAATTTGAGTAACACTAGCTTGTTTGTAGATTTCGATTTGTTTTTAATTGTGGTGTTGTTTGTTTTAAATTGTGAAATATTTTTGTCCATATTTTATATTTTATTTTACTTTTATTTTATTTGC
This sequence comes from Cucurbita ficifolia, assembly GCA_033971965.1. NCBI lineage: Eukaryota > Viridiplantae > Streptophyta > Magnoliopsida > Cucurbitales > Cucurbitaceae > Cucurbita > Cucurbita ficifolia. The sequence goes on from CM066978.1 coordinate 3,315,766, forward strand.
TTTTGTTTTTTCTTTTTAGTCACGATCAGATATTTGAAATCTAAAAAATTTGATATCGACAAATTAGTATCAGAGCAATAGGATCTTAGGTCCGGTAGACTTGTCTCGGTCGAGAGTCACACCGGTGGGCTCAGCTAGATGACATACCTTGCTGCAACCAAGTATGTAGTTTAAATCTGTAAAGTAGTATATTAAACAACATAAGTCCTATATGAACTCAATATATAATTTGGGTTATGTAGTTGAGATATTAAGTTACGATAGCGTCCTAGGGCATTAAAGAGTAAACGTTAACCCTATAAGACGAAGCTATATTTGAGTTATAGTGTTTTAATATGGTAATGAGGTCAAAAGGGGTTGAGATAGCAAACTAACTTTAGGAAAACAAAGAATTGACACCGTAGAGAGTGAGACATCCCACCAATAGATTTAGGAATGAGATACCTCAAGGCCCTGTACTAGATCAAGATGTACCCAAGACCCAGCCTCCCATGACCATAACTATGGAGGCTAGGTATGCATTCATGCAGATCTTGTAGTAGACCTAGACATGATAGTTCACTCAGGCCATGACGACCATTAGAGGAATTAAGCACTCCTCATCCCAAGGGAGATTTGGATATGTTGGCATATCCATAAATAAGATTTATTTATCAACCTTGAGACGAGGTATGGAGATCAATCTTGCAAGGCTTTGGATTGAGTATTTTTAAAGATTAAGTTCAAGATCTTGGACTTCCAAAAGTGCGATAGACGCATTATACCATTTATGAGTTATATGGTGATAGACATTCTTTGATAAAGGATAGCTCAAGAGATGGCAAAGTGAAGGATGTGGAATCGTCATGGTAGATCAGTGAACCTTGGGGTCAAGGAAAATAGTAAAATGGTGAAGCTATGGTCCACTCTACCACTGTCTTGAAAAAGGAAGGACCAAGTGTCGTGATGATAGGAACCTACTCTCGCCTAGGTTATTTATGTTAAGGAAAAATTGAACTCTGGTTCCACACACACGATTATGCTTGAGATACTTGTGAAGCATGATTAGGTAGATACTACTTCTCTAAATGTTATGTTTTAGGGACTACCTCAATGGTAGTTGTATTAATGGGTAGAAAACACATCAAGGGCAACTGGTAATGTACAATGTAGCAGAGAATGTAGGGGATTGTCGGAGACGTTAGGTGTTGAATCCGTAATCTTGATCCAAAACTTGGGCATAGGACGTTAAACCTACCTGTATAGGAAACATTTGAAAGTTTAAGGAAAAGCTAGCCACTAGACTAGAGCTTACAAAAAGTTTCCTAGGATCCCACATGGAAATTCGAGAGGATGACGTCTCATATGAGCCAATGATGAGTTATCACTACTTGAGGAGGCTCGACTAGATCAACCATAAGAGATTACGGGAGCTAGTCTAGGCGAATACCAGAAGACTCATGAAAGGATTAGCCTCTTCCATATAACCCATACAGAACTCATATGAGAAATAGTGCTCTAGCGAGCAATGTAACAGGGTGTCATGCTATGATGAAGGCCTGAGTTGGTCACATATAGAGAACTATGAAGCTATCTTTTATGAGACAATAAGGACCATAAAGTTGTCTCAGAGCATTAGACTGTCTATATATTTCAAGTCTTTTTTATTTATATTGAAATTGTATCTTAAATTTATTTTCTGTTTGTAATAAACTAAAACTACGTCTAATTTGTTATTAGATCACATTGATTATAATTGTTGTATTATTTGTTTTAAATTGATTGATAAAAAATTTATTAGGTAATGGTTTATTTTTATTTTACATTAATTTTATTTACTTTTGTCTTATTTTTTAGTCACGGTCTGAAATTTGAAGTTTCGAAAATTGAGTCATAATTCAAGATTCAATTACGCTCAAAACTAGATTCTCCACTAAATTGAGAAATCTAAACAACCGTGATGGATACAATTGATTGAGAAGTTTCTATCCCTTCAAGTATATTTTATGCACGAGGAAGATATGTCATCTAAAATTTAATGTAATGTACCTAATCCACCTTATAGAAGCCAACAATGGTCTTTTGATTTCACCACTCATTTGGCAATTCTTTGGTAAAGGACAAGCTTACTCCACAATTTTAGCTAGAATAGTTCATCAAGCTAATGCATCCAAGATCATCTTTGTGTTGCCCATGCGACCATTATAGAACAATTGGAACTATAGCAAATAGATTAGTCATGTTGTGGGCAGTTCTTCCTAATAGTTTTGTTGTCTAAAGGTACGAATTTCATCCTCTGTAGTGTTTTTCGGTGTAAGCGAATAACATAAGTAGAGATACTATTTACTTTAACTTTGCTATATATTTCTAGGAAAATTTTAAATTGAGAGTTGGGCACCTATCGTCTGTGGAAATGGTCAAATAACTCCCTATCGTGTGTGGAAATGGTCAAATAACTCCCTATCGTCGATTGGGTTTATGACTAGCTATACAGCTGCTTGAAACTTCATGGTTTCCCATAAACTCAAATACTTGTAGAACCTAGGTCTAAGCATCCTAGAGCTTAGAGAAAAGCCAGTAGTAACTTACTAGAATGCGATTAGAGCTTATAAGTAGATTACTTACTAAGTATGTTTGCATTCATTAGATATTACCATTATTTTTCAGGTGACTATTGATTGCTGGTCGAGGTGGGCTGGTCGAGGTGGGGGAGTATTCGGGAGCTTTACCATCACAAAAGAGTGTTGTCTCAGAGCATCAACTTTTATGTATTAGGGGTTGTAGTCTATTGTTTTGTATACCATTCCTTGATCTCTGTTTGTAATAAACTTCGAAACAACACCTTGATCTGTAAATATTTTTTTCTTTCTCTTTTAAAGATGAGTTGTTTTGTTTTAAAATTACATACAATTTTATAATATATTTTTTTTGTTATTGAAATGTTAGTTCAAATCTTAATTCGTGATTCAAAGTCTAAACAAATCAGATCGTGATAGAACTCAAGGCCTTTTTGTCAACTCTGTGTAGTTTGGATCATATTTTATCTTTTTTTTCTTTTTTTTGAAGTGTGTAGCTTTTTTGTCAACTTTGTGTAGTTTGGATCCTTAACTTGATCTTCAGAACGGCTGTGTTGGTAGCTTGAACCAATACTGACCTGTTTATTGTTGTTTGCCTAATTCTTTCTAAGAGATAGAAGATTGCCTCATGTTAATCTCCTTTTGCATAAACAGATACTTGAATCTTTATAGTGATGGACCATAAGGGTACGTAGGACCGAAAGTAGTATATAACTAGATATTGTATGTGGAAATAGACATGGACTTTTAGATGAGATTCACACTCTATAAACTTGTCTTGAGGTGAACGAGTAACCACATGGGTACATAGGATGAGACTTAGGCATGGACTCATATCTCATATTTGAAATTCTTAGGCATAGACTGATCAAGCCTAAATGTCCAAGTTCAGAGTTGTGCTACCTTAACTACATCTATGACGTGATCAAAAGCTAACAAGTAGGTAGTTTACTAAGTATTTTATACTCGACCTAGATCTTTATTGTTTTTTAGGTAAAGACTAGAAGTTCATCCAAGATGAAAGAGGTTTGGAGCATGTGACTATAGAAACCGTCCCAATTAGAGGTCTCCTCTAATTTTGTGTATTTTCGTCCTATTCATATCTTTTGTACATCGTCTCTAAACTCTAATTTTGAATAATGCATGGGCGTCTTTTGATTGTATATAATTATGTTTTTAAAATTTCCTAAGCCTCTTTGGTTTTTCTAAAGCGAATGATTTATAATTCTTTCGTATTAGTCCATGTAATGGTCCATAATTCAAATAGCTCGAAAATCGAGTAATAACAATATGATTGCATAGCCTAATCATAGTAGTGTGGTTACTTACTCAGTAGTATTAATACTCGATCTTTTTTCTAAAAAAGAATTCGAGTAATAATCAGAATGTACGTGTGATGAGGTGCTCAGTAAATAATACTATGGTACTAGTGATGTCATGTTTGGTATCTATTTTCTTAAAAAACTATATTTTAAGTACTCGAGTTTTCTCCCTAGAAGTACGGCTTTGTTTCCTATTCCGAATGATTTAATTTATTGCTTTTAGTAGGGATCTCTATATTTTCTTTTTTAATAAAAACATTTATACATTTAAAAAAAGTTAAATTATTCTTTAGGTAACTCAGGTGTGAAATCAACATTTTCTCACAATGCTAACAGTTTTTTCTTAATGGAAGGGCGTAATTAAAGATCAAACATATTAAAACATAGAGAATTAAACCAAACCTCATAAGTGTTTGATACAAGTCGGGTGTTATTGACCTTCACTCTCCAACTTAGTCGAATATTGAAATATATTTTAATATAGCCCATAATTTTTTCCCTTTATTTTCAAGATTTGATTAATAATATATTTAGTATATTTTATCTTATTTTCAGAATTTGAAAGGTAGAATATTTTCTTTTATTTTTTAAGATTTAGTGGATAGTTTGTATTCTATTTAAACGATGGCAACATTAATAAAAATTGGACTTTTGATCCCACTTGTGTTTCTCCGACTTTCAATCCCACTTCTGTTTCTCATTCTTAACATGACATATGAATATCTGATAGCGTAGCAGTTAAAGGGTGGTAGGTTAAGTCCGTGTTGTCAATTAGTGTTTGAAAGAAGGGTCAGTTGTTAATTGACCCTTTAACCACCTTAATCAAAACGGGTTTTATTTCCAAACTCTATTAATTGAGTTACCAGCCACACTCACCAACACCCTCCCATGCACACACACTCTCTCTTTCTTAACAACCTATTAATCACAATTATTCCCCATTTTAAACCATATTTAAAAAAAAATTAGATTATTAATATTCAATTAGAATCTAAAACTAAGTTCTAATGTCACTATTGTAGCCTTTTTTTAATGGAAATATTTGTTTTAAAAATATAATTTATAAATTAATAAAAAAAAATTGAGTTTAATAAAATAAAAATAATTTCTAGAAGATCTAAAACAAATGTTGGAGGAACCCAAGTTAGGTGAAGAAAAATTTGTGTGATTTATGTTTTAACAAACACATCAAAGATTCAAAAGTACTAAATTTCTAATCAAATTTCAATAATAAAGTCTCAATTTTTTCAAAACCTAAATTATAAAATAAAGAAATTGTTAATTACAGCATTATTATTAGTCTTTTTTAAGCAAATGATTTTGAATTAGGTCCCAATCTAATATCATTTCCATTTGTAAAGTAAGAAATAAATCCAAATTTTGATTATATTCCTACAAAGACATGCTATCTGACAACCAATTTAGTATACTATTTTCAATTCGAAGGTGATCTATGATGTTACATGATATACGAAATTACATAATTATTTATATAAAGAAATATACGGTGAAATACTTCTAATTTTATGTGATTTAACTTACCATTTCGATCATCAGACAAAATAGGGGGCTCGGAACTGTGTCACTAACAAAATATTTTATTGGGGGTTAGGAACGGTGTCACTGACAAAATATCTTATTGTTAGTTTGTTAGCTTTAAATTGAAATCGTTAATATTTTATTTTTAAAAATGTTCAAAAATATTGTTGAACAAAAATTTTCAATATTACTTTTAAACTTTGTTAAAAATTTCAACAATACCTTTTCAATTTTTTTTTTAAAACTTAAAAAATATTTTGTCGGTACCATATTTTAAGAATAATATTCATGAAATGTCAATACCCTTAAACATATTTTTAAATTTTAAAGAGTTCTTTTTATATGTTTTTACTATTAAGACCCTCAAAATTGAGGAAGGAGATTGTAACAACACGTAGTTTTCTATTAACCAAAGTCACTATCGTATGCCTAACGTAATTTTTTTTATGTGAATTTATTCATTTAAAATTTATTTATAAAACAATGTCATGGACTTACCTGTTTAAGAGAAATGTCTTAAAACAATACAAATGAAATATTAAAATAAACATAAGCAAAAATAAACCAGCAGTGCCCTATTACTAACCTAACATCTACGAAATTAAATGCGATTATCCTATGCATATGTCATGTTTTTAATTGCGATGTCTTCAATCGTACATGAGTGCCTTTCCTTTACCTGAAATACAAAGGTAGCACACGACTTGAGTATTTTAAGAAATACTTAGTAAGTGTCCCCACTATTGGGGTCGGGAATGCAAACACATGCAATCATGATGAGGGATCTATCATTTAAAACCATCATAAAGGTTGCCTCCAGTCCAAACAAATTGGATGTGTAGTACTTCCCTACACATGATCCACACGTGCGAGTGTGAGCCCGCCACGTGGTTCGCACACCCCCCAGACCCATCATAATCGGGCTAGTTGGCTGTAGCCGGACGGTTGGATGTACAACAAACTCTCAAATATCATACAAGATATGACATCATCATCGTCATAAAAGGGGAAGTAACTCTATGTAAATGAACATACAATATGCATGATGTCCCTATAATATTCATCTTAAATCATTCATGACACAACCCCACGCATCTTTCACATGTTACTCTAGGTAACATGCATGCATAAGCCTTCATATATTCATCATTTATAACATCATATGGGTTGTGTATTAGAAAACTATTCATCGTAATGCAACATGACATCTCATACATGCATATCATCATAATAGAGGTATCGTCATATTATATGATACCATCATCATACATCTTATGTCATCATGTCGTAATGCATCATCATCCTAGCATATCATAGCATCATTGTACATCGTATCATTACAACATCACAATATCATCATAATACGCCATAATGTCATATCAGTTTACATCATCATAACATCATAGCGTCATCATAACATCATAGCATCATCATAACATCATAACGTCATCATAACACATCATAATATCATATCGAATCACATCATCATAACATCATAGCATTATCATAATATCATATAACCATACATGACACTTGCAAAAGCCATTGAGCATGTGTCATCATACATAAGACAAGTCTTCGACTGAGTCGATAGTAAGACTGCTTACTTGGTTGGCCTTAGTCAAAATTCTATCTCGCTCAAAATTTGCTTGCTTTCGTCCTTTGAATTCGTTCTCACTTATGTCAAGAGTTCACCTATATTGAATATTTACTTAATTGCCTTAGTAAAAATCGAATTTCATGTTTTCATTGTTTCTAAATTATGTTTGATAATAAAATTTAAGTTAAAAAAAATGTCAATATTATTTCATACTCTTTCGATCATACCATTCAAATATTATTTATTATAATATTATTTAAAAATAGTTTAAGCTTTCCTAATTTTCCTTTTATCTCTTTGTTCACCATACTCTTATCTAATTTTAATGGATTCTTATTTTTTTATTTTTTATTTTTTTTCTTAAAATGATTAAGAATCATAACGTGATTTAATAGAACAAGTAAATTATTGTTGTTATTTAATTTCTAACTAAAATCAAAATAATTGTAAAAAAAAAAAAATGAAATTTAGACCACATTTAGGAATTATTAATACTAATGGACACATGTATTTTAGGGAAGAAGTTGTGAGAGATTAATGGAGAGGTGGGAAATTTGTTACCATTTTTTCTTATTTTTTATTTTTTATTTGTGCATTACTTTTTTTTTTTTTTACTGTTGCTATATCATATACCTCTAAAAAAAACTTTTGTCCTCGAAATTTTTTTAATCTTAGAATAACTCGAGTCCTTGTCTATCTGAAGAAGTTCGTGGTCTAGAATGTGCGTTAAGTCAATCAAGTATTTACGAAACATGGATATGTGACATATGTTATATATTGCAAAGAGGGACTATGGTAGGGGTGATATGTATGTCATGTTCCAATCCAATCTAACATGTTGAAAAGTCTGCTAAAGCATGGATTCAACTTATGTTTCATCCGAACCTTTGTATGTCATTCATCGAGGCTACCTTCAAGCATACCTTGTTGTCTACTTCCAACTCTAGGCCTCTACGTTTTACATCATTGTAACATTTTTTTGTCTACTCCAAGTTGTATGCATCTACATCCTAACCTTTTGCCCGACCTAATTAGTGGATTGGACAAATTACTACTAGTTTAAAATGGTTTACTAGACAACATTCTATGAAATCCAGTGCCTAAGAGAAACGTTTTTGTTCATCCAAGACTCATACTCTAAGAATTTTGTGTAACGTTAACTATACTTTTATTTATTTAGACTATTACAAACAAGCTTAAGAACTTACTCGAAGATCTAGCTCATTAAAATTATAAAAGTTGTGGGCATTAGTGATTCAAAAGATCTCACAGCCACTCATAACTGCCACATTGAAACTTGGAGGAAATCTCTAAAACATTATCTTTCTTGACTCCTACATTTGAGAGAACTTTTGTTTCTTGAAGTGTAACCCTTGTTCATTGTTACCTTGTTCAGTTTCTTATATTTGATAAATAGTTGCATGGCTGAATCATATCCTCTTATCAAAATTAGTGTGGCCAATAAAAAACGCTAAGGTGTCAATACTGATTCTAGAAAATCTTGAATACTTAATTCAGCCTTAATTCCTAACTTTCCCACTTCCCTCAAGGTGACTTGCTTTTTTCTTTTAACATTATTTTTTAAGGTTAACCCCTCTTGGTACCTAGGTTTGTTGTGAGGACCTTGGTCTGGAGTTTAGAGTTCTTATCCCTTGAACACTCCCCCTGAGAGACCTGTGAGATCCTATGCTTAGTGAACAACTCAATCCTTACCTATGTTTGAGGCTTCATACATTCCCCGTGATATAGTCTAATACTTGCATCCCAGGCTTCATGCGTTTCGTGCGATACTATCTGTGTATTTATGTCCAGGGTTTCATGCGTTCCTTGCAACATAGTTTGAGTACCTACACCCAGGACTTCATGTGTTCTTTGTGACGTAGTATGTGTCTTAGGATCGTGTGGCTCTGCTCATCGAAAAGTCTTTAGGATATCTCGAGTTCTCGTTCTAAGAGCTCTTTGTTAAGTCTTGAAGTACAACTAAGGAAAAATTCTTAACAAGTACGCCCTAATCCATATAAGTCATAAACATTTCTTTGCATGCATAAATCTTTCGTAAGCAGCTTGCCACTTGGCATTCATAAAAACCTTGATTACTGATAAAGTGCCTTGAGGAGTAGTTACATACTCTTTCTCTTAGTTCATATCCCAAAGTTATCCTAATTTCTTTAGTCTTTCTTACTTACCCTTAATATCGTAAATGAGTCCCATATAAATTTTTGTAGTATTTTGTGTCTTGACTGACAGCCTGCGAACACCTGGAAGAAAAAAAGGAAAATGGGTGAGTATAAAAATAATCGATAACCAACCTACTTGTAGGCTTTCATCAAATCCTTGACCTAGTAAGTTACCACAGACTTTTCTTTGGGATATAAGAAGTATGTGCCTAGTTGAGTAGTAGTTCATCATGTTATCTACTTCTGTAGTCTCCCGTCCTCTCTCAAGTTGGATTTATTCTATACACAACAATGGTTTCTCATGTTATCTACTTATGCAGTCTCTTGTCCCCTCTCAAGGCGGGTTATATTCTACACACACTAGTGGTTCCTCGTGTTGTCTACGTATGTAGTCCCTCATCCCCTCTTAAGGTGGGTTATATTCTACATTGTGAGACTATTAGGACTAGGACGACTACCCTATTAATTTATCTACAATAAAAAAATAGACTCTTCAATGCACGATAGTAGACCAGAGTTGAAATTAAAATGACATACACAAAGATTAGAACATAACCATATATATTACATCTAACCATAGCAAAATCTCAACCTTATTAATGAGCTTTAAGGATTAATAGCTTAGAAAGGTCTTGTTAGGGCTAAATACTGAACAGTTAGAAGTTACCAATTGTGTCACGAGATAATTTTTAAAGCATCGAATCTCGAACCGTGACGAAAAAAAATGAAGGCAAAGATAAATAAAATAAAATAAAAATAAAATATGGTAAAATTTGTGCAATTTAAAACAAACAACACCATGGTTAGAATAAATCGAAAACTAATACACATATAGGGAATGTGTTTGGGATACAAATTTAAAAAGACCAAAAACACACAAACAAAACTAATGCTTCGAGACAACACCTTTTGTGACCGTGTCACTTCCAAATGCTCCCCCACCTGGATCAACCGTCAGCAAACACTTGAAAAAGAAATGTATTGATTACATAGCATCCAATTTGTAGTAGGTTACCATAGGATCTTCTTTGGGGTGTAGGAAGTTCGGGCCTAATTCTACAGCTACTTGAGCTTATGGAAGGACCCTGAAGTTTCGGTGGTTCTCTTACTTGTCACAGACCCAATCGAGGTCTAAAAGTTGTTTACTGAGTTTTAGCAACGAGGATCTATTAGACGATGTATCTTATCTTTGGGGTGAACTATGTAATGACCATAGATTTCTACTAACCTAAAGTCGCTACCGTCATCATAACATAGTCTCTTATGCGAAAATAAACATTTAAAAACTTCATCATAAAACACTGACATGGACTTACATGTTTGAAAACATCTTTAAAGCAGCGTAACAAAATACTAAATAAAACAAATAAAACACTAAAATTTAAAACACCCCATACTAACCTAAAGTCTAAGAAATGAAATACCAATATCCTATGCATGTGCCACGGTCTTTACTTCCGATATCGTCGTCAACCATACATGGGTGTCTTGTCTTTACCTAAAATAGAAGTAGCACACGACTTGAGTTTTTTTATGAAATACTCAGTAAATGACCCTACTATTGAGGTTAGGGAATGCCAACACATGCAAGTCATGATTAGGAACTTATTGTTAAAACCATAATAGGGGTGGCCTCAAGTCCGGACAAAATTTGATGTGTTTGCACCCTTTAGACCCATCATAGTCGAGTTAGCTACCCGTAGTGACGTCCGGAGGTCAGCAGACCCTTGAGTGTCATGCGAGGCATGATAATCATCATCATTTTAGTGTACGCGGTGGTACTCATCATCATAAATGGGAAGTATCCGATGTATATGTACACACAAAATGCATGAAGTCCCTATAGTTTTCATCTTTAATTCATTTTTGTGACACAACCCTATCCACCATTCACATGTTACTCTAAGTAACATGCATGTATTAACCTTCATACGCTCATCATTATTAACATCAACTAGAATTGTGTCTTAGAAAATAAATCATCATCATAATGCATCATGCCATTTAATACATGGACGTCATCTTACTATGGAATAACATCATATTAAACCATCTCCTCATCATACAACTTACTTCATTATATTATCATACATCATCATCATTATGTCATCATCATATCATCAACATATAATGTCATCATATAACATCGTCGTATAACATTATATAACATCATCCTATAACATCATCATATAACATCATATAACATCGTATAGCATCATATAACATCATCATATAACGTAGTGACATCATCATATATCATAGTCTCATCATCATATAATATAGTCACATCATCATATAAGATAAAACATAAATGACACATGCAAGGGCCACTGGACACAACCTCGCGTGCTAGCCAATGACTCAGTCTACCCATATGGACCTAACCCTCCTCCTTAGGGTATGTTTACAGTGTAGCGAGCCTGTTCAAGGAGTCCCTGACCATTTCCACATGCAATAGTGGCTCTCATCATGAGCTAAACCACTTATGTAGTCTCTTGTTCCCTCTTAGGAAAGGTTTATGAAATCGCTCTCAACACGTTTCCACACACAATAATATCTCCTCAAGTAACCACAATGTGCAATCCTATTTTACCTTAGTTAAACTTGATGGTATGAGGTTTGGATGTGTAATGACTCGAGATCTTTACTTACCTAGATTCGCCAAGTTTTTTTTTTCTCAATGCAATTGATTTTAGAATTTTTTTTAAAGTTATTTTGTGTGTGTTCACAACATTTGGTATCAGAGCAAAGTTCCAAGGTCTGACTGTGAGAAAAAGAAACGGTAGTTTTATTAAGAAAAAGAATAGTGAGCTAAAATAGATTCAAATAATGGCAACTGAAAACAATTTCGTTCAACTGACAATTCTTAAGTTTGATGGTCATTATGATCATTGGTGTAACGACCCTAGGTTTCTACTTACCTAGAGTTGTTTCCTTCGTCATAAAGTAATCATTTTGTGCAGAAATAAGTGTTTGAACTTTATCATAAAACATAAACTTCGTCTTAAAACACGGTCATGAACTTATGTGTTTGAAAACATCTTTAAAAGGACACAACTAAATACTAAATGAAAAAAATAAGCGTTAAAATTAAAAACACCCTATTCGAACCTAAGTCTAAGAAAATAAGTACAACTACCCTATGCATGTGTCATGATTTCTTCTTGCGATGTCGCCATTAGCCATACAGGGATACCTTGCCTTTACCTGAGATAGAAGTAGCACACGACTTGATTATTTTAGGAAATACTCAGTAAGTGACTCCAATATTGGGGTCAAGGAATGCAAACACATGCAACTCATAATCTAGGGACCTATCATTAAAACTAGGGGTGTACATTCAACCCGACAACCCGACAACCCGGACCAACCCAACCCGAACTACAAGGGTTGGGTTGGATTGGATTAGCATTTCAGGTAGGGTTGGGTTCATTTTTCTGAACCCGAACTGAATCGGTTCGGTTTCGGGTTCGTGGGCAAAACCCTCGGGTTGACCCGATCCAAATTCAAATATATAAAATATATTAAGAATTCTAATTTATAATTGATTTGCCAGTTTGGCACTTTGGCTTTTCTAAGATAGCTCACGCTCGAGTTTGAATCTAGTTTAATACATATTATTTTTTCTTTTATTTAAGGATATGGTTTATGATAGGTTTATTAATTATGATTTAGACGTACATTTAAGTTATTTTGAAAATAAACAAAGGTTAGTTCACTGTTCAATGAAAACAATATGCTTTTATTTATATATAATATAAATAAAAGCATATTGTTTTCATTTTATGGATTCTAAAAATTCAAATGTTTTGACCGTTATAGTTTAGGGTTTTCTATCTCTTTATCAAACCCCTGCGTGTCATGTGAGGCATGATGATCATCATCTTAGTGTATGCGTTCGTACTCATCATCATAAATGGGGAAGTATCCTGATGTACATATATACAAAAAATGCATGAGGTCCCTATAGTTTTCATCTTTAAATCATCTTTGTGACACAACCCTATCCACCATTCACATGTTACTCTAACTAACATGCAGGTATTGGCCTTCACGCTCATCATCATTAACATCAACTAGAATTGTGTCTTAGAAATAAATCATCATCATAATGCATCATGCCATTTAATACATGCACGTCATCTTAATATGGAGTAACATCATATCAAACTATCTCATCATCAAACAACTTACGTCAACATATTATCATACATCATCATCATTATGTCATTATCATATTATCATCATATAATGTCATCATACAACATCGTCGTATAACATCATATAACATCGTATAGAATCATATAACATCATCATATAACGTAGTCACATTATCATATATCATAGTCTCATCATCATATAATATAGTCACATCATCATATAGGATAAAGCGCACGTGCAAGGGCTACTAAGCACATGTCGTCATACATATTGATGATATAATAAAAATAGCATGCTACTCCATGCTATTTTTATTTTAGATGATAGCTAAGCTATGTTGCTAAGGCGACAACAAACGCTAGCTGTAGGGCTTTAGAATTGTTTAGATAGATCTGTTTACCGTTGAACTTACATGGTATATAGTTGTACATTTTCTTATACAATTTTGTTAAACATCAACTTCAACATGTTTCTTAAAACTTTTTTATCGTATGTATTATGTATATACTATGATAAAGGCATGTTTTTGTTTTATATCTCGATCCCACCTTTCCCTTGCCTATTTTAGGGTTGTATTTCACTTGACTTTGTGCTCTCAACAAGTCAAATGTCAACATTAGTGCTACGAGAATCTTTTTATTTTTATTATATTATTTTATTTTGAATGTTTCATTGTCAAAGTTGGAAGTAATGCTGCCAAATGACACGTCTATCATGGAATTTGAAAATATTAAAACATAATTTCTGTAAAGTATGAATTAAAAGACAAAAGAATCTCACAACAGTGCCCATATGATAGGACTTACACAACTACTTTACAAATGAAAGAATATATCGTTGACTTTTGTGGTCTTTTGTAATTGACTTGACCTTATGTTTTTCTGTCTCCATTCAAATGTTTCAACACACACACACCACACACTACTCATTTAATGTAACACTTAATTACCCAATTATTTGTTCAAACACACAGTTTTCAATGGTGCCTAAATTTACCACTAAATAATTTCAATTATTAATATATTTTTTAGATTAAAAAAATAATTATCTCATCTTTAAGTACAAATTAATTAAAGAAAACAGTGTTCTTTTTTTAATTGTTGTTGGAGTAGAATGAGGCAAGACATGCTTTCTCTCATTTTCACCCATCATTTGTCACAATCTTTGCTTATTTCCTTTACTTTTAGTTCATTTGTCAATTTAATTATTTGATGCAAAGTCAAAGGTTAAAGAAATAAAGTCCTTTCCTTTCTTTTTAAAGTGGATCACTAATTTTCATCCACCTCTAACACTTTCAAATTAATTTAAACTTTTTTTTTCGAATATGGAAATTTAAAAAAATATATGTGTTAATTACTACTAAATTAATGAAATTAATTGTGTTAAAGATTAAATGGGGTTTTCTTTTTTCTCAATAATTATTTTCCCGATTTTAATTAAAGAAAACAATTAAATATTAGAGGTATGAATAAAATATTTTGCTAAAAGAAATAGCAGAAGAAAATAATAATAATGACAACAATAACATGACAGAGGTGTTTGTTTTAAGTAACGATGGGACGGAGACTGAAACATTTTTTTAGTTAAATTCGAAAAGTAAACTCTAAGCCTCCTTTGATAGGTATTTTTATTTTTATTTTCTTACTTTTAAAATTTATATTTGTTTTTATTTATTTATTTTTTAAAAATATTTAAATTCTTAATCAAACTCTAAAATTAAAAACTACTATTTTTAATCTTAAAAAACAAATGATTGTTAAATGAGATATAAACAATTTAATATGTTAAATTTTCAAAAACTTAAAATTAAATTAAAAAAAAATGTGAAATAGGTCGTACAAAATTGAAAACTTAATTATTGGTCTTAAATTAAAAAAATTTAAAGATTTATTTTATAAAGACTTATTAAACATATAATTAAAACTTTGAAAACTTATTTAATACACACTTGAAATTAATTTAACCTTCCATATTTTAATTAAAGGGATATGAGTGAGAAATTCAAAAAATACAAATTTTAGTTATTCTAATAAATAAATAAAAATTGATAAAATAATTTATAATACAAAATAAATGACTTTGAAATAGTTATAATAACTATTTTAATTAGATATATCATCTATTTTCATCTGGAAAATTAGTTATCTATTTTTTTTAAACATAAAAAAAAAAAAAAAAAAAACTCATAAGGTGGGAAATTATGAAGTTAAGAACCTCACCCAATAATGGAATAAAATGAATGTATTCAAATTTAGTCACACAAAAGAATTAACCCAATAATGTGTTAAATAGAATAGAACATAACATGACATGACCGTGGGGTGAAATAATTGTGTCTTTCCTTCCTCCCATGAATCATCGGTTGTTGGGTATGACTTTTGCATTGCATCCTCCATTCATTGTCCTGTGTTCCTCGTTATTTCCATCTCAGTTTTGTTGTTTCTGTCTGACAACGATGCCATGTTTCCCAATTATCTTTTAGTTCTACACATATTACTAACATACATCTCTTTATCTTCACACCTAACTTCTGCCTGCCTCCTCATTATTAGAAACTTTTCTCAAGGAATTTCTTCTTTTTACTATTTACCTTTGCTTTTTGTTGGTTGAGTCATTTTAATCTCCTACCCCCTCCGTCAAATGTCTCAATTTATACCATTAGCATACAACTATATGTATGGTAACGGGATTCTACGATACCCGAATAAAGGAAGGGTACATGAATAAATCGAAACCACGTTTGAATAGAGCAATCCTAAGAATCGAATGACTAAAAAAGACTTAAAAGAATTGAAAGTTACTACATATAATAACAAGGTGTACCTTTCTTTTTAGTGGCTCTATGTAGCAACTCCAAAACTAAGTATATTTTGATTGGAATAATTCCATATTAGGGGATCTCTTGTAAATTCGGTAGGATGTATATGTTAGGATCGCACAACAACGCACACACTCGATCAAGATGAACAAAAAGAACATGGGAGAGAAAATTAAAAGAGGAATATTGGCTAAAATTTTTAGATTTTATTGATGACTTCAAGTATGTACAAGAACATAGTCTGAAAAGTACATTTTGAGAATACTACATAGTACGAAGAGAGTACATTTTGAGAGTACTGCCTAATGACCTAATCGGTATATATGGTTTCCGTTTACTTAGCTTTAACAGATTTAGTCACCTACTAAATATGATGTACCAAATATATATCTACCAAATATTTACGAAATATCTACATATATATTTGTTCCAGATCTTTACTAAATATCCTCATATATATATAGATCTTTTACTATAAATAGTCATCGGACTCTATATCCCAACCACCGTATATAAGTGAGAACAAAGGATTTGTATTGGTTTGTGAAATAGTTTTTACTCTTAAAAGTAAGAAGTAGTAAGAAGTAAGTAATATGACTATGTCACAGTTGAATACTAGGGCACATAGGTGTCAAATCCGAATTCCAAATCTTAGGCATGAAACAATTAAGATTCTTTGCATATATAAAGTAACCAAACCACCAATCTTATCAGTGTCGAAAACCATCAGAATTTGGAACATCAACAAGAACAGATGCAACGTCAAATACCATACGACATGCATGTTACCTCGAAACCGTCATTTCCACGTAGATTTTAAAATTTTGATCATACCTAAGAAAAATTTTCTATCGTGCAATTGGAAATACGTACTATCCTAGCACCAAGAATATATTTGAAAGCTTTGTCTTAGAGAGTGATATATGAAGAAGAAGAAGAAGGGTGAGTGGGGCAAGAACGTTAGGTAAAGAAGGTGGGGTCTTTGTTTAAAGTGCTTACAAGTCTTCATATTTCAGTCCCTTTTTTCGAAAATCAAACCCACGGAACCAAATCTAAAAGTAGATGAACAACGTTTTGGCTTGATGGGATTCGTATTATTATTATTATCATTATTTTCCCCATGATTAATTCACTTGATATTGATATTTATTATTTATAATCCCTAATATTCCCTTCCTTCGCTAACTTCCAAGACACAAGAAAAGGTAAGGTTTTACTAAAAGAGAGACACCTTTACCCTACATTTATATTCCCTTTAGATTCCCCTAAATTATATAACCTCATCTTTTCAAAATCATTCTTCTTCTTCATTATTCTTTTTTTTTTCTTTTTAAAAGTTCATTATCATCACTTTTATTATATATTTAGGGTTCAAAAAAGTCTTTTCAATTCCCTTTGGCTTTAACAGTGGCAGACGTGTTTAATTATATTTTTGAGTATGTCAAATCATATTCAAGAAAAAGTAGGAGTGTTTGTGAGCTTATGCTCAAAGTAAAAAATATCATACCATTGTGAAGATTGGTGATTGCTAACATGATATCAGAGTCATGCCTTTAATTTAGTCATGTCAATAGAATCCTCAAGTGTCAAAGAAAGAAATTGCTAGCCTCGAAAGTGTAGTCAAAAGTGACTCATGTGTCAAACAAAGAGTATACTTTGTTCGAGGGCTCCAGAGAAAGGAATTGAGCCTCAATTAAGGGGACGTTGTTCGAGGGTTTTATAGGCCTTTGAAGAAGCTCTATGGTGTACTTTGTTTGAGGGGAGGATTGTTGAGAATTGTTGGGATGGAGTTTCACATTGGCTAATTTGGAGGAAGATCATGAGTTTATAAGTAAGGAATACATCTCTATTGGTATGAAACCTTTTGGGGAAGCACAAAACAAAGTCACGAGAGCTTATGCTTAAAGTGGACAATATCATACTATTCTAGAGATCCCCGGTTACTAACCGTGTTCCTATGTTATATGTATTAGTTAAGAATTAGCCAACAATATTTTTATTTATATTTTAAAAATATTAGAAGCATGAAAAAAAAATTGATTTTGTTCTTTTCAAAATTTATACTGAATATTAGAAAATTTGATTTTTTTTTTAATTTTTTCAAAGTGTAGGACAAGAAAGACGAGAAATGAAATATAGAATCCTTACCAGAAGCATTGTTAGAAAGTCAACTCTTAGTCAGTTGGGATGGAAACATATCTGTAGATTTTTCGTAAATGACAAATCTTTCTCCTTCCACGTTCTTTTTCTCATTCTGCAACATGAAGATTTTGTTTCATTGGTTGGTTGTTGATATTAACTTATTTGTTAGTAACATGTTACATGAATAAATTGACACCGCATCTTAATAAACGAAACTATAGTGATATAAAATTACAATTAGGAAGTGCTATAAAAGAAAATAGTTATTACATGTGACACCCGAGTAAAGGAGAGGTAAATGAATGAACCGATACCATATCCGAATGAGAGGAGTTATGAGGATAGGACGACTAATGGAGATAGTGTTGCTGAAGATGAATGGGGCTAAGCGATCTGCCGAAGTTGTGGGATGTAAAAATGCATCGGTAGGAGAGTGTTCCGCCTTAGAGGGAAGCACCCGCGCGAGCAGTGGGATGAAGTGGCTTGAAGGGCTGCGATCTATCGAAGCTGTAGGATGTAAAAATGCATCGGTAGGAGAGTGTTCCGCCTTAGAGGGAAGCACCCGCGCGAGCAGTGGGATGAAGTGGCTTGAAGGGCTGCGATCTATCGAAGCTGTAGGATGTAAAAATGCATCGGTAGGAGAGTGTTCCGCCTTAGAGAGAAGCACCCGCGCGAGCAGTGGGATGAAGTGTTTTGAAGGGCTGCCTTGGCAGCTTCTGACATGTGGGATTCTTGTGTTTCCATGCTTTCCAATAATTCTTTGGCAAGCAACATTCCTTCAGCAATCTAGTGCACTTTTTTAGTCTTGCAATTTGCTATACCATGTGCTCTAAAAATTTATGTGACTTAGGAATGCCAAAAATTGTGAAATAGGGTTCACTCACAATGTAGACCGACATACATTCTTCAATTAAGCAAATGAAATAGGGATTAATCTTTTGAATAATAGGAAAAAAATATATTCATAAGCAGTCCAAGTTGTCCAAGTCTAGCCATCGGTAGAATTCACTTCCTTATGCTCTCCTTGAGTTTGAGATTTGTACATCATATATGGTTAAGTTTTTTTAGTCCTTCTTTGATGCCAAGAAGATTTATTAGATTTTTAGGTGTGTAGGCCGTTTAAATCTCAAACTCTCATTTCCAAGACACTCTGAACTAGTTATTTAGGGCTAATCTAGTCAAGGGAGTGCCTTGGGTTCAAGATTTATGACTATGTATTGAATGTTAAAATGGATGGGTCTTCTGGATAGAACCCACATTCCATATCACTCTCCAAGAGTAGAGTTATATCAAGTCTTTTTGTAGTTAATTTTGCATTTATACAAACCATTTTCTCAATTAATTGATCAATTTATTTTAATTAGTAAGCATGAAATAGTCTATTGTGGTTCAACATGAAAAGAATATCATTTTGCATAAATCGAGCCAAAATGCACATTTAATCGAGCTATTTGGTAAAATTTCAGAACATTTATGTTGAACCATGATGGTGTAACAAATCTGGAAACATCCCTGCGCGGGCAAATATGTAAACAAATTTCTGACCCTGATGCTAAAGTAATTTGGGAAGCAAACTTTTCGAAGATGCCATGGAAACTTTAATCCACATCAGCAATCCACATGGGTCATTAACTACCCAATTAGATGCATCCTAGGTGGACACCTTTTCCTTTCTCAGCCCTAGATGGGAAGAAACAAACAATATAAGATGAAAAAGTTGTTAGATAAAAGCGAGTGTTTTTTCTTTATTTAGGATATTCACGTTAAAATTAGTTAGTTGAATCTTGTTTTTAGGCCATGTGAATTGACGCTAGAATGGAATAGCTCATTTTTAGCTGGCCATTTGGGCCATCTTGGCCAATATTTGTTGGCCACTTCGGCTGTTTTTAGAATATAGATGGTTTTAAATAGTCCAATCACATGAGCACCGTTCTTCAGCAACAACAAATCCCAAATCTTTTGTTCTCTTCTCCTTTTGTTATTTTCTTGCGCTTTCTGTTTTTTTTCTTCTTCCAACACTTTTCTTCGGCTGTTTTTCCTCTGCCAAAGGATTTCCTCTCAAGCTGTTCGTCCGTCAAAGGCGGCGAGCACCGTAAGCTGATCAGCGTCTACTTCATCCCGAGGCTCAAGACTCTAACCTTGTGAACCTGGGTCAACTTGATGAGGCTGTTTGCTACATTTCCATCAAGCACTCAAGATCTGCGATGATCGACGACGACTGCTCACGCAAGTTCGGCGCACGATAAACCGCCTCTACATCCTAGAGTTTGAGATAGAGCAGTCGGTCATCCTCTCAGTCAGGACCGAAGAAGTAGCTTGGAGGTGGCACGCAAGGTACGGGCACCTGAGCTTTCCTGCTCTACAAAAACCACACAATGAGGAGATGGTGTACGGTTTGCCGGTAATCGAAGGCGTGAACAGGCTGTGCGACGGGTGTCTCATCGGCAAGCAGAAGCGTATCCCCTTTCCGTCTCAGGCATTCTACCGCGCTAGTGAGCCATTGGAGCTCGTCATCTCCGAGTGTTCGGCTGCGTCGCGTACATGAAGATCATGCGTCCCCACCTCGCCAAGCTCGATCCCAGGGGGCTGAAGGTCATCTTCATCGGCTACGAACCCGGAAGTAAGGCATACAGACTCTATGATCCTACGGGGGAACGAGCTCACGTGTCGCGTGACGTTGCCTTCGATGAGAACACCTTCTGGGAGTGGAACGACGTGGCTGAGGCGGACCAGACCCCAAAACGGTTCACAATGGAATACCTTGTCACCGAGCCGAGAGAAGGAGGAGCGCAGTACCGGGCGCTATCGCCGCCAGCAGTTGCATCGGGCACGCCTACGCCAACACCAACCACAACTCCTGCTACGCCCCCTGAACCAGTGGAGTTCGCAACACCACGTACTGCAGACTCGACACTGGATGTCAATCACCATGATGGCCTGGCGGCCAGGTACCGGAGGATTGAAGACCTACTGGGACGAGGTGAACCACCAGGACTAGTGGCGCGTGAGCTCGAAGAAGAGGTGGCTGAACTGCATGCCATCAGCGCGGATGAACCGAACTCTTTCGTCGAAGCAGAAAGGAATCCGTGCTGGCTGAAGGCAACACAGGAAGAGATAGCGTCCATCACTGAGAACAAGACATGGAGTGTGGAGGACATGCTGTTAGGTAAATCCCTAGGTTAGAAATTCATTCCTAGGTTTTAGGTAACCTGTTTTCTATTTTCAACCCACACCATCAGAGTATGGGAAGTCCACGTCGAGTGGGAGGCCTCTAAGTTAGCTTTCCACTTCTTTCCATTTTTAGGATAGGTTTGTTATTTAAATACTTTCAACTGAATCAAATAAAGACGTATCGAGTCTTCAGCAAAATCTCTCTCTCTCTCCTTTATTTTTTTATTTTTCTTCTGCCATTTTTTTCGTCGACGCTTCTCCCAATTGCCAGAAGCCAACAAGTGGTATCAGAGCCTAGTTTATTCCATCGATGGTATATCATTCCGGAGGAGCCAACTTTATTAACATCAAGTTGAATAGCTCAAGTGGTTAGAGTGTTGACCTAATAACACACAGGTCTCAGGTTTTAGTAGAAGAAAATGCAAAGTGCAAAAATACACACATCGTGGGCTCCATCTCGAGCAGGCTCGCTTCACTCTTACACGCCGCCGCCGGGTGCCGGCATCTCCATCACCGCCACAAAGAGGCCGATGTCACGATGGAGGACATCGAGTTTTCGTCGAGCGAGAGTGATCAGGGAGGCAACTGCCACCGTGTAGTACCCCGATGCTGACAAGGTCCAACTACAATTAGTGGGCCTTGTTGATGCGAGTCAACCTACAGGCGCAAGGGTTAAGGCACGCTGTCGAGCCAGAGGAAGGAGAAACGATCGAGTACTGGGAGGATCGGCTGGCGTTTGCCGCCATATTACGGTCTGTGCCTCTAGAGATGCTGGCGTCTCTCTCCACCTAGCGCACCGCGCAATCGGCCTGGGAGGTAATTAGATCCCGTCGGGTTGGTGTGCAACGGGTGCGAGAATCCAACATCGAGCAGCTGCAGAAGGAGCTCTCGAAGATTCGTTTTAAGGACGGATCACGGGGCTTGCTAATAGCATCACCACTCTCGGTGTGGGAGCATCAACGAGACAGAAATCGTGAATAAGATGTTGCAGGTCGTCCCCGATCACCCCGAGCAAGTCGCGATTTCAATCGAGACTACGTAACGTCGAGCAGCGAAAGAGGAATGGCTTGCACGCCTAAAGCTCCGCGACAACACCGACGAGAGCAATGGGTCCTCCAGCCGCAAAGGCGGTAAGAAGCCATGGAAATCTTGCAAGTCGCGATTTCAATCGAGACTACGTAACGTCGAGCAGCGAAAGAGGAACGGCTTGCACGCCTAAAGCTCCTCGACAACACCGACGAGAGCAATGGGTCCTCCAGCCGCAAAGGCGGTAAGAAGCCATGGAAATCTTGCTGGCGCACGCACGGGAAAGATGGGGATCAAAAGAAGGAGTCGATCAATGTCGGGCCGATCCAGTGCTCGAACTGTGGGAAGAGAGGTCACTTGAGCAAGAATTGCTGGAGTAAGCTCAAGACCAAGGAGAAGGCCGAGAAGGCCCATGTGGCTCAATCCGAAGAGGACGAGCCAGCTCTTTTCATGGTAAGTGAATCGATCTTATCCGAAGTCCCTAATTTCGATTCCAAATCCATGGAAGTGGAGGTAATCGACGACGGTGTAACTACTCCTCTGGTGAGCGGCGAACCTGAGGAAGAGCTCCAGCTGGGCGTAGCAAAGGGCACCAGCTGAGGAGTCAATTCAACTGAAGGAGGAGCGAGTGTTCGCTCATATCGGCGAGAGGGACGACGAGCAGCATGAGCACCGGCGATGGGTCCTCCAGCCGCAAAGGCGGTAAGAAGCCATGGAAATCTTGCTGGCGCACGCGCGGGAAAGATGGGGATCAAAAGAAGGAGTCGATCAATGTCGGGCCGATCCAGTGCTCGAACTGTGGGAAGAGAGGTCACCTGAGCAAGAATTGCTGGAGCAAGCTCAAGACCAAGGAGAAGGCCGAGAAGGCCCATGTGGCTCAATCCGAAGAGGACGAGCCAGCTCTTTTCATGGTAAGTGAATCGATCTTATCCGAAGTCCCTAATTTCGATTCCAAATCCATGGAAGTGGAGGTAATCGACGACGGTGTAACTACTCCTCTGGTGAGCGGCGAACCCGAGGAAGAGCTCCAGCTGGGCGTAGCAAAGGCACCAGCTGAGGAGTCAATTCAACTGAAGGAGGAGCGAGTGTTCGCTCATATCGGCGAGAGGGACGACGAGCAGTATGAGCACCGGCGATGGGTCCTCGACACAGGGGCAACAAACCATATGACCGGGGCTAGATCTCCGTCGTCGAGATCGAAGGGCGCGTCACCATCCTATTCATCAGCAAGGGAGGTGAGCACCGCAAGCTGGCCGGTGTCTACTTCATCCCGAGGCTCAAGGCTAATCTTGTGAGCCTAGGTCAACTCGATGAGGCCGGTTGCTTTATTACCATCGAGCGCGGGCTACTCAAAATCTGCGATGAGCGACGACGGCTGCTCACGCAAGTTCGGCGCACGACAAACCGTCTTTATATCCTGGAGTTGGAGATAGAGCAACCCGTCAGCCTCTCAGCCAAAACCAAAGAGGTATCTTGGAAGTGGCACGCAAGGTACGGGCACTTAAACTTTCCTGCTCTACAAAAATTACACCGGGAGGAGATGGTGCACGGTTTGCCGGCAATCAAAGGCGTGAACAAGCTGTGCGACGGGTGTCTCATCGGCAAACAGAGACGCACTCCCTTTCCGTCTCAGGCATCCTACCGCGCCGGTGAACCATTGGAGCTCGTGCACGGCGATATCTGCGGGCCCATCAAGCCGGCGACCCTAGGCGGCAAGACCCTTTTTCTCCTGTTGGTTGATGACAAAAGCCGCTTTATGTGGCTGACCCTGTTGCAAGCAAAAAGTGAGGCGGCAGAGGCGATTAAGCGCATTCAAGCGCGAGCGGAGGCCGAATGCGGGAAGAAGATGCGAGTGCTACGCACGGACCGAGGTGGAGAATTCACCTTAGAGAGCTTCGGTAAGTACTGTGATGAGCTCGGCATGCAACGGCAACTAACGACGCCCTACTCCCCCCAACAGAACGGAGTGGTGGAGCGCCAAAATCAGACCATCGTCGGGACAGCGAGGTCATTGCTGATGACGGCCGGGATGCCCGGGAGATTTTGGGGAGAGGCGGTGATGACGGCCGCCTATCTCCTCAATCGGTCGCCAACGCAAAGTCTCGACGGGAAGACGCCACACGAGGCCTGGTTCAACAAGAAGCCAGCGGTACATCATCTCCGAGTGTTCGGCTGTATTGCATACATGAAGGTAGCACGTCCCCACCTCGCCAAGCTCGATCCCAGGGGGCTGAAAGTCGTCTTCATCGGCTACGAACCCAGGAGTAAGGCATACAGACTCTATGATCCTGCGGGAGGGCGAGCTCACGTGTCTCGCGACGTCATCTTCGACGAAAGCACCTTCTGGCAGTGGAACGACGTGATCGTAGCAGATCACAACCCAAATCAATTCACGGTGGAGTACCTCGTCACCGAGCCGGAAGAAGGAGGAGCCCAACATCAAGAATCGTCCCCGCCGCCAGCAGCTGCACCTCCTGAACCAGTGGAGTTCGCAACACCACGGACTGCGGATTCGACGCTGGATGCCGATCACGATGATGATCTGGTGGCCAGGTACCGAAGGATGGACGACCTAGTGGGAGGAGGTGAACCTCCTGGACTGGCGGCTCGCGAACTCGAACAAGAGGTGGCCGAACTACATGCCATCAGCGCAGATGAACCGGACACCTTCGCCGAAGCAGAAAGAAACCCGTGCTGGCTCAAAGCAATGCAGGAGGAGATGACATCCATCATCGAGAACCAAACGTGGAGTCTAGAGGATATGCCGCCGGGACACCGAGCCATAGGGCTCAAATGGGTCTTCAAATTGAAGCGCAACGAAAAGGGAGAAGTTGTGAAGCACAAGGCCCGTTTGGTAGCGAAGGACTACGTCCAGAAGCAAGGAGTGGACTTCGAAGAGGTGTTTGCGCCAGTGGCAAGGTTAGAATCAGTCCGCCTTTTGCTGGCAATCGCGGCACATTGCTCTTGGGAGGTCCACCACATGGACGTGAAGTCCGCTTTCCTTAATGGAGAGCTGAAGGAGACCGTATACGTCCGACAACCACCTGCCTTCCTAGACAACGACAACCCGGGTAAGGTACTGCGCCTGCACAAGGCACTCTACGGGCTTCGGCAAGCACCACGAGCCTGGAACGCGAAGCTCGACAGTACCCTACTGTCACTGAAGTTCAAGCGCTGTGCCTCTGAGCATGGCATGTACACGCACGGCCACGGTGAGCAGCGACTGATTGTGGGAGTGTACGTCGACGACCTCATAATCACTGGAGGTGACATGGAAGTCCTCGAAAGGTTCAAGAGGGAGATGTCAAAGAACTTCAAGATGAGCGATCTCGGCATACTCAGCTACTACCTCGGCATCGAAGTGCAACAGAGTACTGCCGGCATCACTATCTGCCAAAGTGCGTACGCGAAAAAGGTGCTGGACACAACTGGGCTTGCGGAGAGTAACCCTACAAGGACGCCAATGGAGGCCCGGCTTTAGCTAAGGAAGGCCGGCACTACAACGACAGTCGACGCCACCAATTACCGCAGCATTGTCGGGAGCCTGCACTATCTGGTAAATACACGGCCTGACCTTGCTTACTCAGTTGGATATGTGAGTAGATTCATGGAAGCACCTCGGGAGGAGCATCTTGTAGCTGTCAAGCGCATCCTGCGCTATGTGGCTGGAACCAGAGGCTGGGGTGTGAGATACAGCGCAGGGAAAGGAAAGACGAAGCTTGAGCTGGTCGACTACAGTGATAGTGACATGGCCGGTGATGTTGATGATCGTAAGAGCACTAGCGGGATGATCTACTTTCTCTCAGGCGGCGCGATCTGCTGGCAATCAACAAAACAAAAGGTAGTTGCTTTGTCTTCCTGCGAAGCAGAATACATCGCCGCTTCGACGGCGGCAACACAGGGGATCTGGCTTGCGCGACTGATGGAAGAACTCATCGGAAGAGAAAGCGATCCACCAATGCTATACGTGGACAACAAAGCTACGATCTCTCTGATCAAAAATCCAGTTTTGCATGACCGGAGCAAGCACATAGAAATCAGATTCCACTACATCCGAGAATGTGCTGATCGAGGGCTCATCAAGATTGATTTCATCCGAACAGAGGAACAGCTCGGAGTTCAAACAATATGGTAGACATATACCATAGGGCTTTAGGAGGAGATTGTTAGGTAAATCCCTAGGTTAGAAATTCATTCCTAGGTTTTAGGTAACCTGTTTTCTATTTTCAACCCACACGATCAGAGTAGTGGGAAGTCCACGTCGAGTGGGAGACCTCTAAGTTAGCTTTCCACTTCTTTCCATTTTTAGGATAGGTTTGTTATTTAAATACTTTCAACTGAATCAAATAAAGACGTATCGAGTCTTCAGCAAAATCTCTCTCTCTCTCCTTTATTTTTTTATTTTTCTTCTGCCGTTTTTTTCGTCGACGCTTCTCCCAATTGCTAGAAGCCAACACATGCCATCAGAACATCGAGCCATAGGGCTTAAATAGGTGTTCAAACTAAAGCATAACGAAGAGGAAGAAGTTGTAAAGCACAAGGCTCGTCTGGTGGTGAAGGGCTACGTCTAGAAGCAAGGAGTGGACTTCAAAAAGGTATTCGCGCCGGTGGAAAGGTTGGAATCTGTCCGCTTGTTGCTGGCGATTGCGGCACATTACTCTTGGGAGGTCCAAAATATGGACGTGAAGTCCGCTTTCCTCAACGGAGAGCTGAAGGAGACCGTCTACGTCTGGAAACCACCTGGCTTCTTGGACAACGACAACCCAGGCAAGGTACTGCGCCTGCAACTCGACATCGAAGTGCAACAGAGTACTGCCGACATCACCATCTGTTAAGGTGTGTATGTGAAGAAGCTGCTGGACACAGCTGGGCTAGCGGATAGTAACCCTACAAGGATGCCAATGGAGGCCCGACTCCAGCTAAGGAAGGCCGGCACTACGACGGCTGTCGACGCCACCAATTACCGTAGCATTGTCGGTTGTCTACGCTATCTGGTAATCACACGCCCTGACCTTGCTTATTCCGTTGGATACGTGAGTAGGTTTATGGAAGCACCTAGGGAGGAGCATCTCGTGGCTGTCAAGCGCATCCTGTGTTATGTGGCTGGAACCAGAGGCTGGGGTGTGACATACTGTGTAGGGAGAGGAAAAGAGAAGCTCGAGCTGGTCGGCTATAGTGATAGTGACATGGCCAATGACGTTGATGATCGTAAGAGCACCAGCGGGATGATTTACTTCCTCTCAGGCGGCGCGATCTGGTGGTAATCAACTAAACAAAAGGTAGTTGCTCTGTCCTCTTGCGAAGTAGAGTACATCGCCGCTTTGACGGCGGCCACACATGGGGTCTGACTTGCGCGGCTGATTTAAGAACTCATTGGAAGAGAAGGCGATCCACCAATGCTATACGTGGACAACAAAGCTACGATCTCCCTGATCAAAAATCCAGTTTTGCACGACCGGAGCAAGCACATAGAGATTAGGTTCCATTACATCTGGGAGTGTGTAGATCGGGGGCTTATCAAGATTGATTTCATCCCAACAAAAGAACAGCTTGGAGACCTTTTCACTATGTCTCTGGCGCGGGTAAAATTTGAGGAACTTCACTCAAAGATCGGAACTCAAATAATAAAGTAGATATACCACAGGTTTTAGGAGAAGATTGTTAGATAAAAGCCTGTGTTTTTCTTTATTTAGGGTATTCACGTTTTCCTTAAAATTAGTTAGTTGAATCTTGTTTTTAGATAATCTGAATTGATGCACACACGCAAAATTGAATAGCGTATTTTTAGCTGGCAATTTGAGCCATCTTTAGGCGCAAAATTTGTTGGCCACTTTGGCCATTTTTAGAATATAGGTTGTTTTAAATAGTCCAATCAAATGAGAAACATTGGCACATTTTTAAGCAACAACAAATCCAAAATCTTTGGTTCTCTTCCTCCTTATGTTATTTTCTTGAGCTTTCTGCTTTTTTTTCCTTCTTCCAACAATTTTCTTTGGCTGTTTTTCCTCCGTCAAAGGATTTCCTCTCACCTGGCGAATTGCTCAGTCAAAAGACATCAAAAGTTACCTAAAAAAGGGAGTCACTTTTGGGAAAGAAATTGAAAGAGACAGTAAAGGGCTCTACTGCTGTGAAACCAGAGAGGAAAAGGAAGAACCCTAATCGAGCTGTTGATGGTTGGAATAAACTTAGAATGCTAAAGGTTAGTTTTATTGAAATAAACTTAAAAATGTTAAATGGTAACTTTAGTAAATTTGTTAGGAAAGTTAAATTGAAAAGAACTAAAAGGCCAAGAGCCTTTTTAGGAATGATGGTAGGGTTATGGGCGTTTCTCTCATCCTATTATTAGTGTTACAAAAGTTATAAATTCCTAATCCTTTTATTGTAAAGTCAGAGCAAAACACAGAGCAATAGAAAAGGTTTTTTGATAAATCAGTGTTCTTTGTCTTCTTGTCTCTCCTCTCTCGACACCTCATTCACAAGTACGCGAGCAGTATTTTCACAAAGCGGTATCAGAGCGTTCTATCGTTAATGTGTGTGAAATTTACTTCACAGATTAGTGAGCTTTATTTTAACAAATTGGTATCAGAGCTGATGGCGAATGTGATGGGTCAAATGTCCCTGCCGCGACTAATGAAGACGAACTACGAGAATTGGAGCATCCAAATGAAAGCTCTTCTCGGTTCTAAAGATGCATGGGAGGTGGTCGAAGAAGGTTTCGAAGAACCAAAGGATACTACGAGTTATACGGCGGCACAAAACAAGGGGTTAAAAGAATTGCGATCAAAGGATAAGGCGGCATTATACATGTTGTTCCGAGCTGTTGACGAGTCGGGCTTTGAGAAGATTGTCAGGGCAACTACTTCAAAGAAGCGTGGGACACTTTAGAAAAAGTGTTCAAAGGAACCGACCGAGTCAAGCAAGTGCGTCTCCAAACTCTTCATGGCGAGTTGGAGAGCATGAAGATGAAGGTGTAAAAAAATGTATCTGACTACATTACGCGAGTACAGACTGTGGTAAACCAACTAAATCGAAATGGAGAAATGTTACCCGAGACACGGGTTGTGGAGAAGATCTTTAGGTCATTAACCAACAACTTCAAGAATGTTGTATGTGCGATAGAAGAGTCAAAGGACCTAGCGACGTCCACGGTCGATGAACTCGCCGGTTCTATCGAGGCACACGAGCAACGTAAGAAGAAAAAGGAGGAAACACTAGATCAAGCACTTCAAACCAAGGCATCAATAAAAGATGAAAAGGTACTCTCAAAATTTTCAAGGTAGAGGTCGAGGTGGAAGTCGCAGAAATGGTTGAGGTGGTCAAGGCAGCAGAAAAGCAGCAGTTTTGATAAATCAGTGTTCTTTGTCTCCTTGTCTCTCCTCTCTCGACACCTCCTTCACAAGTACGCGAGCAATATTTTCACAAAGCGGTATCGGAGCGTTCTATCGTTAGTGTGTGTGAAATTTACTTCATAGATTAGTGAGCTTTATTTTAACATTGACAACAGAAGAAAAAGAAGACCAAGAAGAATAGATCAAGGCAAAGAGATGGACGTGAGAGCTCAAAGGAAGGGAACTTCCATTGAAGGACAATAACAAAGCTTGATAACTCTCTAATTTCTTACTCTCTTTTCTTATTCTATCAATTTTTCATGATTGAGATGTGGGTTCCTCTATTTCATTCAGTTTGTATGGAGAGCTGAACTTTATAGGGGAGGTGAGAGAGTTTTATGTAGTTTAAGTATGTTGACGGTGTGATTTTAGTTTATTAAAGAGTTGCTGTTAATGGATTACATGTTTGTTTAGTTGATCACTTAACATTTATAGTTGTTTTTTTATTCGGAAGAAGAGAGGGAGCAATGAAATTCTCTTTAATACTCTAGTTCTAGTGCAATGATACTTGAAGGTAACAGAAGGGTCAGGAATAATTCTTCCCATAGAGCATTGCTAATAAAAATTAAAAAACGAAGTTCAACATCTTATCTATTTAATCTCTCTTAGCCGAACATTTCTCATTATGGTTGATTTTCTCATAGTTTTCTGTTTTTTTTATAGCAGCGGCACTCTGCATACATTTTGTTTAATTAGCTTAAAATCACTAACACCCTTTTGAACGATACCCAAAAACTCACTTAATCTCCAGCAACACAATTAACAAAATATATAGGTTATTAGAATCAATAATTTACTTATTATTTGCTACTTGTGATAGTGTATACTTGCACTTATTCTTGTGAATTTTACATCATTTTATTATATACATCCACAAACGATCAATAAGACTTAAGCATATACTGATCAAGATCTCAGAAATTAGGTTCTCAAAAATGAACCTTCATGTGTATGGCTAAGAGTGTAATACCTTAACTACATCTATGGACACGATCAAGAGCCTACAAGTAAGCTACGTACTAATTATTTTATTCTCTTCCTAGTTCTTTACATTTTTTTTAAAGAAATGTCTAGATAGTGATCGAGAACGGTAGCAATTTGGACAAGGTGGCCATAGAGAAAGCCCCAGTTTGATATCTCCTTCAATTTTTATGTATTTTTATCTCGATCTTATCTTTCTGTATATATGTACATATACACTTTGGGTATGTTTTATGTTTCCAAATTTCTTAGAGTGTTCTTGTTTTTAAATGTAAATTTTTTTCTAGATTTTAATAACTCCTTGTCTGTCCACATCACGATTTGTATTTCAAACAACTCAGTACCCGGATCATGTTATTGAAGTTTTCCTAACCTCGAGTTCAACGTTGAAGTCCACCCATTCAACAGAGGCACCCAAATCTTGAGAGAACACATCTAGAAATTTTCTCACAAATAATACTGAGATTGCGGGGATTTTGATAGCTTGTGTACGTGCATATAAAAATACATAAAAATATTAAAAATGTTAGTGCAAATATGCAGTAGAGTATCAAATCCTCAAGGAACCTATCTTTTTTTTTTGTTACTTTAGGAAACTCAAATGTCATTAAGTATTTTGATGAGTGTTTATAAATTTTGTTTCTCTCATTTATGGCTGAAAGCAATTTTGCTTTTCTTTTTTCTCCCAAGAATCAGTTCGAGTGATCTCTATTATTTGAGTGTCTCCAATTTTATTACATATCACTTGAGCTATCAAAAGATGACTATATATATATATATATATAGGCTAATACTCATTCTTCCTTAGCTCAACTCTCTTGCTAGAATTATGAAGTTATAATTATGGCCACATTTTTTTATGCAATTCACTTGAACAATAAGGATAATTCCTCTATTTTTTTTTAGTCTCCATTGGCTTCAATTTAGAAACTTCTATTGGTGATACAGATTGCTTGAGAACGACCAATTGAGAAAATTTCTTTGTTTTCTTTTCTTTTTTTTATATTGAGAGTTCAAAGTTTAAGTTGAAGAGAAGTGCCCCTTCGGTTTTGGACTCTTTTTTAAATTTTTTACTTAGTGGGGTGGTAAAGTAACTTAAACTAGAGATTCTTCTCAATGAACACAGGTTAAGATTGTAACTATTC
This sequence comes from Cucurbita ficifolia, assembly GCA_033971965.1. Taxonomy (NCBI): domain Eukaryota; kingdom Viridiplantae; phylum Streptophyta; class Magnoliopsida; order Cucurbitales; family Cucurbitaceae; genus Cucurbita; species Cucurbita ficifolia. The sequence goes on from CM066978.1 coordinate 3,347,791, forward strand.
TTGGAAATTTCTTGAGGGGGTGATAGCTCTTGTTTATTGATTTTGTTGAAACAATGATAAGGTTGTGTTGTATAATGGAATTCTACTGATTGGCGTTAATTGTATTGGATTGGATCCCTATCTTGACTTTGATGAATACTCTTTCTTTTGATTAAAGCTTTTAAAATTATTTTTGTCGTAGCTTGAGGACAACACACCTCTTATCTTGTTGAAGTATTTATCATAAAGAAGACTTTTACATTGAGTAGTATGTCCATGATTAATGGCTCTTGCTCAAAATAACAATTGCTACATATAATGAGTCGAAGTGAGTAATTAATAAGCCTAATTAGTTACTTGTATCGTGAATAAACTTCTTTTTTTGATGAATTTCTGTTTTTTTTTTACAAATTCTCATAGATTTCTCCCATAACCATTTTACAAATTCAATTAATAAAACTTTGAAAGAAGAATTATAACTGTTCTATAAATTTAATCGATAAAACTCTAAAAGAAGAATTATTCATAATCCTTCCATTCTTGATAATGGAACTAGAGTATTAAAGAAAACTAATATGGAACTAGAGTAAAGAAAACTGGTATGTAGTTAAAGTTTTCTGTTGAAAAAACATATAAAATATTAACTCTTTAATAAGAAAATTACACATTGAGCAAGCCAACTGTGTCTACTTCTCTCGTATCAGTTATACAATTTAGCTCTCCATGTACATGTATTTACACATAAGAGATTAGGAGGCAAGAGAGAGTTATCGCGACTCCATTTGTTGTCATTGGCAAAAATTCTACTCAAATTTGTCCTCTCGTTCACCTTTCTTCCTTACTTTACCTCCCTTTTTGTCTCCTTTCCCTTTTGTCTTCTCATTTCAAAATTAGGGTATATTTTCCCATTCCTCTACTCCTCACTCCTTCCGTTTTGTTCTTGCCCCTTATTTCTCCTCTTTTATCCTCCCCTTCCTTTATTTGAAAACGTTATCTTTTTTTTATATTGTTTCTTTCTGTTGTGCGTCGAAAGCGGAACAAATGTACTCATAACACCAATAAACAGAATTACACAAAAAGACACCAAGTAATTTTTAATCTCAAGTACGGTGTATATTAATTTTAAGCATGGCATTATATAGCCTTTACAATCATGGTTGAACCTAAAAATATCAGCAAAAGATACTTAAAGTCCCAAATAATAGAACTAATCCGTCCTAAAGAATAGAACCTTATGACAATTTACAACCATCTCCACCTTGTCATAAGATCTCCAAGTTGATAACTGATTTGGTTGCTACCACGTCAACACACTACTCCTTTCTTCCGATGTTGATGAAATCCAAACAATGACAGAACTTTTTCCAAGCGATCACCTTTGTCAACATATCAGAAGGGTTATCAGCAGTTCCAATTTTTAATAAACGAATGTCCCATTTACTAATAATTTATCGAATAAAGTGAAAACGGACATCGATATGTTTAGTACGAGCATGATGGACTTGATTTTTTGACAAACAAATAGCACTCTTGCTATCACAAAACATATCTATATGTTCCAGCAAAATACCCAAGTCATTGATCAAACCATGCATCCTGTTAAGAATGAGAAATAGAATTGGGATCAAAGGTGTGTATTCTCATTGATATTCATAACCTTTAAATAGCATACAAGCTACCAACTAATACCTACAAATAAGGAAAATATAAACTAACTAAATCTTGAGAATAAAATAAAATATACTACTAATCAAATCATAAAAGAAGAAATATTAACTGATTACGGATATCTAAGATATATTCCATAATTAATTATTATAAGATATTCTAATACTCCCCCTCAAGTTGGAGCGTGTTGGTCAATAACACCCAACTTGTCTTTACGAGTGTTGGTCAATAACACCCGACTTGCCTTTACGAGTGTTGGTCAATAACACCCGACTTGCCTTTACGAGTGTTGGTCAATAACACCCGACTTGCCTTTACGAGTGTTGGTCAATAACACCCGACTTGCCTTTACGAGTGTAGGTCAATAACACCCGACTTGTCTTTACGAGTAGTCAATAACACCCGACTTGTCTTTACGAGTAGTCAATAACACCCGACTTGTCTTTCTGAGTAGTCAATAACACCCGACTTGTCTTTACGAGTAGTCAATAACACCCGACTTGTCTTTGAGAAGAGAGTGTAGGTCAATAACACTTTTGTCTTCCCAGTAGTGAAAATATCCGTCAAGTTAACTCTAAACAAGTATTTGCTGATGATCTGGACACATTGGTTTGCTTTATAGACTTCCAATAAATTATTGAATTTCACCCGAAGATGCAAAACCAAGTATTTGTTGATGATCTTGCAAGAAATAATTAAATTTACCCAGAAATAGACCGCAATGATTTACTCGAGGATTGGTAATTTGTCCTATTTAATTTGATTGGAACAAGTGAATATCCTCCTGATCAGTTCTTGGTCCATGCATAAATGATTTACTCCAGGATTGGTAATTTGTTCCATTCAATTTGATTGGAACAAGTGAATATCCTAGTTGATCAGAGTGATGAATATAATAAGGATGTGTTAAATAAACATCCGAAGTTTTGAAGTTGGATAATAACACCATGATCGGTGCTCTGGATCACATGAGAGGTTGTGAAAGAAAATACGAACATCTTGAATATGCCACCTTTGAGCTTGGTGAGAAATTTGAAGATGCTGGATATATATCATCCGTCGTCCTTCGTTGTGGTTGCTTAAGGACTAGTAGTGCTTGCTTAAGGTTCGGAAGCAATGGCGATGGTTTGGAAGCTGTTAAAAGGAAGTTGTGGTTGTTGTGATACTCGATTGGACTTATCACGATAAAACTTATCCCGATGGATGATCGACGACTGTAAAGGTTTCACTGATTGAGTTAGGGTTTGACTTTAGGTTTAATACTCCCCCTTGGACCTTGGACTCTAATACCAAGGGGTATTAGGAATACCAAGATCGGTGCTCTGATACCATGTTAAGAATGAGAAATAGAATTGGGATCGAAGGTGTGTATTCTCATTGATATTCATAACCTTTAAATAGCATACAAGCTACCAACTAATACCTACAAATAAGGAAAATATAAACTAACTAAATCTTGAGAATAAAATAAAATATACTACTAATCAAATCATAAAAGAAGAAATATTAACTGATTACGGATATATAAGATATATTCCATAATTAATTATTATAAGATATTCTAATACATCCAAATAGCTTCTTTAAAAGTTTCCGCTACTGCCATATACTCTGCTTCGGTGGTAGACAATGCAACAGTAGACTGCAATGTTGAACGCCAACAAACAGGTCCACCAGCCATAGTAAATAAATAACTCGTAGTAGATCGTCGGTTATCCAAATCACCAGCATAATCAGAATCCACCAAACCAACTACAAGGTTGTCAAGATTAAACATTTCTTATTTTTGAAACTTAATACCAACATCAATAGTACCAAGAATGTACCTAAAAGTCCATTTGACAGCCTGCCAATGCTCTTTACCAGGATTATACATATAACGACTCACCATGCTTACTGCGTGTGAAAGATCAGGTCGAGTACATACCATAGCATACATCAAAGTACCAACAACATTTGTATAAGGAATATTCTCCCTATACCTTTTGTCATCGTCAGAACTTGGACACATGGAAGCACTGAGCTTGGAATGAGGAGTAAGTGGAGTACCAATGGGTTTGGTTGAATTATTCAAACTAAATCTTGTCAATACCTTGTGTAGATATTGAGACTGAATCAACCAGACTGTACCTTTTTTCCGATCTCGCTCTATCTCCATTCAAAGTATTTTCTTTGCATTGCCCAAGTCTTTCATTTCAATGTTTTAGAAAGCTTATCAATCTCCACCTGTCTCTTTAAAGCAATTAACATATCATCAACATATAAGAGCAAATAGATAAACGATCGATCATCAAGACACCGATAATACACACAATGATCAAATTGACTATGTGTATACATATGCTCTACCATGAAATGATCAAACTTTTTATGCCATTGGCGAGGAGATTGCTTCAGCCCATACAAAGATTTCTTCAATCTGCATACCAAATGTTGTTGTCCAACTACTCGAAAACCAACCGGTTGCGCCATATATATTTCTTCTTCCAAATCTCCATGCAAAAAAGCAGTTTTTACATCGAGTTGTACAAGCTCAAGATTAAATTGAGCAACCAAAGCCAACAAAATTCGAATGGAAGAATGTTTTACCACAGGTGAGAAAAATTCATTGTAATTAATACCTTCTTTTTGTGCATAGCCTTTAGCCACAAGTCGAGCCTTATAACGTATACCAGAAGAATCTTCCTTTTTTGCAAAAACCCATTTACAACCAATTTCCTTCTTACCTTTTGGAAGTTGTACCAAATCCCAAGTTTGATTTATCTCCAATGATGCTATCTCCTGATTCATAGCCTCTTGCTAGTGCAATCTATTCGGGCTCTGGATAGCATCTTTGTAGTTGTTGGGAACTCCATCAATCAAAGGGAAAGCATATGCTATCGTATCATCAAACCTTGCAGGTTTTCGAATTTCTTTTCGTGGTCTATTCCTGGCGATGGACTACTCTTTCATTTACAAGGCTTTGCTCCTCCTGTTCTAAGACATCAAAGTTATTATCTACCTGATCAATAGGTTCTTCAGTAGGAGCAACCATATCAGGAGAGAACACCACCTTCTCCACCTGCTTCAATGCCTTGTCATTATTTTCAATTTTCTGCAAAAACATTCCAGGCTCATCAAATGTCACATCTCGACTATTAACAATCTTACTTATTTCTGGATACCATAACCTATAGCCCTTCACGCCTTTGCTAAAGCCCATAAACTTGGCTTTTTTTGCTCTAGGATCCAGCTTTGAGTCTGTCACATGATAATAAGCAGGACACCCAAACACATGCAATTTATCATAATCACTAACAAGAGTACCCAACCATACCTCAAGTAGAGTTTTCCCACCATTTCCAGAAACAGGTAAACGATTCACCAAGTGAACTGCATAACTGAGAGCCTCAGCCCAAAATGCCTTACTCAATCCTGCTTGAGACAATATGCATCGAACCTTCTCTATTAATGTCTGGTTCATTCTCTCAGCAACTCCATTTTGTTGTGGCTTACCAGGAACAGTGAAGTGTCGAACGAACCCTTCATCTTGGCATACTTTAAGGAATGGATCATAAGTATATTCTCCACCGTTGTCTGATCTCAGCTTTTTAATTTTCTTGTCCGTCTGATTCTCTACCATTTTCTTCCACTCTAGGAAGATTTGGAGAACCTCATTTTTGTGCCTCATGGGATACATCCAAACTCTCCTCGAGTAGTCATCAATAAAGGTGACAAACCATCTATTTCCTCCCAATGAGACATTCTTCGTGGGACCCCATACATCAATGTGAATATATTCCAAAATGCCCTTTGTTTGGTGTATAGCTGTACCGAACTTCACATTTTTTTGTTTACCAAATATACAATGTTCACAGAAATCAATTTTACCAGTTGTGGCACCCTTAAGGACTCCTTGGTTCACCAATGTCTGAAGCACCTTCTCACCAGCATGCCCAAGTCTCATGTGCCATAATTTCGATATGTCTTGTTCTTTCGAACTTGCCACAGCAACATGCCCAATTATTGTGGTTCCGTTGAGGTAGTATATGCTACCTCTTCTAGTTCCTTTAATTTCCACCAAAGCTCCACGAGCTACTTTCAAATTCCCTCCTTCCAAAATGATGCGATAACCACTCGCATCCAAAACGCCAAGAGAATTCAAATTTTTCTTCAAGTCAGGGACATACCTCACATCATTGAGTTTTCGTATAACCCCATCAAACTTCTTGATTTGTATTGAGCCGATTCCCATCATCTTGCAAGTACTATCATTGCCCATATAGACAACTCCACCATTAAACTCTTTGAAGTCCAAAAACATCTCTCTGTTGGGACACATATGATAGGAGCACCCAGAATCAAGAATCCATTCACTGGTTTGGCTGACTGATAAAGAGATCGTCAAGGCATTATCTGTATCGGTGTCGTCATCTCTAACCACATTGGACTTTGACCCCTTCTCTTTTAAGATCGGGCAATCTTTCTTCCAATGGCCTTTCTATCGACAATATGCACACTCATTTTTATCAAATTTTCTCCAATTATCAGATCTACCTCTCAACTTTGTTCGGGACTTTCCACGTTCGCTCTTTTTCCAAGTAGAAGTCCTTCCACGAGCAGTGAGAACATTTGTGCTAGGGTCTTGATATGCGTCATTTTCCTTCTTTCGCACCACATTATTCATTAAGGCATTTGAAATATCTTCAAAAACAAGATCAGTGAGTCCATGTAGTACGATGGTTACTAAAAACTCGTAGGATTCTGGCAAAGAATTCAACAACAACAACGCCTTGTCTTCGTCATTAATTGTAACATCTAGATTGAGCAAAACAGTGATGATTTTGTTAAAATCATCCAAATGCTCAGCCATTGAGATACCTTTCTTGTAGTCAAAACGGAAGAGTTTCTTCTTCAAATAGAGTTTATTTTCCACACTCTTCTTCATATATTTCGCCTCAAGCTTGTCCCATAGTTCTTTCGCCATGGTAACCTTCATAAATGGATATTTCTGATCCTTGCCGAGACATGATCGAATAATTCCACAAGCTTGTCGATTTAATTTCGTCCATTCGGCGTCTTTCATGTCTTCAGGCATCTCCTCTTGGAGAGAAACATCAAGGTCTTGCATGACCAGCAAATCGCTAACTTCGCATCGCCAAACACCAAAATTATTGGTTCCATCAAATTTCTCTATTTCGAGATTGGAACTCAAAAATCTCGATCCACGCCTTGATTTAATTTCAAATGATTCTGCCATTTGCAATAATTAATCTGGATGTAACTAAATAACACAATTCTTGAAAATTGATTTTCAAGAAAATAAGCACGACTGTGAGTACGTCTAGTGGTCGATGAGGCCAAAACTTTCACAATACCCCAAATACCACAATCAGGCTTTGATACCACTTGTTGTGCGTCGAAAGCAGAACAAATGTACTCACAACACCAATGAACGGAACTACACAAAGACACACCAAGTAATTTTTTATCTCAAGTACGGTGTATATTAATTATAAGCATGGCATTATATAGCCTTTACAATCATGGTTGAACCTAAAAATATCAGCAAAAAGAAACTTAAAGTCCCAAAGAATAGGACTAATCAGTACTAAAGAATAGGACCTTATGACAATTTACAACACTTTCCTCCCCTTTAGGGTTGAAAAATGATTGATCATCCACCTAAGAAACTTTCTATATTTTACGAAAATGATTAAGTATTTTAGGAATAAAGATATCTAAATATTGTAGTAAAAAGATTTAGATATTTTAAGAAAAAGGTTGAGAAATTTTAGGAATAAATTGGTTAGCCTTTCCCATAAATACCCCTTTACCCTACCTAGGTTATTATCCCAAGAAATACAAAATATAAAGTGCATTAGTTTGTACAGAGTGCCTTGTATTCTCTTCTCGATTGGTCTTAATAAAGAGTGCGAGTGTTTTCTCCAGAGAGTTGTGTTCAACAATCTAGTATTAGAGCGAGGTTAGTGTAGGTTTTCTTATCTCTTGGAATTCTTAGTATGCTCTGTGGTTGCAACTCTGTCTGATCTTCCACATCATGAACAATTTCTTGAGATTATTAGTGAGTGAGTTTCTTTGTGTTGTGAGTAGTCTGTGACTCTGCAAGTTTCGTGTCAGAAAAAACTTGTTTTGTATTACTGAGGTATTGCTAACACGGGGTGATTTCCAAATCATTGGAGGAATTAAGAAACTCAACAGCAACAACTATAATATGTGGGCAACATTCATGATGTCCTATTTACAAGGACATGACCTTTGGGAGATCGTTGGCAGGAGTGAAACTACGCCACCAGAGGAGGATTCTAACGGCGCCTTGCGCCAATAGAGAAATAAAATAGGCAAAGCAATGTTTTTCTTGAAGGCCACAATCGAAGAAGAGATGTTAGAGCATGTTTGGGATGACAAGACACCGAAAGAAGCATGGGACACGTTCGTGATGTTGTTCTCAAAGAAGAACGATACGAGGCTACAACTTCTGGAGAACGAGCTATTATCAATTTCACAACGTGACCTGACGATTGCTCGGTACTTCCACAAAGTCAAGTCGATCTGTCGAGAGGTTACTGAACTAGAACCGAAGTCTGCAATTGGAGAAGATCGAATAAAGATGATCATTATCCACGGATTGCGACCAGAATATAGAAGCTTCATATTGCTGTACAAGGATAGCGCACTCAACCATCACTTGTAGAGTTTGAAAATTTTTTAGCCAACCAAGAAGCCATGGCTAAACAAATGGGAGGCATCACATTGAAGGGTGAAGAAGAAGCACTCCACACAAGTGAAAGTCGGAGCAATAATAAGGCGTCTACCAAACGTGGATACAAAAATTGTGACAAAGGAAAAAGCCACCAAGGAAATGCACAACCAGGAAGAGCTCAGAAGAATGACAACAAGAGCTCTCAAGTAAAGAGATTTGGAGGTATTTGCTACGATTGCGGAAAAAATGCCACATGTTCAGGGATTGTTGGTCCAAGAAAAATTCTGTTAAGAGCAGCATCAAAAAGAAGATGGAGGATGAATGGGATGCAGAGGCAATATGTGTCATAAAAGAAGACGAGCTAACACTCATTGCAATGACGAGAGAACACATTTATTACGAGGATGACTTAATCATTGATTCAGGATGCTCAAACCACATGATTGACGATTAAAGTGGTGCAATTGAAGCGAGAGGACCCTCAGAGAAAGTATTACTAGGCTTGGACAACATTGAAGAAATTCTTCCTCAAAAGACGGGGAGCAAACTGAAGAAATTTTCCACAGAAGACGAGGAAGCAAACTGTGTTAAATAAGAGCCTGTGTTTTTCTTTATTTAGTTTATTCACATTTTTACTCAAATTAGTTAGTTGAATCTTTTTTTGACAATTTGACGCATACACATGAATGGAGTAGCATGTTTTTAGCTGGCCATTTGGGCCATGTTTATAGGGAAGTGGCGCAGGTTTAGTTGGCCACTTGGGCCATTTTTAGCATAGAATTGTTATTAAAATATGAAAATCTGATGAGAAACGAATCACTGGTCTTCAGTAGAATCTAAATACATCTTCCTATTCTCTTGTGTATTTTTTCTGTTATTTTCTTCCTATACTAACTGGTGTTAATTGCTCATGCAAAATATATCAAGTGGTATCCGAGCTCCAACTATTCTGGTGAGCCTCATCGGTAAGGGATCAATAGATCCCGAGGAAGAGCTCTAGTTGGGTGTGACAAAGGCACTAGCTTGGGAGCTGATTCAGCTGAAGGAGGAGCGAATGTTCGCTCAGATCGACTAAAGGGGCGAGCAGCGAGAGCACCGGCGATGGGTCCTTGACACGGGGGCAACAAACCATAGGACCAAGGCTAGGTCTGCATTCTTCGAGCTCGACTCGTAGATTCGCGAGACGGTGAAGTTCGGCGATGGCTCCATCATCGAGATTGAAGGGCGCCACACCATTCTGTTCGTCGGCAAGGGAGGCAAGCACCGCAAGCTGACTGACGTCTCTTCATCCCGAGGCTCAAGACTAACCTTCTAAGCCTGGGTCAACTCGATGAGGCCGACTACTACATTTCCATCGAGCGCAGGCTACTCAAGATTTGGGACGATCGATGATGGCTCCTTACGCAAGTTCGACACACGACGAACCACCTCTACATCCTGGAGTTGGAGATAGTACAGCTGGTCAGCTTCTCGGCCAGGACCGAAGCAGCAGCTTGAAGGGCAAGGTATGGGCACCTGAGTTTTTCTGCTCTACAGAAGCTACACGAGGAGCAGATGGTGTACGATTTACCGGCAACCGAAGGCGTGAACAGGCTGTGCGACGGGTGTCTCATTGACAAGCCGAAGCGCACCCCCTTTTCGTCTCAGGCATTCTACCGCGCTAGTGAGTCGTTGGAGGTCGTCATCTCCGAGTGTTTGGCAGTGTCGTGTACATGAAGATCACGCGTCCCCACCTCGCCAAGCTCGATCCGAGGGGGCTGAAGGTCGTCTTCATCGGCTACGAACTCGAGAGCAAGGCATACAGGCTCTATGATCTTGCGGGGAACGAACTCACGTGTCGCGCGACGTTGTCTTCGACGAGAGCAGCTTCTGGCAGTGGAACGACGTGGCCGACCGAGAAGAACTCGTGCTGGCTGAAGGAAATGCATGAAGAGATGGCGTCCATCACTGAGAACAAGACGTGGAGTCTGGAGGACATGCCGCTGGGACAAATGGGTGTTCAAACTGATGGATAACAAAGAGGGAGAAGTTGTAAAGCACAAGGCCCGTCTTGTGGTGAAGGGCTACGTCAAGAAGCAAGGGGTGGACTTTGAAAACGTGTTCGCGCTGGTGGCAAGGTTGGAATTTGTTCGTTTGTTGCTGGCGATCGCGGCACATCATTCCTGGGAGGTCCACCACATGGACGTGAAGTTCGCTTTCCTCAATGGAGAGCTGAAGGAGACCGTCTATATCCAACAACCACGTGGCTTCCTCGACAACGACAACCCCGACAAGATACTACGCCTACACAAGGCACTCTATGGGCTTCGACAAGCATCACGATCCTGGAAAGCGAAGCTCGACAGTACCCTGCTATCGCTGAAGTTCAAGCGTTGTGCCTGTAAGCATGGCATGTACACGCCCGGCCACAGCGAGTAGCGGTTGATCGTGGGAGTGTACATCGGCGACCTCATAATCACTGGAGGCGACATGAAAGTTCTTGGAAGATTCAAGAGGGAGATGTCAAAGACCTTCAAGATGAGCGATCTCGGCGTGCTCAGCTACTACCTCGACATCGAAGTGCAGCAGAGCACTGTCGACATCACCATCTGTCAAGGTGCGTACGTGAAGAAGCTGCTGGACACAGTTGGGCTAGCGACCAGTAACCCTATAAGGACGCCAATGGAGGCCCGACTCCATCTAAGGAAGGCTGGCAGTCGACGCTACTAATTAGCGCATCATTTTCAGGAGTCTACGCTATCTGGTAAACACACGCCCTGAACTCGCCTATTTCGTTGGATACGTGAGTAGGTTTATGGAAGCACCTAGGTTGGAGCCTCTTGTGGCTGTCAAGCGCATCCTGCGCTATGTGGCCGGAACCAGAGGCTGGGGTGTGAGATACTGTGCAGGGAGAGGAAAGGAGAAGCTTGAGCTACTCGGCTACAATGATAATGACATGGTCAGTGACGTTGATGATCGTAAGAGCACTAGCAACATGATTTACTTCCTCTCAGGCGGTGCGATCTGCTTGCAATCAACTAAACAAAAGGTAGTTGCTCTGTCTTCTTGCGAAGCATCGTACATCGTCACTTCGACGGCAGTCACACAGGGGGTCTGGCTTGCGCGGCTGATGGAAGAACTCATCGGAAGAGAAGGCGATCCATCAATACTATACGTGGATAACAAAGCTACGATCTCCCTGATCAAATATCCAGTTTTGCACGACTGGAGAAAGCACATAGAGATCAGGTTCTATTACATCCGAGAGTGTTTAGATCGGAGGCTTATCAAGATTGATTTCATCAGAACAGAGGAGCAGCTTGGAGACATCTTCACCAATTCTCTGGCGTGGGTAAAATTTGAGAAACTACGCTCAAAGATCGGAGTTCAAATAATAAGGTAGATATACCACAGGTTTTAGGAGGAGATTGTTAGATAAAAGCTTATGTTTTTCTTTATTTAGTTTATTCACGTTTTTACACAAATTAGTTAGTTGAATTTTTTTTTGACAATTTGACGCATACACATACAATGGAGTAGCATATTTTTTGTTGGCCCTTTGGGCCATGTTTACAGGGAAGTGGCGCACGTTTAGTTGGCCACTTAGGCCATTTTTAACGTAGAATTGTTATTTAAATATGACAATCTAATGAGAAACAAATCACTAGTCTTCAGTAGAATCTAAATACATCTTCCTATTCACTCGTGTATTTTTTCTGTTATTTTCTTCCTATACTCACTAGCGTTAGCTGCTCAGGAAAAATATATCAAACTGAAGAAATTGTTCCACCGAAGACGGGGGAGCAAACTGTACACATTTTCTTAAGTGTTGATGCGTCTGAATATCCAAGTGACACTGATGTTGGTGAGCAAGAAGTGACTCAACCAAGCGAACCTAGTGAAAAGAAAATGACACCTCAACGACTTAGACGGTCAGAAAGAATTCAGAAGCCAAATCCAAAGTATGTCAATGAAGCTATTATAGCAGATGAAGTTAAAGAGCCAAAGACGTACGAAAAAGCATCACACAATATGACTTGACAGCAGGCAATGGAGGAAGAAATTATACTTTTGGAGCATAATCAAACCTGGGAATTAGTACAATGACCAGGAGATGTCAAATCCATCTTTTGCAAGTGGATTTATAAAATAAAGTCTATCCCAGATAGATCAATCGTGAGATACAAAGCTCAAACTGTAGCTCCAAGATTTTCTCGACAATATGGACTAGAGTATGATGAAATGTTTAGTCGAGTGGCGAAGATCACTATCGTATAGGTTCCTCCAGCACTTGTGGTAAATAAAGATTGACAATTATGGCATATGGATATGAAGAATGTTTTCTTGTATGGAGAGTTGGACCGGGAGATCTACATAAACCAACCAAATGGATGTGAAAATTAAGTTCGAGTCATTAGTCAGTACAGGCAAAGTCCAAAGAAGCTTCATTTGGATGCGGCTCGACAGATCTTGAGATATGACAAAGGTACAATCAATTATGATTTTTTGTACAAAAGAAGCGAAGACTTCAAGCTAGCTAGATACCGTGATGCTGAGTATGATGGATATCACAATACCGAAAAATCAAACACTAGGTATGTGTTCAAGCTCGGTTCGAGAATAATTTTTTGGTGTAACAAAAGACAACCAACTGTATCATTGTCAACTAGAGAAGTAGAGTACAGAGTAGCAACTGGAGCAGCTTAGGAAAGTATATGGATGAAATTCTTGATGGAAGATTGACACCAGAAAATTGACTATCCAATACCATTTCATTGCGACAATTAATCTGCAATTCGCCTAGCAGAAAGTTCGATTTTTTATGCTAGACCAGAGCATGTGGAGGTGCACTACCATTCTATTAGAAAGAAAGTTCTGAAGAAAGAAATCGAGATGCAGAAGATCAAGACAGAAGACCAAATGACAGACTACAAAAGGGCTAACATGAGAGCTTTCGTTGGTAGCTCAACATGGTGCAGCGACTAAGGACTAGTGCTGAGGAAGAGTGTTAAAATATCATCACTAGCCCAATAGGGTCGAACCCAATAATTGTATGAGCCCGTTGTATATTTATTTTAGAAAAATGATTTAGGTATTTTAGGAATAAAGATATTTAGATATTTTAGGAAAATGATTAGGTATTTTAGGAATAAAGATATCTAAATATTTTAGGAATAAAGATATTTAGATATTTTAGGAAAATTATTAGGTATTTTAGGAATAAAGATATCTAAATATTTTAGGAAAAAGGTTCAGAAATTTTAGGAATAAATTGTTTAGCCTTTACTATAAATACCCATTCACCCTACCTACGTTATCATCCCAAGAAATAAGAAGCACAGAGTCTATTAGTTTCTATTGAGTGTCTTGTATTCTATTCTCGATTGGTCTTAATAAGGAGTGTGAGTGTTTCCCACAGAGAGTTGTGTTCAACACACTTGTCATCCTTGATAAAATTGCTTCAACACGTGGTTCAGCAAATTGGTCCAGACATGTCATTACCAATAAAATTTCTTTGAGGTTTGGGATCATGTTTCAGCAAATTGGTCCAGACATGTCATTACCCATAAAATTACTTTTAAGGTTTCCTATGCATCATGATTCAACATAAAGAGTCTACTTGATAAGGAATCAACCAAAGGGAAAGCTCTGATACCAAATGATAAGAAATCACTACAAGTGAAGTAAGATTCAGATTATTTTATTGATCGAATATCTCAAGACAAGAAAACTTGTTTGAGATTCGAATCACTCTACAAGAAAGATCAATTATGTTGAGCTTGAATGATTCTAAGCATGCAATCTAAACTACATAGAATTGCAAATGAAAGGTAAGAACACTTAGCCCTAATGATAAAGAATCACTCCAAGGGAAAATAAAATTTAGATTACCTTGTTGATCAAATATCTCCAGGCAAGAACACTTGTTTGAGATTTAAACCACTCCACAAGTAAGATTGATCATATCAAGCTTGAATGATTCTACACACAACCTAAACTATATAAAATTGCAAAAACTTAGTCATTGGCTTAAGGAAAGCACAAATGCTTCTCTTACTACATTTTCCAAATCTGTTTTACAAAGATAACATATATGACTTTATATAGTCTCAAAATAAAAACGATTAACCTTCCATGAGGCATTCCAAAAGCTGTAACTATATTTTATGACCATAATTAGCTACTATGTATACTTTATGGCCATAATTAACCACTATGTAAACAAGTATTAAAATACATTAAAGAAACACTATTACTCAAATTTATGATCCACCCAAAATTTATAACAATGAAACTTGATTATTCTTCAATGTGGCATGAATTGAAACATCTTTTTGGCAATTTTTACAACATTTTCTTCACATCTTCCTTGAAGTTGATATTGCATGATTGATGTCTTGATGTCTTGGTTCGTATCACTACTACTCTATAACATAAAATCAATTAAGTGTACAAGTAAGCTAGATCTATGTCATTTGATCATCTTTTCATGTTAGACCCCGATGAACTATGTCATGTTAGCTAATTAGTATAAATGGGACAACAAATGAGAAAATGATGAGTATGTTGTGCATATTTATGGACTAAATGACTTGGTATAATTCTTCTTTTGAAGAGTTATCTGCTTTCCTTCGACAACACTAGCCAAAATGTCCATGATCCCCAACTAATCAACTTCCTTCCAATGTGAACACCACTTTAGTGTTAGTCTCAATTGTAGACCCCTTAAACTTTAAACTTACTCGCAATTGATGCATGGACACCATTTCTTCAAGTAAACCATTAATGTTGGAATATTTCTCAACCAACTAATTCCTGCTTCAAATTCCATTAAAATCTATCACATCTAAGCAATGAAGACCACCTTTAATTATAGACCTGACATTACTTTTTATTCTCTCATTATCCAATAAGCCAATCCCAATAAGGATTTAAACAAACAAAACACAACCCAACAATTCTAACGCTGATCACGGTTAAGTCACAAAAAAAAATGTTGAGATAACGTAAGTAGAATCCAAATCAAAATGTATAAATGTAAGGTGATCGAGTTTCGATAGTGTCAACACCAAGTCAGTATTACTAGCATCTCGACTAGTTGTAGCATATGCTCTCCTTTGCTAGAAAATCTTGCTAGAAAGATCTACTACAACTCAAACTTTAGGGTTAGTTACCACCTTTCCATGGCCCCTCACAATTTAGTGATTCACCTTGCGATTCTCTAGTCACATCTAAAACATATTAACATCCTTGCCACACATCACCTACAATAGTATCTGCCATAGTCTATGCACTAAGGCTTGTCATTACTGTTACCTCTTTATTGGTTGGGGTGCTGTCTCTCGTGTGACCTCTCAAAAGAACGTTGAGAACGTGCAAAACGTTGAGTATTAATAATACCTAATAAGTGAAACCATAATTAGGTTCAATAGATGCATGCAAATGCAATCATGACTTAGATTAACATGATTGTGATGGGACAAAAGGTTAGTCTTTAGATTCCTACGTCTTTTCTTTCCTCAAAATGTGCATCACTTTCAAACACATGATTTCATGTAATTCACTTTCATGCACAAAAAATCGACTAGATGACCATCACTTCCATGAACCCTAGGCCATGTACATCACTTTAATACATACAAAATATTCATGCATCACTTTCATGTAGGCTACTTGCCAGAAGTTCATAGTAATTTAAACTTCAGTTTATCTCAATTTTTCGGGCCAATACTTTCCTTTCGTTGGGAATAAACTTGAATGAAAAAAGGTAGTTCTTAATTTTGTTAATTTTAGTAAGTTTTTGAAATTGAGTCATAAAATAAAAAGGCCAAAACAAAAAATGAAAGGCCAATAATTATTTTAGGAGAGGGTGGGTTTATGGGATAAGCCGTTAGAAAATCTATAAATTAATCTCTTCCATGGTATCCATGGTAAAAAGCAGAGCAAGTAGAGCATAGAGCAAAAGAGCAGAGAAAAAGAAAAATAGAGAGCAAAGAAGTACAGTGCAATAGAAAAAGATTTTTTCTCAGTATTTTTTGTCTCTTTGTCTCTCCCCTCTCGACATCTCCTTCACAAGTACGCGAGTAGTATTTTCACAAAGCGGTATCGGAGCATTCGATTGTTAGTGAGTGTGAGATTACTTCACAAATTCGTGAGTCTTATTTTAACACCCTTTACCTCCAATTTACTATTTCAACCACTTACCACGCTAGATCCATGTTACCGTCGTTGTTTTCACATTTCAAATGTTGTAGAAAAAGAATTCGCATTGTTAAAAAAAATTGAGCAAAGGAATGCATATGCAGCTGTGCAGGTAAGGGTCTCGACCGATTTCACTCGATTTGATTGGTTTGGTTCGATTTGACTAATTTGATGCAATTTAGCTGGATCATGATTGATTTGGTTCAATTTTCTTCGATTTAGATTTATTTCCATCAATATGGATTTTAGTTATTATATTAGGACATGAGCAAAGTTTTTGTGATATGTAAAGGAAAAAAATATACTATTTCTACAACTACAACCTGATGATTCTATGAGGTAAGTAGCTATTGGAGAAGTATTTCAGTGTTAGTTTGATGCTTATGACTATGTATGAACCGCTAAAGCATGGCTCGTGAAATTTTGGATAGGGCTTAGAGTTTTCTTTTGGCCTTGGTATATATGCTACTTATGAATGAAATGTTAAAGCATGGTAGTTGATTTTATAAATTAAGTTTAAGAGACGATTGAGCTTGAGCTTAACTATCGATGACATCAACTTATTGTTCCTTATTTACTATGTCACCATGTCATGATTATGTACCTCTATTTATGATTATGTATGTGTCATGACATATTATCAATACTATGATGGAGCTCCGGAAGATTGTCAACTACCTCTAATAGAGAGCAGACATTTATGGATGACACATAATTTAGTTGGTTTCGCAGAGAACAAGCTAGTTGCACACTTAAACTAATTAGGTCCAAAAATATGAGTTTTAAGTTTCAAAACAAATGGAAGTTCAAGGGCTAGTGAATGCCAAGTCACATAAGCTAATAAATTTAAGTTAGCTTTATTTTGAAATTTTGCAAGGATTCTAGTAGAACTTCTACTTTGCAAAATCCAGCATTGTTGGCGATTGAGATCATGACACATGCATAGGATAGTCGCACTTATTTCTTAGACTTAGGCTAGAATAGGATATTTTTAATTTAAATGTTTATTTATTTCATTTAGTTTATTGTTGTGTCATTTTAAATATGTTTTCGAACATGTAAGTCTATGTCTGAGTTTTAAAATCAAGGTTATGTTTTATGAAAGTTTAGATGAAGTATCTCTGCATTCAATGTTCATGATTGTATACAATAGCGATCTTAAATTAAGTAGAAAATTTAGAGTCGTTACAACAATGTTATAAGCTAAAAGCGAATAAGCAACAAGAAAAAATTTGATAGAATATAACTCAGTAGGAAGAATCGACAATTAGTCATATCCTCTTATAGTACATTTTGGGAAATTTTTAACCGTGACGAGTGTAGACATAATTTTGCTGACCAGTTGTACACCCTCATATTGGAACAACAATAATAGTACATGTCTATCTAACATGAAAGCAAGTAAAATGGATTTAAAACGGGCATGCAGCCATAGACAACACATCATCGAAAAGCATGACCGTGACATCTGGCATGCTTCCATGGTCCTTCCACATGCATACCATAACCTCAAGTATGCCTTACAGTAAATGATTATGATAAATGATGCATGTTGTTGATCTATGAATATAATGCAATGTTTGACAAGATATGTATATATGTTGAATTTAGAATTATATGATTTATATTATTATGTATGTTGGATGTCATAGACTTATTACATTACCTATATGTTACCTAAAGGTTGGGGAAGAGACCGTAATGGAGGATGACCCCATGCAAGAGGTAGAGGTAGAGGTAGAGTTAGGGCTAAGGGAAGCTCGGAACGCGAGATGTCGATGAATCGACCCGACGAAACAATGCCACCCCATCGCCAGCGGCACCTCAAGCAGGACAAGATCCCACAACTGCTCGAATATGGGAATCATTTCAGGCAGTTATGCAAACTGTGGTGGCTACCCTACAGGCCAACACTTCGTCATCAACTAGAAAGGTACGATACTTGCGAGACTTCAGAAGATATGACCCTTGTACTTTAACGAGATCACTGAGGATCTGACAGTGGCACAGATGTGGTTGACATCGATGGAGATGATTTTCAAGTTGATGAACTATCCAAACGATCAGAGGTACCATGTGCATCGTTTATGCTTCAAGGCGATGCCTAGTTATGTTGGGAGTTCACTAGCGAGATTCTTAGCCTTGATGGAGGTGTAATCTCATGGCTGGAATTCACGGACGCCTTCTAGAAGAATATTACCTGAAGGCAGCTCAGCTCTATAAATAATAAGAGTTCACTCAACATACACAAAGTGGACGCTCGATCACTACATATTTAAAGGAAGTCATGAGATTGAAACATTTTGCCATAGAGCTAGTTGATATAGAATAGAAGTTAGTTCAGAGGTTTGCCTTAGCCCTGGACGAAAGAATCCGTTGTACTGCTGAAGCCATGTCCCCTACTACCTATGTTATGGCCCTAAGAGTAGCTAAGATTATGGAAGGGAATAGAATTGGAGAGGTTCGACGTCCCTTACCACTGACATTCGTTGTAGGTCAAAAGCGATGATATGATCATATTGAGCCACATGGTCAACCACTAGCACATCCACAGTGGCGGCCCAATAGACATGGCAGGGATCCGAGGCGTGGTCAGCAGCAAGGTCAACACGAGCCTAGAGGTGAAGAGAGAACCAATGTACTGAATACAAAAGGAAACATTGGGGACGATGTTTGGCCTGCAGTAGAGCATGCTTCTTTTATAGTTAAGAAGGTCATATTGCCATGATATTTTCCAAAGGGGTATGCAGACAACTCTGAAACCAACAAAGGGGTCTAGGATAAATCGCCCCTACGCAAGAGCTTATGTCCCTACTAATAAGAATGTTGAAGCTTATGTCCCTACTAATAAGAATGTTGAAAATGCCAATGTTGTGGTGACATGTACCTAATCTTTCCTTCGTCACTTTGCCTTAAAATTATTTGATTCAGAGTCCACACATTCGTTTATATCGGTTATATTAACTAGTCAGATAAGATTTGAGTTAGAACCTTTATTGCATGAATTTTCTGTTAACAACCCAGTACAGGTGGACTTGACTGCTTTGGATAGAGTACAAGACGATCAAGTAATAGTGTTAGAACATAGTCTAGATGTAAACCTGATAGTTGTTCATATGATTGATTACGACGTAATACTTGGTATGTATTGGTTAGCGAAGAACCATGCCAATATTGATTGTCATAAGAAGGAAGAGGTGTTTACGCCATCGTCAAAGACTAGCTTCAAATTCAAACGTATGTATCTAGAAACTATGCCTAAAGTAGTATCAATGAAGAAAGCAAAAAGGTTGATTTGACATGGAGTTTGGGCCATACTGGATAGCACCGTAGATACAAAATAAAGAAGAAACATCCTTGTCTGCGGTGTCATTGGTAGATGAATTCCCAGATGTGTACCCAAAGGATTTACTAGGAATTTCCCCTTCTCGAGATGTGGACTTTATAATACAACTTGAACTAGAAACCGGTCCTATCTCTAAGGCGCCGTATAACATACACCAGCATAGCTAAAGGAACTCAAGGCATAGTTGCAAGAACGGCTAGATAAAGGCTTTATCCATCCCAGTGTATCACCGTGGGGTGCACAAATATTTTCGTAACAAAAAATTGGATAAATACTTTTTTGCATCGATTACAGGGAGAGGACAATGAAGAAAAAGTATTCCCTTCCATGCATAGAAGATTTATTCGATCAACTCAGAGAAGTAACGGTGTTCTTCAAGATAGACCTACGATCATAATATCATAAAATCAAGATCAAATAAGAGGATGTGTCAAAGACAACTTTTAGATACGACTTTGTTGTCATGTTGCTTCGACATACTTATGTGTCAAATCATTTCAATATAGCTGAAACAAAGTTGAGGTCCTAATGATTTCCTTTTCTTTCTATTTTTTAGATTTTATTTGTTTTTCATATTATAGTTTAAAATAGTTACGTTAAAACAAATAACACTCCTTTTTATCTTCTCCAAAACATAGTTTAAAATTTTAATACATTTTTTAAAAAAGTAAATAATAAAATAGTTATAAATAGAGTACATAAAATATCTTAATTCATTTTGTAATAATATTTGATATTCAACTAAAAAGACATTTAGTCGATAAGTTATAAATATATAACATATGAACACAAATTAAACCATTTCTAAAATTAAGATTCTATTTTTTTTAATTTATTAAACGTATGCATTCGAATATGGTGTTGAAAATAAGAAACATAGGTGAAATTGAAAATCCGATATTCATTAATGTTAACAAAGTTTAAATAGGATACAAGTTACCAACGAACTCCGAGAAAAAAAGAAAATATACTATTAACCAATTCCTAAATATAATAAAAAATTCTAATAAATTACACCTATCACTAAATTTATATCTTAAATCAAATAGAATAAAATAGGACTTTTAATTTTTTTTAAATCGGTTAGAATTTTGAAATTATTTTTAGGACTATATTTTGAAATAAAGAAAATTGAAATTGCAGTCTAAATGCAAATCAATTTTAATTTTGTTTAACAATGAAGAAAAGAATCCAATAAATAAACATCGAGAAGAAATCTTACATCGAAAGGAATTAGACTTTAAGAGATAAAAACTCGCACGAAATTCCTAACTAAAACGTGTCGATCATATGATTTTATTTTAAATATATTTTCTTATTTGATTATTAAAACATAATTATTGATGGAAGAAATAGGTAAAGGGGCATTATTTTAAATTAGTTTTGAGCATATTTAAAACACTAAAATTTAAAATTTACCAAACCACCAATTCAATTAATGTAACATTACAACTAATAAGAATAGAAAAGGGAGAGGGAAAAATGGGCAAAAGGTGAATAATATAATTTAATTAAATAGTGGACCCCACTCAAGCTTAAGATAATTACAATTATTTCTCTACAAGAATGGCATCTTTTTTTCTTTTTCTTTTTTATTCCCACATTATTATGTTTTCCCTTTGTTTGGTCACTTCTCCCAATCAACCTAACAAAGTATTTTATTTACAAAATTATTAAATGTTATATAATAAGCTTGATTTGTTGATCTTGTATGATGGATCGATCTTTTGATTGTTTATCTTATATGTTGGATCTACCTCTGCCTTGTTGATCTTATATGCTAGATCGACCCTTGATTATCTTATATCTTATTGAAAACTTTATTTTTATTTTTTAGTATTTTGTCAATAGCTTTAGGAATTCTTTTAATCATATAGAGATCTTTTGAATGAATTGGGTTCTCAAGTTTATGAACGTTGAGAATTAGAGAAAAATTTCTTTGTTTATAGAGCCTTTCAAGAGTATTGTGGACTTTGGATATTAATGGCATTTGGGGCCAATCAAGTGGATTTAGATTTGTTGGACTTGGGCTAAATAATTTAATGAAGTTCACTCAACCCTAGGTCTAAATATCATGATCCAATTTGACCAAGATGGTATATTACATTGAATTTTTTATAGTAAAAAAAAAAAAATCATGCTGTTTGACTTTAGTTGTAAGACTTGAACTTCGATGAGAATTAATTTTTGATTTTTTTTTATTTTTAAACTTTCAAAATTTTATTGAGAATTTAAAACGTAGATTTTCAAGATAATTGAGAAGAGAAAAAACTTTAAAAAAATCCTAAGACTTTTGAAAAATATAAAAGAAAATAGTAAAAAAATTGAGAAATTTAGTCAGCTCAGAGGAATATTTGGTAATTGAAGCCTCTCATTCCTAAGTAAGTATCTGGAAAGGAATTAGAAGACTTATATGTGGAGAATAAAAGAAAAAGAAGAAAGTAAAGGAAAGAAAAGAGAAAAAAAAGGAGAGGAAATCAAGTTTGGATACTTGAATTGTCCAAACTATCAAGAATCAAGGAAGAACGGGAAGAACGAGAAGCAAGTTTTCAAGTTTTCATTCTTGATTTTTCTTTTGATCTCGAAGATTCATGAGGAATTAGGTTTATGATTTTTTTTTTCGAAGGATTTTGCACAACTTCCATGAAGAATGGGAGTTCTGGTGAATCTCAAGAAGTGTAAGTTTTCTAGTTTTGGATCGAACCTGAATGCGATTATATTTTTTCCATAGTTAATAAAACAAAACGAAAATAGTTATGTTGGAAGGTAGATTAAAACGAAAATAGTTATGTTAGAAGGGATATTTGGATGAGAATACTACACATGTTAAGGAAAATTACTAAAGTGTCCCTAGATTGAAAATTTATGATGCATGTCAATTTTTATGCTTTCCACTATGTTACCATAAAGGATGGGATATTGTGATATGTGCTTTGAGTGATTGATGGATGTTATCTCTTCGTTGATAGATGTTATCAACTTATGATGTATAATAATGGCTTAAGTCCATCAACACACGTGACTCGCGCAATGCGTCTACGACCTGAAACCTTGACCCACGAACCAAAGCCCAATAGCCGTGGACGAAAAGCCGCAAAGCCCATCTACAACACGTGACCTGGTGCCTACAGAATCAGCCCGACAACATGCGACGGTCCAGCCACACAATCCATGACCCAACTCTACAATCCACGACCCAGCCTCACGACCCGCGTGCCTGCGTCAGCGATCCGAAGTCCGCGCCTCAACTCAATAGGGGAGTACATGGTCCGGGTTGGGTTGGGTTGAAGGATTTTTTTGACCCAACCCAACAGTTCAGGTTGGTTGGATTGGTAACCCAACCCAACCCAAAACTTTTCCCAACTCAATCCAACCCTCTAATTTCGGGTTGGGTTGTCAATTTTTTTTTTCTTTTAAGTTTTATTTATCAACAATTTATAATTATTCGAATACAATCTTAAATAAAATATATTAAAAGTTCACAAACACAAATCAATTCATAATTATTCACAAAAAAAAAAAAATCAATAAAAAACAACAAGCGAAAATTGTAACATATTAACATAGTTCAACATTGTCATAAAACTAAAGACGATTAAATACTGACATTTTTTGAAAATTAGTTAAAGTAAGAAAAATATAAAGATATATCATGAAATTAAATAAATAATAAAAATGATTACTTGTAAAAAAAAAAAAAAAAAAAAAAAAAAAAAAAAAAAATATATATATATATATATATTAATTGAAATATGCTTACTTATACGTGACCTTTTAATAAAGATAGAGAACTCTAAACTATTATTAATATATATTTATTCTATATCAAAAGATAGAGAACCTAAACTATTAGAATAAATATATATATATATATATGATATATATCTGTGTATAATATTGTTGCAATAAATAGAAAATAAATACATTAGAATTTAGAATCACTTGTCTTAGTTTAATAACAAAATCTTTAAATATATTTAAACTAATTTTTTATGATCCAAATCTTATCTAAATCTTTTGTGAATCCATAAAAAAAAAAACATGTACTAGACTGGATTTGAACTCGGGGGTGAGCTTTCTAAGAGCCAAAGTACCACATTGGCAAACCAATTATAAGTTAAAATTCTTAATATATTTTATATATTTGAATTTGGATCGGGTCAACCCGAGAGTTTTGCCCACGAACCCAAAACTGAACCGATTCAGTTCGGGTTCAGAAAAATGAACCCAACCCTACCCAAAATGCTAATCCAACCCAACCCAACCCTTGTAGTTCGGGTTGGTTGGTCCGGGTTGTCGGGTTGAATGTACACCCCTACAACTCAAGAAGCAACCCGCGACGCATCACCTTTCTACTGCGACACAAAATCGTGCATGCAGACGGCGACTCCTTCGGCTCACGCGGCTTCATCAGCTTGGCTCGGCTCCAACTGTAGCTAGGCGACTCCTCGACTCAAAATTCGGTTATTCAACTTCGGTTGCACTACTTTATATCGTTTCTTACATTTTTTTACCCTCTCAAAGCTGAATTTGACCTTAATTAAGGCAATTGAGGCCAATATAGGGTCCTATTTCTAAATTCAAGTTAATTTAGGCTAGAAATGTGTGTTATTAACGTAAATAAGATGGACGTTCGAATAAGAAACAACTTCCAACGATACTTGGTTCGAGGAAACAAAATCCAAATGTACTCAAGTGTAGGGAGAATGCCAGCTAAGGCCAACCAAGTAAGTGGCCTTACTATTGGCGTAGTTATATTTGATGTTGAGTGTTGACACATTCCTCGTGGTTCTGCACGTGTCATATATTTGATATGTATAAATTTTTTATGATACGCTATGACTATGATATGATATGTGAATGATATGATAACTCTTACAGTAAGACTTGTTCAATGATATGTTTGAGATAGAATTCGAGAAGGATATGCTAAACCCAATGACTAAGATATGTTCATGAAATGATATGGTTAGGTTATGTATAGAAAATGATATGATTATGATAGATTGATAAAACGATATGGTTAGCATACGTTCATGCAACGGTATGGCTAGGATACGTTCATGCAACGGTATAGTTAGGATACGTTCATGCAACGGTATCGCTAGAATACATTCATGCAACGATATGGATCAGATACGTTCATGCACGATACGACTAGGATACATTCATGAAACGATGAGTAGGATATGTTCATAAAAGGATATGGTTAGGATACGTTCGAAAAATGATATGACTAAGATATATTAAGGAAAGATACGATTATGATATGTATAAGAACGGCAAGGCTATGACAAGTTTAGGAAACAATATGACTAGGATATGCATATGGAACGCTGTAGCTATGAAGTATTTACAAAATGATATGATTGTAATCTGGTATGAGAATGATATGATATATGTTATGGTACAAAATATGTGATAAATTGATATGTTTATGATATGATAGATATATTGTGATACGATATATTATGGTGTGATATGTGGAAGACATACATGGGTTATGCTATATGACGTTGCAATGTATGATAAGGTATCATATGTACATGATGAGAATTGTTATGTCTGGAAGCATGAAAACGTTATGATATGACATGTATGTAATATGAACGATATGATATAATTGACATGCAAAATGACAAACTAGTATGAAATACAACCCCGACATACGCATGAAATATATGATAAATGATATGATATGAAGGAATAAGCTAGCAGAGTTGTATTAAATGATATTGAAAATGGAAAAATGTTGGGACCTCCTACATTATTGTGTACTCATGCATTAGGGGATACCTCTTATCCTTCACGATAGTACGAACGTGTACGCTACAAGGTAGGGGAACGATCATTATGTTTATCATAATGTTGTCATCGAAGAAATTTTTTTAGGATGGATAGACCCAAATTTGTCCTCAAAGATTTGCTAGCCCCTCTAAGAAAAGAAATCGGTAAGGAAAAGAGAAATGACAAATGTGGTAAGAAAGGGGTTGCTACACATCAAAAATTACATGCAGTAGCTGACTTTGAGCACACTAGTAGGTGACAACGGTCGTAAGTGGATAGACAACAGACCTAACAGCAGCCAGTGTTGTCTTATCTAGAAGCATGCATCTATATTTTGCTTGGTTGTTTTTGTTTTTTTATTTTCATATTATTTTGAATATGTCCATGCATGCACTCTAGAAGCATGATTTTTATTAGGGAGGGGAATAGAACATGCATTTTCGAATATGCAATAGGGATGTTTTGTACGAGAACTATCCAACGTAAAATGCTTCACTATGATAAATAAAACAATAAGGTGAGAGGTATGTTTCATTTAATATATATATATATATATATATATAACTCGAAAAAAAGAAGGAAATTAAAACTCAAATTGAGAGGAGTATTCATCAAAGTTAAGGTGAGGATCTAATCAATTATAATTCATCTTAGTCACCAAAAATTTCCATTATTTACCCAACATTAGACCATTTTCCCAACAAAAACAATAACCAAGAGCTTCCACATCTCAAGCTACTTTCAAGAATGATTTCACACCAACACCGATGCTCGTTAACAACAATGACTAGTTTAATTTTGGGGATATTAAAATAATTCTATCACTCGATGCAAAATAATACTAATAAAAAAAAAATTACACTCGAGACCACTCCTCTTCAACCTATAGCTTGAACTCTCAATGCTAAAAAAACAAACAAACAAACAAATTGTCTCAATTGCTCATTGTCAGGCAATCTGCATTACCAATCGAGGTTTTTGAATCGAAGGTAATGAGGATGTAAAAAAAATAATTAAAAAATATCCTTATTGTTAAGGTGAGTTGTATCGCAAATGTGACCATATTGAAAACTTCAGGATGCTAGCAAGAGAGTCTAACTAAGAGAGAATGAATGTTAATCTATATAGTAATCCCTTGAAGATTTAAGTGATCTGCACCACAAATGGAAGCACCAGAGAATAGGGGAATGACTTGAACCATTCCTGGGAGAAAAAAAAATTTATGATGAGAAAGTTAAGGAAATAAATTATGAATTCAAGTCATATAAGCAAAGGTAAAATGTCTGACAATCATCTTAGAAGTATTTTGGGAAATACGGTGGAAGTGATGGAATGTGTTATTTTTCTTGTTGGACTTAGTTATAAATGTGGGGTGAATCGTGAAAAAAATTGAGTTGAGAAAGGAATATGAAGAATGTGATATGAATAAGATTTTGATGAATACTCTATAAACAAAAATATACATAGAAAAAAATTTTGTTAATGAGAAAAGAGCTCAAGGGAGAGTGGAGAGTGGAGAGAAGGGTTACTAAAAAAAAGAGTAATCCAAAAGTAAAGTTATACTAAGCCTTTTGTAGTTAATTTTGCCCTTATACTCACTATTTTCTCATCAATTGCACCATTTATTCTAATTAGTAAGCATGAAATAGTCTATTGTAGTTCAATCTTAAAAAAAAAAAAAAATTTGCATAAATCGAGTCTAATTGTCCATTTAATTGAGTTATTTGGTAAAATTTCAGGACATTTATGCTTTAACTATGATGTTGTAGCAAACTTTGAAACAATCCTACTGGCAAATCTGAAAACAAATTGCTAATCCTGCTGTTGAAGCAATTCAGAACACAAATTTTTCGAGGATGACATGAAAATTATAATCCAAATGAGCAAGCCACGTGAGTCATTGGCTACCCAATTAGGAGCATCCTAGGTAGACGACTTAGTGCTTTTCAGCCCTAAATGGGAAGCAATGAACAATATAAAAGGGGAAGGTCACCTAAAAAGAAAAGAGTCATCTAAGTGGAAAACAAGAAAGACACAACATAGGCCTTTGTTGTTGTAAAACCATAGGGTAGGAGGAAGAAGAACCCTAATTTAGCAGCCGTTGACGGAAGAAAAAGAAAATCAAGAAGGATATATTAGGGCAAAGAGGTAGACGAGTGAGCTCAAAGGAGAGAAACTTTCATTGGAGAACATCAACAAAGTTCGATAACTCTCTAATTTTTTACTCTCTTTTCTTATTCTATCAATTTTACATGATGAAGATGTGAATGGAAAGCTAAACATTTTAGGTTTGTATGGAAAGCTAAACATTTTAGGAGAGGCAAGAGAGTTTTATGTAGTTTAAGCATGTTGATGGTGTGGTTTTAGCTTATTAAAGAATTGTTATTAATGATTTACATGTTTGTTTAGTTGGCCACTTTACATACATACTTGTTGTCTTATTCGAAAGAAGAGAGTGAGTAATGAAATTCTCTTTAATACTCTAGTTCCATTGCAAGGAATAATTCTTCTTTTATAATCTTGTTAATAGAACTTACAAAACGATTATAGAAGTAATCACCATGCATGACCTTCGAAAGTGGGCTTGAGAATCTATTAAAAGGAGCTAAAATCCACCACAAAGTTCAACAACTTATCTACTTAATCTCTCTTAACCCAACCTTCCTCATTATTGTTGATTTTCTAGTTGCTTTCTATTTTTTTTTTTTTTTTGATGCAGTTGACACTCCATAAATTTTATTTAAATAGTTTAAACTCACCAACACCCATTTGAATGATACCAAAAACTCTCTTAATTTTCAGCAATAAAAGTAATCAAGAAAATAGATTCGATGTGCAATCGATAATTTACTTATTACTTGCTACTTATGATATGATATTGTACACTTGACACTTATTCTTATGAATTTTACACCATTTTATTATATATATTCACTAGTGATTAGAGGGTCCCACAATACAAAACACATCATATGAAGCAACATAAGACAATTTTTATACATAACACACTTTAACATCTCATGAGATCAACAACCATATCAACCACCTATTAATCATACATGATTGTTCAATCATTAACTTATAGTGACACATGTCTCACATAAACATACAACAACACATGCATCACATAAGCATACATAATCATCAATTTATGTAACTCATGTCTTTAATCATCATGGTACATATTATTTAACTCATGTCTTTAATCATCATGGTACATATTATTTAACTCATGTCTTTAATCATCATGGTACATATTATTCGGGCATCAAACCGTTCATCCAACCAAACCTTAAAATGTTCTAACACTAAATGCACTTACTTTGATTAGTGAAATCTAACAATTTTAAACTTCTTTTGGTTAATAGAAACTTTAGATTAATCATAATCAATATCACCAACAACTATCGTTACACTTATGTACCATTAATCATAATCAATATCACCAACAACTATCGTTACACTCATGTACTACTCATATAATTTATAATCCCACTTGGAAAAGCTTAAAGAACTTATGAACCTACTAAAAAAAACTACTTAACTAGTAAAATATGGTGAAGAAGATGAAAAAAAAACTAGTCGTACGAGGGAGATCTTAAGAAACTGAGGCTTACCCAATGGCAATCCGTTCCCAAACTCTCACAAAATCGAACAGTGGGGTTGTCCCAACCACTACCAAGAATAAGCTCGGAAGGATTAATGTGTACAACAGTACATGTGGTTGAAAGTGGTGAATGTAATGAACGTTGATTAAGGGTGAAATTTCAAATGAAAAATCGTTGCGGAAAGAATCTCGAAACTTCAAATTGAGAGAGGGAAAAGTTTGATCACAAATCTAACGATGATAATGAAGTGATCCACCTTCAAATGTGGGTGAATCAAGTTGAAATTGCACCATATCCATCAATAGCTCGCGAACATGTCAAGCTTGTCCCATTAATTTTGTGAACTTTCGAATTTGTTTAAAATGTAAAGAGCAATATTTCCGTGTACCCATTTTTTTTTTTTTTTGTAGTTCACCCTAATCATCACTAGTATAATGATGTCTTTAGTGTTTGTGTTCTTCGTAACGGTGGAATTGAGTCTCAAGACCATTTATTTTTTTAACTCCCCATTTAATCATCTATTCGAAGAATGTGTTCTTGTGGGTGACCATTCTTGTGGGGTGATTGCAAAAGATCTAGCTAGTAGTCTGGTGTGGTGTTATCTACCATCTTTGGCAAAAGCGTAATCGTCGAGTCTACAGTGCTACCTTGCACACGCCCAAAGTAATTTTTCAAACCATTCATTTGATATGATGCATTCCTTTATTATTCTATATAGATCCATTTCCTCGAGTTGTGATATTTGTAAGATTAACCAAACTATAAAGATGGAATTCAAACGGATTAAATTGAATAATTTATTTCAATAATTTATTTACAATTTCAAAAAAAAAAAGTTCCAAAAAAGTTTTTCAAAATTAAAATATTACAAACCAACCTAACTTCTTTACACAAAGAGCCATTGAATTATTTTATTCCTTTCGTCTCTCTCCCACTCTCACTTCGATATATACATGTGGATGTAAAGGAAAAGAAGGAACAAAAATGGGGCCTTCAACCATGAGTGGTCAGTTTCAAAAAGTGTATCAGAAATGGACACCAATAATGTCTCTCCTCGATAAAATACAAATATAGAAGAATCCAAATCCCACATAAATTCAAACAACGAAACTCCTAAGAAACTTCTTAACAAACTCCAAACCCTCCCATCACCAATCATCTCATTCCCATCTTCATTTCGTCCATGCACACTATTTTCTCTCTCTCGGACAACTTCCTCGAACCTTCTAATTTTCATTCTAATCATTCTCACCCATATACGTGTCCCTTTCTATGTTCTTATCAACCAAGTCAGCACCAATGTTCGTTGGAAATTATTGAATGAAACTACCACAATATAATTATTTTTAAAAAATTACATGTCTTTAGTGATGGAGCGAAAACGAAAGGAAATTTCTCCTCTTCAGTTCTCAAAGTTTCAAATCGTGAGTTGATTATACTCGAATTGAGACGTTTTTTAAGAAACTCGTGAACCAACCTAATTTATAAAGTTTTCCATTATTTGAACTCAACTCTGGTAAGTTCATGAAGAGACTCAAATCTTTCAAATTGGGTTGGATTGATCTAATTTTTTTCTAGTAATCAGATTTTTTGAACACCCCTACTTTCTATCTCATACATCACTATTAAAACTATTTTATTTGGTATATTTCTCTCTCCTACTAGTGGAGTAGAAATTTAAATGTTTTCTATATCCTCATTTTATGTATTTAAAGATTGTGGGTATCTTAGACAGGTAAGGTTGGATGATTTTGAGGGAAAATTTGACATCAACAATTGCCATTTCAATCAAATCCATCAACAAAGCTCTCTATATAACTCCCTCTTCATATTTCCATCTCTCTCATCTTCAGCAATGGATCAAAATCAACATACCTCAAGTAGAGTAATTGAAGAGTACGAAGACTTGTTGCCAGTGATGGCGCAGAAGCTGGACGTTGAGGTATTTGTGGCCGAGCTTTGCAGCGGTTTTCGGCTGCTGGCCGATGCAGCAAAAGGGGTGATAACAGCGGAGAGTTTACGGCAAAACTCGGCGCTGTTGGGAATGGAAGGGATGAAGAAGGAGGAAGCGGAGTCCATGGTGAGGGAAGGAGACCTTGATGGAGATGGAGCTCTCAATCAAATGGAATTTTGTATTTTGATGGTGAGGCTTAGCCCAGGAATGATGGAGGACGCTGAGGGTTGGCTTCAAAAGGCGCTTGATGAAGAACTAAGTAAAGTTTCTTGTTAGTGTTTATGTGTTCTTGCGATTGTAATTTGTTGAATCGGTAATGAACTCAAATAACAGTGTACTTGTTTAATGGTTTAAGAACATAAGGTCTGTTTGTAGTTTAATCTGATTTGATAATTTCCCCCCTAATTTTCTTTGAATTGTTATCTATTTTGTTTGCTTACCTTGGTTTTATGTTTCTTAAGAAAAGGTCTTAAGATCTTTGAAAACTTTCACATGATTCAAACTAAGAGTTTAGTTAAAAGAATGAATAAGTTTTAGATCGAACTTTGAATCTAAGAAAACTATTCTTAAATCTCAAGACGACTTATTCAAAAATTAGTTTACTTGAGACTAACCCAATTAACATATTTAACTTCAAACTTGAAACAAAATTTAAAAAGAAAAAAAAGATAACTATCTAAAGGGTTCATGAAACACAAGGATTCATATTAAAATATGATGATCAAATTTGAATATTACAAAAGCTTTTAAATAGGCCAAAATCGAAATTCAACTAACAAGAACATTGTATTAAAAATTATTAAATGAAATTGAAAAAAATAAGGTACATCAAAAGTCAAAATCGTAGTTCCACCATTAAATTTTTTTTATTAAAAGTTACTAAATGAAAATTAAGGAAAATAACCTATATAACATCAAAATTCAATAATCAATAACCGTAGTTCAACTACCTAAGACAAAAGTTTTGAAGTGTTTTCGAAAGTCAAATGTTATTTATTATAAATTCATTATCCACTTCATGATTCTTTATCACTTTTCTTATTCATATCATTCTTTTTTTGCTTGTTATTACTAACGTTATAAAGAAATTTGAGTTTTTTTTTTTCTTGTCTATTAACTAGTTTTCGAAGATGTAATGTAAAAACATCTTGACTTTTCATTGTCTTACTTATGGTAATCGTTTCTTCGAAGTCATACAATGGTTCAATGGTTGAATTCATATCATCTTCTTTTTCTTTAAAAGAATTTGTTCTCAAATCAAAGTCTTATGAAATCAAAAAGAGACAAACCAACTACATTAAAAGTAGAAGATACATTGTACTCACCTATGAGATTTAACTTATATGCATTGTAATTGATATGCTGAAATCCTTGAAATGGATCATCTCCTTGGTTGAAGTTTAAACTTCCTTTGATTTGGAAACCTTTCTTTTAGAAGATCAACCCAAACCTAGTCACCTAGTTTTAAAATCAATTTCTTTCTTCTTTAGTTCGTGTGAGTGACTAGTTTTGATTTTTATTTTCGATCATTTCTTTTTATTTTTGAGTGATTTTTATTTTATTTTTTTATTATATATTCAAATTTAGAAGAAGTTGCATAACAAGTAATCATATTAGGTGTAAAAGATGATAAATCTATCGAAGTTAAAGGATTAAATCCATAAATAACATCAAAAGGTGAATATTAAGTGATGTTATGTGTCGCTTTGTGGTATGCAAATTCAACAAAAGGTAGAGTCTCTTCCCAAGACATAAGATTTTTAGAAGTTAGTGACCTAAGTAAGGCTCCTAATATTAACAATCTTGTCCGGTGACAAGTTATAGAAATCAAAAGCTTAGTTCCCAACTTTTTCTACAAAATTTTCACAAAATGGCTTAAAATTTTTACACCCGTGTCAGTAACAATAGTTTGGGGAATACCATGCAATCTAACTATTTCCTGAAAGAATATATTAGTTATGTTAGTAGCATCATCTGTTTGGTTACATGAAATGAAATGTGCTATCTTACTAAACCTATCAACTACCACAAAAAAATGGCATCATGGTGCATTCTAGTCTTTAATAATTCTAGAACAAAATCTATGTTAATCTCGACCTATAATTTACTAGGAACATCTAAAGATGTGTAAAGACCATATGGTTGTGTCTCAAACTTGGCTTCCTTACATTTGAAACATTGCTTGCACATTCTTTCCCATCTTTTTCATTTCAAATTAAATAGTTGATATATAAAATTGTATATGAAGTAAAAATGTATTTCTTAAAATGAAAAATAAATTTGAGTTTTTGAGTCCAATTTAATCTAATTTTAAAAAAATCTATTAACCAATTAACTCATAATATTTTCATTTATTTGAGTTGAACTTTTTTTTTTTAACATCTAATTTTTTTAACATTCCTACTTATTAAAACATTACAAAAAGTGCAAACGAAAGATGAAGGTTACACTTGATGCCATTTATATTTTAACCTCTCTCCTATGGTTCAATTAAATCTTCTTTACCCAACTCCCAAAATGAATAACTCCTTTAATAAATAGCACACTTGGAGCAATGGTGGTCCTTTTGTTAGCAGTCAATTTGCAGGGTTTTGTTCGACTTACAAGGGCAGATGATGACTACAATTCACCAATATGGGACAGGTGGCTAGACGAAGATAGAGCTTACTATCTAAGACCGTGCTTGAGTCTAATGAAGAGTGCGAAATGTCAAGTGCAACTCTATAATAATTACTTTAATCTTAGTAAGGAGGAATTTGACTTAAATTGTTAGTGTTTTCGTCAAAGTCATGGGAAAGAATTGTGCTCTTGATTTTGCGGGCTGGTTTGATTATCCAATTTTTGAAGTTTATAAGCCTAACCCTATGAATCTCTACAAAAGATGTGTTGCAAGGCTTTCTTCGTCCGTCCCACCCATGTCACTGTAACCTTGCAATTATAGATGAATTCTTATGATCTATTAATAATACACTGGATGACCTTGACTATTTACTATAATTCATATAAAATTATTGACATAAGCTAAATAATTGCAACAATCTAAAAAGATCTGAGATATAATTGGTTGTGATTTCCTAAAAATGAAATTAGAATAAAAGAAAATGAATGATTTAGGTGTTGTAAATCGTTATAAGTTTGGATTTGATTTGGTTATTTGGATTAGATTTGATTGGTTATTTGGAATAGATTAGATTTGATTTGGTTATTTGAATTAGATTTGATTGGGTTATTTGGATTAAATTTGATGAGTTATATATATCGGTATTGGACATCGGAATTTGATATCGGGATTTGGGAGAGTTTTGTGTGTCATATTGTCTTTCTTGAGTGACATATTGGTGAGAGTCTTTGTAGTGATAGTGAGGTATTCACTTGTAACACCTTGTTTATTAGTGATTGGCTGCTACCCGTGGATGTAGGGGAACTTCTTCTCTCCGAACCACGTAAATATCTTGAAGTTATTGTGAAAGTTTTGACCTCATCGACCACTAGACGTGCTCACAAACGTGCTTATTTTCTTGAAAATCAATTTTCAAGAATTGTGGTTTTTAGTTGCATCCAGATTACCTATTACAAATGGCAGAATCATCTGGAATTAAATCACGGCGTGGATCGAGATTTTTGAGTTCTAATCTCGAAGTAGAGAAATTTGATGGAACCAATAATTTTGGTGTTTGGCAAGGCGAAGTTACCGATTTGCTGATCATGCAAGATCTTGATACTTCTCTCCAAGAGGTGATGCCTAAAGACATGACAGAAGCAGAATGGACGAAATTAAATCGGAAAGCTTGTGGAATTATTCGATCATGTCTTGGCAAAGATCAGAAATATCCATTTATGAAGGTAACCATGGCGAAAGAACTATGGGACAAGCTTGAGGCGAAATATATGCAAAAGAGTGTGGAAAATAAACTCTATTTGAAGGAGAAACTCTTCCGTTTTGACCACAAGAAAGGTATCTCAATGGCGGAGCATTTGGATGATTTTAACAAAATCATCACTGATTTGCTCAATCTTGATGTTAAGATTGATGACGAAGACAAGGCGTTGTTGTTATTAAATTCTTTGCCGGAATCCTACGAGTTTTTAGTAACGACCCTACTACATGGAATCACTAATATTGATTTTGAAGATGTTTCAAATGCCTTAATAAATAATGAGATGCGAAAGAAGGAAAAGGAGACATATCAAGAATCTAGCTCAAATGTTCTCACTGCTCGTGGAGGGACTTCTACTTGGAAAAAGAGCGAATGTGGAGAGTCCCGATCAAAGTCGAGAGGTAGATATGATAATTGGAGAAAACTTGATAAAAATGAGTGTGCATATTGTCGACCGAAAGGCCATTGGAAGAAAGATTGTCCGATCTTAAAAGAGAAGGGGTCGAAGTCCAATGTGGTTAGAGATGACGACACTGATACAGATGATGCCTTAACAATCTCCCTATCAGTCAGCCAAACTAGTGAATGGATTCTTGATTCTGGGTGCTCCTATCATATGTGTCCCAACAGAGAGATGTTTTTGGACTTTAAAGAGTTCAATGGTGGAGTTGTCTATATGGACAATGATAGTACTTGCAAGATGACGGGAATCGACTCAGTACAAATCAAGATGTTTGACGGGGTTATACGAAAATTCAATGATGTGAGGTATGTCCCTGACTTGAAGAAAAATTTGATTTCCCTTGGCGTTTTGGATGCGAGTTGTTATCGTATCATTTTGGAAGGAGGGAATTTGAAAGTAGCTAGTGGAGCTTTGGTGGCAATTAAAGGAACTAGAAG
The DNA here is from genome assembly GCA_033971965.1 of Cucurbita ficifolia. Classification (NCBI taxonomy): domain Eukaryota; kingdom Viridiplantae; phylum Streptophyta; class Magnoliopsida; order Cucurbitales; family Cucurbitaceae; genus Cucurbita; species Cucurbita ficifolia. The sequence goes on from CM066978.1 coordinate 3,383,795, forward strand.
AGGTAGCATATACTACCTCAACGGAACCACAATAATTGGGCATGCTGTTGTGGCAAGTTTGAAAGAACAAGACATATCGAAATTATGGCACATGAGACTTGGGCATGCTGGTGAGAAGGCGCTTCAGATATTGGTGAACCAAGGAGTCCTTAAGGGTGCCACAACTGGTAAAATTGATTTCTGTGAACATTGTATATTTGGTAAACAAAAAAATGTGAAGTTTGGTACAACTATACACCAAACAAAGGGCATTTTGGATTATGTTCACGCTGATGTATGGGGCCCCACAAAGAATGTCTCATTGGGAGGAAAGAGGTGGTTTGTCACCTTTATTGATGACTACTCGCGGAGAGTTTGGATGTATCCCATGAGGCACAAAAACGAGGTTCTCCAAATCTTCCTAGAGTGAAAGAAAATGGTAGAGAATCAGATGGACAAGAAAATCAAAAAGCTAAGATCAGACAACGGTGGAGAATATACTTATGATCCATTTCTTAAAGTATGCCGAGATGAAGGGATCGTTCGACACTTCACTGTTCCTGGTAAGCCACAACAAAATGGAGTTGCTGAGAGAATGAACCAGACATTAATAGAAAAGGTCTGATGCATATTGTCTCAAGCAGGATTGAGTAAGACATTTTGGGCTGAGGCTCTCAGTATGCAGTTCACTTGGTGAATCGTTTACCTGTTTCTGGAAATGGTGGGAAAACTCCACTTGAGGTATGGTCAGGTACTCCTGTTAGTGATTATGATAAATTGCATGTGGTTGGGTGTCCTGCTTATTATCATGTGACAGACTCAAAGCTGGATCCTAGAGCAAAAAAAGCCAAGTTTATGGGCTTTAGCAAAGGCGTGAAGGGCTATAGGTTATGGTGTCCAGAAACAAGTAAGATTGTTAATAGTCGAGATGTGACATTCGATGAGTCTGGAATGTTTTTGCAGAAAATTGAAGATAATGACGAGGCATTGAAGCAGGTGGAGAAGGTGGTGTTCTCTCCTGATATGATTGCTCCTACTGAAGAACTTATTGATCAGATAGATAATAACTCTGATGTCTTAGAATAGGAGGAGCAAAGCCGTGTAAATGAAAGAGTGGAGGAACCTGAGTCCATCGCCAGGAATAGACCACGAAGGGAAATTCAAAAACCTGCAAGGTTTGATGATATGATAGCATATGCTTTCCCTTTGATTGATGGAGTTCCCAACAACTACAAAGATGCTATCCAGAGCCCGGATAGATTGCAAAAGGTAAGAAGGAAATTTGTTGTAAATGGGTTTTTGAAAAAAAAGAAGATTCTTCTGGTATACGTTATAAGGCTCGACTTGTGGCTAAAGGCTATGCACAAAAAGAAGGTATTGATTACAATGAAATTTTCTCACCTGTGGTAAAACATTCTTCCATTCGAATTTTGTTGGCTTTGGTTGCTCAATTTGATCTTGAGCTTGTACAACTCGATGTAAAAACTGCCTTTTTGCATGGAGTTTTGGAAGAAGAAATATATATGGCGCAACCGGTTGGTTTTCGAGTAGTTGGACAGCAACATTTGGTATGCATATTGAAGAAATCTTTGTATGGACTGAAGCAATCTCCTCGCCAATGGTATAAAAAGTTTGATCATTTCATGGTAGAGCATATGTATACTCATAGTCAATTTGATCATTGTGTGTATTATCGGTGTCTTGATGATGGATCGTTTACCTATTTACTCTTATATGTTGATGATATGTTAATTGCTTCAAAGAGACAGGTGGAGATTGATAAGCTCAAAAATCAGCTTTCTAAAACATTTGAAATGAAAGACTTAGGCAATGCAAAGAAAATACTTGGAATGGAGATAGATCGAGATCGAAAAAAAGGTACAGTCTGGTTGACTCAGTCTCAATATCTACGCAAGGTATTGACAAGATTTAGTTTGAATAATTCAACCAAACCCGTTGGTACTCCACTTGCTCCTCATTTCAAACTTAGTGCTTCCATGTGTCTAAGTTCTGACGATGACAAAAGATATATGGAGAATATTCCTTATACAAATGTTGTTGGTGCTTTGATGTATGCTATGGTATGTACTCGACTTGATCTTTCACACGCAGTAAGCATGGTGAGTCGTTATATGCATAATCCTGGTAAAGAGCATTGGCAGGCTGTCAACTGGATTCTTAGGTACATTCTTGGTACTATTGATGTTGGTATTAAGTTTCAAAAACAAGAAATGTTTAATCTTGACAACCTTGTAGTTGGTTATGTGGATTCTGATTATGCTGGTGATTTGGATAAGCGACGATCTACTACGGGTTATTTATTTACTATTGTTGGTGGACCTGTTTGTTGGCGTTCAACATTGCTGTCTACTGTTGCTCTGTCTACCACCGAAGCAGAGTATATGACAGTAATAGAAGTTTTTAAAGAAGCTATTTGGATGCATGGTTTGATTAATGACTTGGGTATTTTGCAGGAACATATAGATGTGTTTTGTGATAGCCAGAGTGCTATTTGTTTGTCAAAAAATCAAGTCCATCATGCTCGTACTAAACATATTGTTGTCCGTTTTCAAAAATTGGAACTGCTGATAACCCTGCTGATATGTTGACAAAGGTGATCGCTCGTGAAAAGTTCTGGCATTGTTTGGATTTCATCAACGCTGGAAGGAAGGAGTAGTGTGTTGACGTGGTAGCAACCAACTAAGTTATCTACTTGAAGATCTTAGGACAAGGTGGAGATTGCTGTAAATTGTCATAAGTTTTGATTTGATTTGGTTATTTGAATTAGATTTGATTTGGTTATTTGAATTAGATTTAGTCATACCAGATTGAGTTATATATATCGGTATTTGACATCGAAATTTGATATCGGGATTTGGGAGAGTTTTGTGTGTCACATTATATTTCTTGAGTGACATATTGGTGAGAGTCTTTGTAGTGATAGTGAGATATTCACTTGTAACACCTTGTTTATTAGTGATTGGTTGCTACCCGTGGATGTAGGGAACTTTTTCTCTCCGAACCACTAAATATCTTTGAGTTTCTTTGTGTAATTTCGTTCATTGGTGTTGTGAGTACATTTGTTCCGCTTTTGACGCATAACATTAATATATACCTTAAGGACATCTCTCTTCACGTAAATGTGTGTCTATGAGTGAAGGTCATTTTCATTTTTCTCAAATGTTTTTCTGTTTCTTTTTGCACGAAAGTGTGATATTCTCGCATGGTTGGTGGAGAGATGATTGGGGAAGAGATGAGAGGCCAAGGTAGAGAAGTGAGGAATGGATGTTTAAAAAAAACAATTTTTTTAAATTTTTTATTTGTTTATTTATTTATTTATTTGGGCTATTAGATACAAGTATAAGCTATCGGGTACTATAAGCACTGGGGCTGACACTAACCTCTGTTTTAGATCTTGGAAACTTGCTTCACATACATCGTTCCATACAAATGGAATACCCTTTTTCATCAACTGTGTGAGTAGTGATGCTATAAAAGTGAAGTCTTGCTTAAATCTCCGATAGTATCCTGCTAACTCTAGAAAATTGCGCACCTCAGTAACTGTGGTCGGGCGATCCCACTTAGTGACCGCATCAATCTTGGTGGGGTCTACTGAGATTCCCTCTTTTGACACCACGTGTCCTAAAAACGAGAGTTGTCGTAACCAAAATTCACCCTTGGAGAATTTGGCGTACAACTTGTTCTCTCTCAAAATTGTTAGGACTACACGAAGGTTTTGTTAGTGTTCTTGAATACTCGGTTCATTAACTCCATTAATATCGTTGTAGCATTAGTGAGATCAAACAACATCACCATAAACTTGTAGTGGTCGTACCTTATTCTAAATGTTTTCTGCAGCACATCCCCTTCTTTAATCTTAATCTGGTGATACCCTGACCAAAGATCTATCTTGGAGAATATTGTCGCTTCTCTCAGTTGGACGAACAAATCTTCAACATATGGAGTGGGTAATTATTCTTTATCGTCCTCTTATTTTACTCTCTATAGTCGATGCATAGACACATCGAGTCATCCTTCTTCTTAACAAATAGCACTGGTGCACTCCAAAGAGATACGCTAGGTAAGATAAAACATTTGTCCACTAGATCTTGTAATTAAACCTTGAGTTCCTTTAATTATGCTTGCGCCATACTGTAATAGGCTTTAGAAATAGGTGCAATTCCTGGCTCAAGTTCTATACTAAAATCTACGGCTCGGAAAAGGGGTATTCCTAGTAAATCTTCCGGGAAGAAATCCAAAAATTCGTTCACTATGGGTACTGTATCAACGGTCTTCTATTTCCTTTCTACTTCTATGACACTTGCTAATATGACTCAACCTCCTTGTTGTACCAGTTTCTATGCCTTCATCATCGAGACTAGTTTAGAGGCAATTTCAATACATGTACCCTTGAAATTAAAACTGGATTCGACGAAGGTGAGAATATCACCTCCCTCTTGTAACAATCTATACTTTATGGTTCTCAGCTAACCAATCCATCCCTAGTACTACGTCAAAGTCCATCATGCTAACAACTATCAGGTCTACGTTCAAGGTTCGTCCCGCTACTATTACTTGCCCATATTTTACTATATCCTTAACAACTAGGTCTTCTCCTGTTGGGGTACTAAAAGTTAATACATGCAAAGAGTTCTAGTTCGAACCCTGCTTGACTAACAAATGAGAGAGATATAAAGGAATGTGTAGAGCAAAAATTAAAAAACATTTAAAGCATAGTGTCCTAGGATTGATAGTGTTCCTGTCACCACTGTGTCGGACTTTTGAGTGTCCCTATTGGTGGACGCATACGCTCTTACCTGAGAGGGAGTCTGCATAGGTCTCTTAACTCCACTCGATGCTCTCAGTGGATTAATTGGGTTTTCAGTTCCCTTGGTCGGCAATTCATAGCAATGTGGCCCTCTTGGCCACACCAAAAACATGCTCTACTTCCAGCCATACACCTACCTCCCATGCGATTTTCCACATACATTGCACTCTGATCTTCTTCTTCCTCTTGCCTTTTCTTGGTCTCTAGGGCGTCTATCTGCATATCGAGGGGGTGTATATACACATATCGAGGCCTACATGCTAGTGGTTATCAACGTGAGTCCCTCTATTTATATGGTTGTTTCCTCTCAATAGTAACAGCTGACTCTCGTCATACCTCATCTCTAGGTTCTCCATAGCTTTAGTTGTTCTTAAGTCGGCCTTATAAATGGTAGGGTCTATAGCACTGTACGACGAATTTCTAGATCCAAGCCCAAGATAAACCTCTCATCCATTTTCAATTCTATGTCCACCAGTGTTGTCGGCATGAATCGTTTTAACCTCATGAATTTCCTTGCATAAGTATCAACAAAACGTCCACCCTATGTTAAGTGAGTGAATTCCTATTGTCTTTGGAGCCGGGCTACTTTCGGGTAGTACTGTTTTAAGAATACCTCTTTGAATCGGGATCATGGTATTACACTTCCGTCTGGACTGGGGATTTTTTGGTCATCCATCCACCATAATTTTTCGTTCTTCTTCATCATGAACGATACACATGAAACTTTCTGATCGTCTGGACAGTTCATTAATAAAAAAAAAAAATTGTCTCCATCGATGACAGCCATAATTGTGCCTCTATTGGATCCCCGACGGTTTTGCTGATGGTACGCGGGTCATACCGCTTGAAATCCCGTAAATATCTCGCCTTCCATGTAGATTGCAAGTTGTTGGCTTGCTAAGTGGCCACCATTGTTTACATCATGGTCCGGAATGATTCCCACATCAGGTTCGTCATGGAGTCTATTCCAACTGCCGGTACTGCTAGAGGTGGCGTAGCCACGTCTTTTCGAGTTACAGAGCCTTCACAAGCTAGACTCTCTCTACCTCTACCTCGTCCTCTAATAGGGAGTTGTCCACTTCCTCGACGTCCTCTTCCACGTCCTCTAGGTGGCATGGTTCTAAAACAAACATATAATTAACTTTAGTCTACTATTTTCCAGCATCAATCATATTCTATATTATCATAAACATAGAATCATAACAACAATAATTCATGTGACACAACCCCACACATCCTTCACATATTACCCTAGATAACATACATGCATAAGTTTTCATACATACATCATTCATAACATCGTTTAGGAGTTGTGTATGAGAAAACTCTTCATTATCATAATGCAACATGGCATCTCATACATGCACATCATCGTAACATGAGATATCATCATAACATATCATAGCATCATAATACATCACATCATCATAATATAATACATCATCATAACATATCATAACATCATAACAAATCACATAATTATAACATATTACGTCATCATAGTACATACTATCAACATACTGACAGGTGCAAGGGTCATTAGGCATGTGTCATCATACATAAGTAAAGTCTTCCTACAAAGCCGATAGTAGGGCCACTTACATGGTTGGCCTTAGCCAAAGTTCTCCTTCCAATCAAACTTTCAATGTTTACCCTTTGAATTCGTTCTCACTTGTGCGGAGACTTCACCTATTTGAATACTCACTAAATAGTCTTAGTAAAAGTAAAATTACTAACTCACTTTAATTTAAAATTAAGAAAACAAGCTTATTCTGACATGAAATCCTTTTAAGAAGGTCAAATTTAGCTTCGGGAGACTCCAAAACGTTGGACACAATGTTCGACATCAAAACCCGAGCTGAATAGCCAGTTTTCAGCCGCGTCGAGATGAAGATGAGTTGAGCTACTGAAGCCGATGGGAGGACACATGTTACGCACATGTAGGGGCTGGAACGTGCACAGGTTTCGAGTTGGATCAGGTCACTCTCACGGGTGCATGGGTCTACTAATGGGTTGCTAGGTAGTGGTTTGCGTTTGGACTTAATGGACTACTAGGCCGCTAGCATCACTGGGGTATATGAATGGTTGGGCTGCGGGCGTGTTTAATGGAGTGTGGGTTGATGCTGGCAAATATCCGACTCGAATCCAATCCCGATGGATTTCTTCTTCTTCACCCCACAGTCGCAGTTTGCTTCTTTAATTTTCTCTCTTCTTGAGGCCTTCTGTCTTCATTTTCTTGTCATCCCTCCGCTCAAGATCCCGCAACCTTACGTCTCCCTTCACTCCTCCTTCACACCTGAAGAAATGGGGGCATTCGTGTAACCTAAAATAGAGAAGCATGACGTCACCGTTTATAAAAAAATAAACTCCTCCTCGTCGGTGATGAGACTACGTTGAAAATAATAATAGAAAGAAGTCGTTAGGCTAACCGTGGTGTTCCGAGTCATCGGTCGCCACTTATGCAGCGTGCATTGTCCATTACGGAGTTGGATCGAATCTCTCTATCTTGCCAGCGTCGTGCTCCAAGAAAGGGTTTCGTCGAATTTCCTTCTCTCTATGCTCTGTTACTCTCAAATGGCAGGAGGCATTCGGTTGGTTGGAGGTTTGAGGGAGCGTGGTCTTTGTAGAGGTCGTGGGTTGGTTGAAAACGCGAGGTCTCCAGTTCCTTGTCGGAAATCTCACATTTTCAGGCGACTTTGTATGTATATTTTTTTTATACCGTTACACATTCATCTATGCTTGCTCTCGAGTAATCACTTTTAACAAAGTTAATCCCCTTTACTAGAACACACCCCTATCTAATTAGCTCAACTATGCGTCACTATAACTATATCATCAAGGCACACGTACATGGCTAGGTCAGGGACACGCCTTTGATATCACTTGTTAGGGGCATTAAAACCATCCATATCCATAATCATATAATTGGCTTTACTTTTAATTTCACCCAAAATATCTCATACTAATGGAGATAATGTCCATCACTTATTTACCCATGATCTTCTTGTGTCCTAGAAATTATGCCGTTTGATTAAACTCCAACAATATTCATACAAAATACAAGACCTTATATCATCATTTATATTTGATCGAGAGATTCTAAAAAATGAATGAAGACTTTTCCCTTTCTGTTTTTATGGTCAAAATCAAGAGTGTGTATTCATCTACAATTGTTTATGATTTTTTAACCAAACCTATAAAATTAATCGAGACTAATCCAATGGAGCAAGAATAAAATCATTGACTATACATTGAAAATTTACCAAAGAAAGTTCCATAAAATCCTAAAGTTATTGCTTATAACTCTAGTGAATTTAATCCATGTTCACTACATTTCTTTTCATTATTTAAGCTCAAACTTCTCCCATGATATATTTTCACTAGAATTACTCCTTCAATTCAATTACCATTAACAATAAATTTGAGTTATTTTAATTCTATCAATATAATTTTAAAAAAATATTCGAACCAGCCCAACATATAAATTTTTATTTATTTAAATCAATGAGTTGTTTTAAATCATTTAATTTTTTTAATCCAACTAGGTATTAAAACATTACCCAAAAAAAAAAAAAAAAAAAAAACAGAGGTAAGATGGAGGTTACAAACTTAATGTCATTTATATTTTAACCTCTCTCCCATGGTAGAATTGAATCTTATATACCTAACCCCCAAAATGAATACTCCTTTAATAAATATGCATGTAAGTTATTTATGTTAGGCTAATGTTCTTTCTTTGATTGAAATGTTTCTATAAATAGCTAATGTACTTGACTTTGGTAAGATAAATCATTTTCAATTCAACAATGGCAAAAGAAACTAGCACCCTTGGAGCAATGGTGGTCCTTTTGTTAGCCGTAAATTTGCATGGCTTTGTTCGACTTACAAGGACAGATGATGACTACAATTCACCGATATGGGACAGGTGGCTAGATGAAGATAGAGCTTACTATTTAAGACCGTGCTTGAATCTAATGAAGAGTGCGAAATGTCAAGTGCAACTCTATAACAATTACTTCAATCTTAGTAAGGAGGAATTGGACTTAAATTGTTGCGTTTTCATCAAGGTCATGGGAAAGAATTGTACTCTTAACTTTGCGGGTTGGTTCAATTATCCAATTTTTGAAGTTTATAAGCCTAACCCTATGAAGCTCTACAAAAGATGTATTGCAAGGCTTTCTTCATCCATCCCACCTATGTCATTGTAATCTTGAAATTATAGATTAATTCTTATAATCTATTAATAATAAACTTGATAACCTTAAAAGGTTTCTATCTTTTTAACTTTTCAATTTAATCTCGTTTTTAATTGTATTTAAATAGAATATGATCTCAATCTTACTCACTATAAATAAAATTAAAATCTTAAATAACAACTAGCATCTATTGGAAAATTTAATGAATTTTCAAACATAATTTAACAGCTCCAATTTCTACTATGAGATCTCATATCGGTTGGTGAGGAGAACCTAACATACTTTATAAAGGCGTAAGAAATTGGGGGAGCACAAACATTGTAAGGGTGTGTAAACCTCTCTCTAGCATACGCATTTTAAAAATCTTGAGGGGAAACCCGAAAGGGAAAGCCAGCGGTAGGCTTGGGCCGTTACATCTTCAGCCCTAGACCGATTCAAGTTCGCTACTATATATATGTTTATGTCATTTTAAAGCACAAGAACAAAAACATGTATATCACAAACTCATACATTTTCATATATAACAGTCAAACTTTATACGGGTACCCTTTAAAATCAAAAGACAAACAAAGAAAACTTAGCAAATAATGTACCGAGTTTGTAAATAGATATAAGAAAGGTTAAGATAACTTTATGAAATACAAATAAAAACTTGTCGACATTCTCTCATGATTACAAACAACCCCTCCCATCACAGTCTATAATCCTACTTTATATTACTTCATTTAAGATCCAATAATAACATTCAACATTTTATCGAAGTATATGTTAGAGATAACGAACCTTTCACATGCCTTCACAATAGTACGATATAATTTATTTTTTTTGGGCATAAGTCCTTATAGCTTAACTTTTTGTTTCATCCACTCAAAATCTCTCATTCTATTGGAGATAATGTATATAATTTATATTACTATGATCATCCCCTCTCTTATCTAATGTAGAACTTTGGTCACACACCAACAATTCTCACTTCGAATGAAGGACCACCAAGCTTCCCCTCAAATAGTCATCTTTCAATATTTACCTTCCAATAGTCACTTTTAACTAGGTCATCTTCCTTTCACCATGACATAATCGTTATCTGATTAGCTCGACCACATCTCACTATGGCTATATCATTACAATGAATTTAGAAGCATGATTATAATACCAATTGGTAGGGACAATAACCCTCTACATATCTCAACAATGGTATGGTATGGTATTGTCCACTTTAGCTATAAGCTCTCATGGTTTTATTTTTTGAATCATCCAAATGACCTCATATTTATGGACACATTATTCCCAACTTATATACTCATGATTTTCTCGTTTCCTAATCAAATGTTGGACTTTTGTCGCTATCTAGTAGTTTTTAGACTGAACAAAAGACCACCAAATCTATCCTCAAAATAGTCATTCATTTGTGTTTACTCTCGAGTAATCACTTTTGACGAGTCAATTCCCTTTGCCAGAACACACTCCTCGTCTAATTAGCTCAACCATGAGTCACTATAGCTATGTCACTAAGGTAGAGCGAGATTGATGAGTCACAGACACAACTTTGATCCCACTTTTTAGGGACACTAAAACCATCCATATCCATAATCATATGATTGGCTTGACTTTTAGTTTCACCAAAAATATCTCATACTAATGGAAATAGTGTTCAATACTTATATACTCATCAAACTTAGGTATTAACATATCCAATTTCGAAGCCAAAAAGACCAAAAACACATCAAGAAAAATGAAGGATTGGTTGAAATCCTCTAAAAAGTTGAGACTACATCTTACAAGATAGCACTGCCCATAAGGTTGGTAAATTGGTTGAAAATTTACCGTGTAATCCATGTAAACAACCTAAGCCTTAACACCCCATTCTTAATGATATCAGCCGCAACAAAGCCACGAGACCTGAAATCGACCTCAAACGGAAGGAAATCAAAGAAGTTGAAACTATCCTAGCCGAAAGAGTCAGGAAAATCTGAAGACCTGTACGGAGTATTTGAGAATTCCTGGTCAAATGAAAAAATCTCCCTAAATAAGAAATTAACTAGGAACGCGCCAAAGATCTTAACTCTGCCACGACCCATATTGAAAATTTTGAACATAGACGGTTGACAGGGACGTGAACCATTTAGGTGGGGGAGGATGTTATGGTCATGCTCGTCCTAGACGTGTTGCCCATGGTGCATGGTCAAGACACACAAAACCCCTTTACGTGCTTTCATATTGTATTACTTTCTTAAGTTTATTTCTGTTGTATTACTGTTCGGCGAAATCAAAATGTACTATAGGTGGACAAAGTAGTCATCAGACCTCCCCCGACCAAGTATTGTAATCTTTCTTGCCTACATGTTTTCAATGCAATTGACTTTCACAATACTTACTTCCAACATGCCTTCAATGATTTTTCTCGCCCACGTTTTCTAAAACCTTTTCTCTCAAAACGTGGCTCGAGTCTTGACCATACACAAGAATTGTCCGTGAAATTCGATTTTGACTGACTGACTTATTTACTAGGTTATTACAAGCGCTGCACAATCGCTAGTTCGTTACCAAAAAAAGTGCGATTATGACATAGACCAACTTTTGTGCCCATCAAAATTTTGATATTATGGGTAGCCATGTCCCTTTGAACAAGTTTATTACACAAAGATAGTTGTGATCCTTTAAACAATCTCCACATGGTAACCTAATGACACTACATATCATATGCTCTTAAGGCACTACCCTAGCTAAACCAACTATTCTAATACAATTACGTACCCTAACAATCTCGAAAGTTTACTCTTAAAGGTTAATTAGTCTCCTTCAACTGTTCCCACATTGTAACCTACTAATAAAAACATATGGGAGTTACGTTGTGCCTTTATCTTCTTCCCACTCATCCACCTTCAGTCCATCCTACCGATTTTCTTTAATGGTTTTTTAATTAACAAAATTTCTAAATTTCTTTTTCTTCTTACTTTATTGTTTAATTTCCGTTTCGAATTTCAATTTCTTTTTAATAATTTTCTTTTTTTCTGTTTATTTTCAATTTCAATTTTTAAAAAAAAATTAGAATCTTTCATCGATATCATTACCCCTACTTTTAGAAAATAAATTAAAGTTTACAATTAGGTTTTTTTTTAATAAGTTGAGCCTTGTAATTGGGATAGATAGAGAGGCATGTTGTATCATGCAAGAATCTACATGAACCCATTTAACTTATAAGATTTTCATGTATTTGGATCGGAGTTAGGTTGGGTTGATCGAATTTTTTAACACCCCTACATGTTAAAACATTACAAAAAGTGCAAACATGAGGTTACAAACTTAAAAACTTAAAAAGTCATTTCAATTTTAATCTCTCTCCCATGTAGAATTAAATCTTCTTTACCAAACTCCCAAAATGAATAACTCCTTTAATAAATATGCATGTAAGTTATTTATGTTACACCAATAGTTCTTTCTTGATTGAAATGTTTCTATAAATAGTCAATGTACTTGACTTTGGTGAGGTAAGTAGCTTTCAATTCAACAATGGCAAAAGAAACTAGCACAGTTGGAGCACTGGTAGTCCTATTGTTAGCAGTTAATTTGCACGGCTTTGTTCTACTTACCAGAGCAAATGAAGACTTTCCACTTACCAGAGCAAATGAGGACTACAATTCACCGTTATGGGACCGGTGGCTAGACGAAGGTAGAGCTCCATATTTAAGACCGTGCTTGAATCTAATGAAGAGTATGAAATGTCAAGTGCAACTCTATAATAATTACTTCAATCTTAGAAAGAAGAAATTGGACTTAAATTGTTGCGTTTTCGTCAAAGTCATGGGAAAGAAATGTGCTCGCCACTTTGCAGGTTGTTTCAATTATCCAACACTTGAAGTTTATAAGCCTAACCCTATGAAGCTCTACAAAAGATGTGTTGCCAGGCTTTCTTCGTAACCTTGAAATTGTAGATGAATTCACATGATCTATAAATAATAAACTTAAACCTTAAAAGGTTTCTATCTATTGTGTTTAATTGTATTTAAATGAAATATGATCTCAATCTTACTCTATGGATAATATTAAAATATTAAATAATAACTTTTAACTACTTCCAGAATTGTAGATGCTTATTTTGATGAATTTAATGAATTTTCAAACCTGATGTAACAGCTCGAATTTCTACCATTCTGGACGAACTCGAGTTTGTTACTAATATATATTTATATCAGCTTAAAGCACAAGAAAAAAACATGTATGTCACAAATTCATACATTTTAATATATAAGAGTCAAATTTTGTACCGTTACCCTTTAAAATCAATCATAAGAACACCCAATTAAAAAGAAAAAAAATCATTAATAATGTACCGAGTTTGCAAATAGTTATGAGAATGGTTTAGGTAACTTAAGAATGAATTATTAGAATGATGTGAAATACAAATAAAACATGTTGAACGTCTCTCGTGAAAACAAATAGTCCCTTCCGCCAGAGTCTCTACACGCCTTTTCCCTTAGCTGAAAACACTTTTTTAAAGAGTGAGTATTGAAAATAAACAAGTGTACCAATTTTATCTCTTATTCTTTCAGCCTTCTTTTTTCATACGGTAACAAATGTAGTCCCTTTAAACAATGACATCATATTCCTTTAGGGCTTCATCTTCGTGTAAGTAAACAATAATTAGTATTATTACTTAATCCTACGTTACTTTACTCCATTTAAGGTCCAAAAATAATATTCAACATTTTATCGAAGATATATGTTAGAGACATTGAACCTTTCGCATGCCTCCACAATGATACGATATTATTTTTTCTGGGCATAAGTCCTTATGACTTTACTTTTTGTTTTGTTTCACCCACTTATTTTACTTTGATCTTCTTCCTCTTTCTTATCCAATGTAGAATTTTGGTCACACACCAACAATTTTAACCTTGAATGAAGGACCACCAAGTTTCCCCTCAAATACTCATCTTTCAATGTTTACCCTAGAATAGTCACTTTTAACTAGGTCATCTTCCTTTCACTATAGCATAATCGCTATCTAATTAGCTCGACCATATCTCACTATGGCTATATCATTACAATTAATTTAGGAGCATGATTATAATACCAATTGGTAGGGACAAATAACCCTCTACTATCTCAACAATCTCAACAATAGCATAATATCGTCCACTTTAAATAAAAGCTCTCTATTTTTTGAATCATCCAAATGACATCATATTTATAGACATATTATTCCCAACTTATATACTCATGATTTTCTCGTTTTCTAATCAAATGTTGGACTTTTGTCGCTCTCTAGTAATTTTTCTAATGAATGCAAGACCACCAAATCTTTCTTGAAAATAGTCATTCATTTGTGTTTAAGTAATCACTTTTAACAGGTCAATTCCCTTTACAAGAATGCACTCCCTGCCTAATTAGCTCAACCATGAGTCACTATAGTTATGTCATTAAAGTACACTAAGGTTGCTAAGTTTTGATCCCACTTTTTAGGGACACTAAAATCATCCATATCCATAATCATATGATTGGCTTGACTTTTAGTTTCACCCAAAATATCTAATACTAACAAAGATGGTGTTTATCACTTATATACCATGATCTTCTCCTTCTACTATGTGGCTGGGTTACTGTTGAGATATAATGTATAGAGAATATATTATAATAATTAGTTATAGAATATATTTAGATATTCGTTAATATTCTTTCCATCCTAATTGGATTTGATTAGTACTCTACTTTATTTTATTTTCAATATTTAATTAGTTTATATCATTCTTATTTGGAGGCATTAGTTAGTAGCTTGTATATCCTAGAAATAGAGATTTAAGGATAAACTTTAATATTGTTTCATATATATTATATCGATAAAATTGTTGTCAAATATTTGAAGCAAGACTTCAAAGAATGTTAATGATCATTGAAATATGAAGTTAGAAGAAAAGTATCCTAAGTAACCTCAAATGTTGAGAGTATGATTAATTATCTTTCCTGAGTGGAGATAATTAATGCATTGATGAGAATTAACGTTTAATATATAGTTAGTTAGAATATATTAGTTAAATTAATGGTGTGACCATTAAATGAAAAATTAAAGTTTTCTCCGAATATCTAAAGAGATTTTTTTTATTTTTTGTATGGAGTTAAAGATTTGATCTTTAGGTGATACACTATTTTCAAAAATTTAGAGAAATTTATGTTAAGATCAATTTTACCTTAGATTGTGAAGTATGGTATACAAGCGGAATATTTTTATGCTTTTAAAGCAACAAAATGACTTGTATGACCATAATAATTTCTTAAACATTTGAAAGGTGTTTCGGATGTGATTTAGTCGGTCTTTTTTCAATGTGATGATAGTGATACAAAGACTAATATTAAGGAAATTATAAAAAATCAATCTATAAAGAATGATATTGAGAGAGAAAGTATCGTGGTAGTGACCAAGATGACTTTTAATGATAATTATTTTGATTTATATAAAATGGCTCTCTAGGCTAAAGTGTTTGAGGGTCACCTAGAATGTCTAGAATTACGAGACATGTCTCATCTTCTCTAGGGCAAGTGGGAGAACATGTTGGGTATAGAGTATGCCCTAAGACACATGTCTCACCCGCTTTAGTGCAAGTGGGAGATTGTTGGGATTTATGCCCTAAAACCTCGTCATTAATTATTTAGTTTTTAACAATAATTTTTATTGTTTTACTTGGAATTTAATTGTTATCCATAGTATGAAAATCCAAGGTTATTAATGTAATCTTGAACAGAATGTGGTTGACATATAAGAGGATCGTGTTCAAGTAATAACCTAAAGAGTCTATAGTATATGGATAATGTTCGGTGCCTTATCCTGGTAACACTACTGATACGACCCACTTTGTAATCGTTACAAATGATTTGATCCAAATCGTTCATGTGCAGACATGCAAGTGGGGGTATCCTATACAATGAGTTTGTATAAGACTGGACCAAGAAATATTTAACTCTCTTTATAAATCCGTTAATTGAGAAGATTAATATTTCACATGATGATCATATGCGACTCGATCTTAATCCTGAGTGAGTTATGTACTCTTGCCTGTGAGGGCTTGTCCTTTAATTTACATGGGTGAGAATGACTCTGTTAGCCGATTCAATATGCCTACCATTTTGGGGACTTGACCAAATAGGGAGTTGGGAACATAATATCATGAGATGGAATTCACTCATTACCATATAAGGAAGGTAGATGAGTTGTTCTCTTAAGTACTGATTTCGGGACTTGAACAATGGGACCCCACCCTCTCATTGGCCCGAGAGGGACTTGGTTTATGATTGGATCATAAACAAATTGTTCATTAGAGAATCAGTGGTACTTAAAGTGAAAGATGTAATTATAGGGGTAAAACGGACTTTTGACTCAGCTGTAATTATGAACAATTCGTGAAGGGTCGACTTGCTTGTAATGATTATATCAATGAACATAACTTGTCCTACCGTGCATAAGAGTGCAACTCTAGATCTATAGTGGAGTGACCTATGGTTAATGAATGGAAATTGATTAATTAAAGAGTTTAATTAATTAATTTTGTATCATTGGAGCTCATAATCGGTAAGAATATAAGATCCTATGTTTAAATTGATATTTAGTATATTAGATATATTAAATATAAAGGAGAAAATAAATTTAATTTGAAATGTCATATTAATATTTAATATATTAGATATATTAAATAAATAGAGGAAATATATTTAATTTGAAAGATTCAAATTAATATTTAATATATTAGATACGTTAAATATGAATGGAGAAAAATATATTAATTTGAAGGATTCAAATTAATATTTAATATATTAAGATATTAAAAAGGAAAATTTTATTTATTGTATTTGATACAATTAAATATTAAATAAATTAATGTATTTTAATACCCTAAATAAAAATATATTTGAAATTTGAATGAGATTCAAATTAATTAAATATATATTAGGATATCTTATAATATCTAAATATGATTTATACGAGGTATTCTATCCTAATAAATTAAATATGTAAATATATTATTTGGCGAAGATTCTCCAAGAGTCTCTATAAATAGAACCCTCGGGTTGAGCCAAAATATATCAATCTCTCCCACTTTCTCTGGAGAATGAAATTACATCTCTAGAGAATTCTCGAAACTCTTTTTTCAATCCCTTTGGGATTTTCTTTCGAGAGGCTCCCACAAGCCTTGACTTTGTGTTCGAGTCATAGCAAGGAAGATCTTGTAGAATGTTGAAGAACTTCTGCATGGTTGGAATACTCCGAGGAGTCTTGCAAGCTAGAGTTTCTACAAAGGTTGAGTTCTTACTCTCGTATTCATTGTTTTTGTTTTAATTCATAATAAAATCAAAACGGTTCCCAATGCTTCCGCTACGTGGATGAAGAGTTCACTCCCTTCAATGTTGAAGAACTTGTAGAAGCCTCAGAGTATTCCAACCATGCAGAAGTTCTTCAACATTCCACAAGATCTTCCTTGCTATGACTCGAACACAAGGTCAAGGCTTCTACAAAGGTAGAGTTCTTACTCTCGTATTCATTATTTTTGTTTTTATTGACCTTGTGTTCGAGTCATAGCAAGGAAGATCTTGTGGAATGTTGAAGAATTTCTGCATGGTTAGAATACTCCGAGGCTTCTACAATGGTAGAGTTCTTACTCTCGTATTCATTATTTTTGTTTTAATTCATAATAAAATCAAAACGGTTCCCAATGCTTCCGCTGCGTGGATGAAGAGTTCATTCCAATCGAGTATCACAACAACCACAACTTCCTGCTTTCAACAGCTTCCAAACCATCGCCATTGCTTCTGAATCTCAATCATTCTACTAGACCTCTACTAGACCGAGAACTATGGTTGGCAAACTTTTCTTGATCATCCAATATCAAGAATACGTTATAAGCATCTTCAAGTTTCTCATCAAGCTCAAAGGTGGCATATTCAAGATGTTCGTATTTTCTTTCACAACTTCTCAAGTGATCGAGAGCACCGATCTTGGTGTTATTATCCAACTTCAAAACTTCGAATGTTTATTTAATACATACTTATTATATTCATCAGCTAGGATATTCCCTCGTTCCAATCAAATTAAATGGAACAAATTACCAATGCTGGAGTAAATCATTTATGCAGTGACCAAGAAGTGATTAGGGAGGATATTCACTTGTTCCAATCAAATTAAATGGGACAAATTACCAATCCTCGAGTAAATCATTGCGGTCTATTTTGGACTAATTTAATTATTTCTTGCAAGATCATCAACAAATACTTGGTTTTGCATCTTCCAGTGAAATTCAATAATTTATTGGAAGTCTACAAAGCAAACCAATGTGTCCAGATCATCAGCAAATACTTGTTTAGAGTTAACTTGATAGATATTTACATTCGTAAAGGAAAGTTGGGTATTATTGAACTACACTCGTAAAAACAAATTGGGTATTATTGAACTATATTCGTTAAAGAAAAGTTGGGTGTTATTGACCTACCCTCGTAAAGACAAGTTTGGTGTGATTACACTCTCCAACTTGAGGGGAGTTTGGTGTGATTACACTCTCCAACTTGAGGGGAGTTTGGTGTGATTACACTCTCCAACTTGAGGGGAGTGTTTGAGATATAATATTTGGAGAATATATTATAATAATGAGTTATAGAATATAACTTAGATATTCGTAATAAGTTAATATTTTTTCCATTATGATTTGATTAGTATTATATTTTATTTTATTCTCAATATTTAATACGTTTATATTTTCCTTATTTGTGGATATTAGTTAGTAGGTTGTATCTTATTGAAACATTATGAATATGAATGAAAATACGCACTTCTATCCCAATTTTATTTTTCATTCTTAATAGTTACACTCCAATAATATTCATATATTTATTGGAGAGAAATTCTCATAGAAGAAAAAAAAGTAGAAGAAAGGAAAAATAGTTGTGGTTGGCCGGACCATGGTTCAAAAGGTTGTGCAACATTAAATATTTCATTTTGAATCCATTGTTTATGGTGTGTACTTACTCGATGAATTGCTCTATTATATGCAAACTCTACAAATGACAAATATTCATCTCAAGACTTAATATTTTTAGAAATAATTGAGGCCGAGCCGAGCTGCTGAAGCCGATGGCAAGACACGTGTCATACACGTGTAGGGGCTGGAAAGCACACGGGTTGCGAGTCGGATTAGGTCACTCTCATAGGAGCGCAAGTCTACCAATGGGTTGCTAGGCAGTGGTTTGGGTCTGGACTTAATGGACTACAAGGCCGCTACCATCATTGGGCTATATGAATGGTTGGGTCGCGGGAGTGTTTACTGGACTGTGGGTTGATGTAGGCAAATATCCGACCTGGATCCGAGTTCGATGGATTTCTTCTTCTTCTCCAGATAGTCGTAGTTTCTTCTTCCATTTTCTCTCTCTTCCCGAGGCTTTCCGTCATCATTTTCTCATCGTCCGTCCGTTCAAGAGTCCGCAACCTTAAGTCTCCATCCACTTCTCCTTCACACCCAAAGCAATGGGGGTATTCGTGTAACCTAAAATAGAGAAGCACAATGACACCGTTTATTCGAAAATAAACTCCACCTCGTCGGTGATGAGACTACATTGAAAATCACGATAGAAAGACGTCGTTAGATTTACCGTGTAGTGTTCCGAGTCGTTAGTCACCACTTATGTCGCGTACATTTTCCACTACGGCGTTGGATCGAATCTCTCTATCTTGCCGGCGTCGTGCTGAGAGACAGGGTTTCGTCGGGTTTCCTTCTCTCTATGCTCTATTACTCTCAAATGACAGGAGGCGTTCGGTTGGTTGGAGTGTTGAGGGAGCGTGGTCTTTGTAGGGGTCGTGACTGGGTTGAAAACACGAGATATCTTGTGCCTCGCCAGAAGTCTCGCGTTTTCTGGCGGCTGCGTTTATATATATTTTTTGTACCATTACTTTTAGTTTCACCTAAAATATCTCAGACTAATGTAGATAATGTCCATCACTTATTTATCCATGATCTTCTTTTGTCCTAACAAATGTGGGGTTTGATTACACTTCAACAATATTCATATAAAGTAGAAGGCCTTAATCATCACTTATATTTGTTGAAGAGAGAAATTCTCAAAGATAGAAGGAAAACTTTTCCCTTTCCGTTTTTGTCGTTAAAATCAAGAGTGCATTCTCATCTACGATTGTTTATGATTCCTTAACCAAAGCTATATAAAACTTATCCAGACGAATCTAATAGAACAAGCTTAGTGAATTTATTGACTATACAAAAAAAATTTAACTAAAGAAATTTCCATAAAATCCTAAAGTTACCATTTAAAACTCTTTTGAATTCAATCCACGTTCACTACCTTTCTTTTCTAAATTTCGCTAACAATCTCTAATAAATGAAAGTCCTCAAAAAATTCTCACAAACTCCTAAATATTCACCATTTAAGTTTAAATTTTTCCTTATGATATATTTTATTCATGAATTTTTATTAGGATTATTCAAATCATTTAAAATTAACAATAAATTTTAGCAATTTTAGTTCCACCAAATCTAATTTTAGAAAAACACATCGACCAACCAATTCATAAAATTTTTATCTTAATTTTTATCCAAGTAAGATTAGGTTGGAGTTTTTTTTTTTGAATCATTTAATTTTTTTTAACACCCGTACCTATTAAAACATTACAAAAAGTGGAAATGTAAGATGGAGGTTACAAACTTAATGTCGTTTATATTTTAACCTCTTTCCTGTGGTAGAATTAAATCTTCTTTACAACTCCCCCAATGAATAACTCCTTTAATAAATATGTAGGTAAGTTATTTATGTTACACTAAGGTTCTTTCTCGATTGAAATGTTCCATATATAGCCAATGTACTTGACTTTGGTAAGGTAAATAGTTTTCAATTCAACCATGGCAAAAGAAACTAGCACACTTGGAGCAATTGTAGTCCTTTTGTTAGCGGTCAATTTGCAGGGTTTTGTTCGACTTGCAAAGGCAGATGATGACTACAATTCACCGATATGGGACAAGTGGCTAGACGAAGATAGAGCTTACTATTTAAGACCGTGCTTGAATCTAATGAAGAGTGCGAAATGTCAAGTGCAACTCTATAATAATTACTTCAATCTTAGTAAGGAGGAATTGGACTTAAATTATTGCGTTTTCGTCAAGGCCATGGGAAAGAATTGTACTCTTGACTTTGCGGGTTGGTTCAATTATCCAATTTTTGAAGTTTATAAGCCTAACCCTATGAAGCTCTACAAAAGATGTATTGCAAGGCTTTCTTCGTCCATCCCACCTATGCCAATGTAAACTTGAAATTATAGATTAATTCTTATGATCTATTAATAATAAACTTAATAACCTTAAAGGTTTCATCTTTTTTTTTAACTTTTCAATTTAATCTCTAGTTTTTTTAATTGTATTTAAATAGAATAGGATCTCAATCTTAGTCTCTATAAATAAAATTAAAATCTTAAATAACAACTTTTAACCCTTTTAGATGTTTATACTTGTAAATTTAATAAATTTTCAAACATAATTTAATGGCTCGAATTTCTACTATGAGATCTCATTGAGGAGAACGTAACATTCTTTATAAGGCGTAAAAAATTTGGGAGGAGAACGTAACATTGTTTATAAGGGTATAGAAACCTCTCTGTAACATACGCATTTTAAAAATCTTGAGGGGAAACCCAAAAAGGAAAGACAGCGGTAGGCTTGGGCCTTTACATCCACAGCCCTAGACCGATTCAAGTTCGCTACTATATATATGTTTATGTCATTTTAAAGCACAAGAACAAAAACATGTATATCACAAACTCATACATTTTCATATATAACAGTCAAACTTTATACGGATACCCTTTAAAATCAAAAGACAAACAAAGAAAACTTAGCAAATAATGTATCGAGTTTGCAAAAAGATATAAGAAAGGTCAAGATAACTTTATGAAATACAAATAAAAACTTGTCCGACATTCTCTCATGACAACAAACAACCCCTCCCATGGCAATCTCTACACCTTTTTCCTTGCCTAAAAATATTCTTATAAAAGGTAAGTATGGATAATACCCAACAACTGTTTAAGTGTACCGATTTTGCCTTTAATCTCTCATCCTTCTTTTTATTAGTATCGTAAAAAACCTAGCGTCTTTAAACAATGATACCATACTCCTTTACGGTTTCATCTTTATGCAAGTAAACAATAATTCATATTATTACGTAATCCTACTTTATATTACTTCATTTAAGGTCTAAAAATAACATTCAACATTTTACCGAAGATATATGTTAGAGACAATGAGCCTTTTACATGCCTCCACAATGGTACGATATTTTGTTTTTTTTTTTGGCATAAGTCCTTATTGCTTAACTTTTTGTTTCACCCACTCAAAATCTCTCGTACTATTGGAGATAATTTATATCACTTATATTACTATGATCATCCCCTCTCGTATCCAATGTAAAACTTTGGTCACACACAACAATTCTCACCTCGAATGAAGGACCACAAAGCTTCCCCTCAAATAGTCATCTTTCAATGTTTACCCTTGAATAGTCACTTTTAACTAGGCCATCTTCCTTTCATCATAGCATAATCGCTATCTGATTAGCTGGACCCTATCTCACTATGGCTATATCATTACAGTTAATTTAGGAGCATGATTATAATACCTATTAGTAGGGACAAAGAACCATCTACATATCTCAACAATGGCATGATATCATCCACTTTAGCTATAAGCTCTCTTGGTTTTATTTTTTTAATCATCCAAATGGCCTCATTTTATTCCCAATTTATATACCCATGATTTTCTCGTTTCCTAATCAAATGTTGGACTTTTGTCACTATCTAGTAGTTTTTCTACTGAACAAAAGACTACCAAATCTTTCCTCAAAATAGTTATTCATTTGTGTTTACTCTCGAGTGATCACGTTTAACGAGCCAATTCCCTTTGCCAGAACACACTCCGTGTCTAATTAGCTCAACTATGAGTCACTATAGCTATGTCACCAAAGTAGAGTGAGATTGATGAGTCAAGGACACAATTTTGATTCCACCTTTTATGGACACTAAAACCATCTATATCCATAATCATATGATTAACTTGACTTTTAGTTTCACTACAAATATTTCATACTAACTGAAATAGTCAACAATATTTATATATTTGTTGGAGAGAGAACTACTGACTTTTAGTTTCACTACAAATATTTCATACTAACTGAAATAGTCAACAATATTTATATATTTGTTGGAGAGAGAAATACTAATAGACGAACAAAAAATGTAAAGAGGCAAAATAGTTGTGGCCAAGAGGGTGGTTCATAAAGGTTGGACAACATTAAATATTCTATTTTGATTCCATTGTTTATGGTGTTAACTTAGTTGATGGAAACAAAGAAAACAAATATTTTTGTACATGAAACAAAGGTATGACACCAGAGTTTGAGGTAAGGGTAAATCTTATTTTTACTCTCAATGGTTGGACGGTAGTTTGGTTAACTTTGGAATTGAAGGTATGCGGGTCATACCGCTTAAAATTCCGTAAATATCTCGCATCTCATGTAGATTGCGCGTTGTTGGCTTGCTGAGTGGTCACCATTGTTTACATCATGGTCTGGAATGATTCCCATATCACGTTCGTCGTGGGGTCTATTCCAACCATCGGTGCTGCTGGAGGTGGCGCAGCCGCGTCTGTTCGAGTTATGGAGCCTTCACGAGCTAGACTCTCTCTACCGCTACCTTTTCCTCTAATAGGGGGTTGTCCCCTTCCTTGACGTCCTCTAGGTGGCATGGTTCTAAAACCAACATAATTCATGTGACACAACCCCACACCTTCACAATTACTCTAGTTAACATGCATGCATAAGTTTTCATACATTCATCACTCATAACATCGTTTAGAGGTTGTGTATCAGAAAACTACTCATTATCCTAATGCAACATGGCATCTCATACATGCACATCATCGTAACATGAGATATCATCATACTATGTCATATCATCATCATACATCTTATGTTATCATATCATTATGCATCATCATCATAACATATCATAGCATCATAATACATCACATCATCCTAACATAATGCATCATCATAATATATTATAACATGATAACAAATCACATAATTATAACATATTACGTCATTATAGTACATCCTATCAACATACATGACACGTGCAAGGGCCATTGGGCACGTGTTATCATACATAAGACAAGTCTTCCAACCGAGTCGATAGTAGGGTCAGTTACATGGTCTTTAATTGTATTTAAATAGAATATGAACTCAATCTTACTTTGGATAAATATAAAATCTTAAATAATGACTTTTAATCACTTAGAATCGTAGAGGCTTATCTTTGTGAATTTAATGAATTTTCAAACATGCTGTAATGCTCGAATTTCTACAATTCTAGACGACTCGAGTTCGTTACAGTATATATTTAAATCATTTTAAAGCAGAAGAACAAAAACATTAATGTCGCAAACTCAGACATTTTCACATATAATAGTCAAACTTTGTACGGGTATCTTTTAAAGTTAATAACTAGAATACCGAATTAAAAAGAAAAAAAAAGAACTTCATAAATAGTGTACCGAGTTTGCAAATAGTTATAAGAAAGGTTTAGGTAACTTAAGAATGAACTATTAGACTATGTGAAATACAAATAAAACATGCCAACAGAATCTCGGGACAACAAATAGTCCCTTCTATCACAGTCTCTACTGACCTTTTCCTTAGCTGAAAAAACTTTTTTAAGAGTGAGTATTGAAAATAACCAACGAAGTATACCAATTTTATGTCTTATTCTCTCCGCCTTCTTTTTCCAGACGGTCACAAATATAGTATCTTTAAACAATGACATCATATTCCTTTAGGGCTTCATCTTTGTGTAAGTAAACAATGATTAATATTATTACTTAATCCTAGGTTACTTTACTCCATTTAAAGTCTAAAAATAACATTCCACTTTTTTTTTTCTTTTTAAGATAAATGTTAGAGACAACAGTTTAATATTATTTGTTTTTGGACATAAACTCTTATGACTTTACTTTTGGTTTTATAAAATGTCTCATAGTTTTGGAGATAATGTCTACCACTTATTTTACTATGATCCTCGCCTTTCTTCTCCAATATAGAACTTTGGTCACACACAAACAATTCTCACCTAGTATGAAGGACTACCAAGTCTCCTCTCAAATAGTCATCTTTGAGAGTAGTCACTTTTAACTAGTTCAACTTCTTTTCCCTAAAGCATAATCACTATATGATTAGCTTAACCACCTCTTACTATGGCTATATCATTATGGTTAAGTTAGAAGCATGATTTTAATACCAATTGGCTTGGACAATGATCCTATACATATCTCCACAATATTATGATACTGTCCACTTTGCTAAATAAAGGATACTTTTGGCCGAACATGCGATATAAAATCATGCCATACACCAAGGTGTGTCTTATTTTCCAACAAGATAAGGTAGAGAAAACCAAAGTCTGAAGACTCCTCAAACCCTTGTTGGTACCAACGAGGCCTTGAAAAAATGATATGAACCAAGAGACATTAATTATAACATTGAAACTTCTTCTTCAATGTGGCATGAATTGGAATATCTTTTTGATAATTTCAACAACATTTTCTTCACATCTTCATTAAAGTATATTGTAGCACAAAGGCTTCTTTTAATATATTTTCTAAGTCTACTTACAAATACAACATACATGGTTTTATATAGCCTAAAAAAGAAACTATTAAAGGCTTTCCAAGAGTGGTAACATTCATACTTTATAGCCATAATTAACAATTATGTAATTGTAACCTAAAGTAAATAAAAAGTCTTAAAATATATTAATGAAATACAATAACTCTAAATTACTCTAAATTGCTCTTTACTTGCTTTTATATTGTATTACTTTCTTATGCAGCGTGGGTTGTCCACTACGGCGTTGGATCAAATCTGTCTATCTCGCCGGCATCGTGCTCCGAGAAAGGGTTTCATCGGATTTCCTTCTCTCTATGCTCTATTACTCTTAAATGACAGGAGGTGTTCGGTTGGTTGGAGGGTTGAGGGAACGTGGTCTTTGTTGGGATCGTGACTGGGTTGAAAACGCGAGATCTCTGGTGCCTTGCCGGAAGTCTCGCGTTTTCTGATGACTGCATATATATATTCTTTTTGTACCGTTACACATTCTTTTATGCTTGCTCTCAAGTAATCACTTTTAAACAAGTCAATTCCGTTTACCAGAACACACTCCTATCTAATTAGCTCAACCATGAGTCATTATAACTATGTCATCAAGACACACGTACGTGGCTAAGTTAGGGAAACGCCTTTGATATCACTTTTAAGGGTACTAAAACCATTCATATCCATAATCCTATAATTGGATTTACTTTTGTTTTCACCTAAAATATGTCAATGGAGATAATGTCCCTCAGTTATTTACCCACAACCTTTTTCTGTCCTAGCAAATGTTTGATTACACTCCAACAATATTCATACAAAGTAGGTCTTATATCATCACTTATATTTGTTGGACAGAGGAATTCTCAAAGACGTAATAAAAACTTCTCCGTTTTCGTTTTTGTCGCCAAAATCAAGAGTATGTTATCATATGCAATTGTTTATGATTCCTTAATAAAAGGTATAAAACTCGTCCGGACCAATCTAGTGGAGCATGAATCATATATAATTATTGACTATACTGGAAAAATTTAACCAAAGAATTTTCCATAAAATTACCGTCCGTTTAAAACTCTAGGTAAGGTAAGATTTTATTTATTTGAATCTAGGTAAGGTAAGATTAGGTTAATCTAATTTTTTTTTAATCATTTAATTTTTTTTAACACCCCTACATATTAAAACATTATAAAAAGGGCAATACAAAAAGTTCAAAGCTAAGATGTTGGTTACAAATTTAATGCCATAATTTAATGCCATTTATATTTTAACCTCTCTCCTATGGTAGAATTAAATCTTCTTTACCTAACTCCCAAAATGAATAACTCTTTAATAAATATACATGTAAATTATTTATTTTTTACACTAACGTTTTTTCTTGATTGAAATATTTCTATAAATAGCTAATATACTCGACTTTAGTAAGGTAAATAGTTTTCAATTCAGGCAAGGTAAATAGTTTTCAATTCAACCATGATAAAAGAAAGTAGCAAACTTGGAGCACTGGTGGCCCTTTTGTTAGCCGTCAATTTGCAAGGCTTTGTTCGATTTACAAAGGCAGATGATGACTACAATTCACCGATATGGGACAGGTGGTTAGACGAAGATAGAGCTTACTATTTAAGACCGTGCTTGAATTTAATGAAGAGTGCGAAATGTCAAGTGCAACTCTATAATAATTACTTCAATCTTAGTAAGGAGGAACTGGACTTAAATTGTTGCGTTTTCGTCAAAGTCATGGGAAAGAAGTGTACTCTTAACTTTGCGGGTTGGTTCGATTATCCAATTTTTGAAGTTTATAAGCCTAACCCTATGAAACTCTACAAAAGATGTGTTGCAAGGCTTTCTTCGTCGATTCCACCCATGTCACTGTAACTTTAAAATTATAGATGAATTTTTATGATCTATTAATAATAAACTTGATAACCTTAAAAGGTTTTTATCTTTTTTTTTTATTTTCAATCTAATATCTAGTCTTTAATTGTATTTAAATATATTGTGATCTCAATCTTACTCACTATAGATAAAATTAAAATCTTAAATAACTTTTAACCACTTTAGATGCTTCTATCGCTAAATTTAATGAATTTTTAAATATGTTGTAACGGTTACGAATCGCACATCTCCATCATGGATGGTATGATATTGTCCACTTTGAGCATAAGCTTTCTATGGGGCCCTTAAGATTGGTCAAACCCCTAATGAACTCCTCCATTTTGTGCACCTCATCCGGTGACGGAATCCAGAAGTTCATGCACTCGTCTCCGTCATCTCTCCACGCGTTCATGAGCATTGACGTGGCAACTTCGAACGGTGAAATGCAGTTGACATGTATATCGTACCAGCCATGTTCGCCGGCAATGTTCTTAGTGAGGCCGACAATGGCATGTTTGGATGCTATGTAGGCGTGTGGACCCATTCCTCCTGAAACGTCTGCCACGCTAGCAGTCGAGATTATGCAGCCGGTAGCTCTGGGTATCATCACACGCACCGCGTGCTTTATGCCTAATAAGAAACCTTTGACTTTCACACACATCACGCGCTCGAAGTCGTCGAGATCATGAAAAATACCCATAATTTTTCTATCCTTCAAATCTCCTACATAAAGCACTAAAGCTTTTGCAACATTCCCATCCTTAAGGCTTCAGAACTCGTCGGGATCATTCTAATTAGAACGAGTTGGATCATTCTAAGTTCATGATCCCGACGAGTTGGAACATTATGAAGGCTTCTGATTTTTCTATTAAGAAAAATACCCATAATTTTCGGCTGAAATCATCAATAAAGGTTAGAATATACATTTTGTGGCTGTTTGACATAGGTGTAATTGAACCACATATGTCTGAATGAAGAACTTGAAGTGGCTTTGATGCTCCCCACATGCTTTTTCGTGGAAATGGTCCTCTATTTTGCTTTCCCAATAGACAATCTTCGCATAATAAATTAGAACATACAAGTTCTGGCAAGCCATGAACCATCTACTTTTGTTTTAGAGTTTTGAGGGCTCCAAAACTTAGGTGACTATACCGGTAGTGCGAGAGATTCTCAAAATTGTGGGTAGGAGTGTGAAAACATTGATCCTTCTTAGATTGAATCTTGGAAAGAATGATAAACATCCTATTTATAGACATGTTTGTCTCAATGATAAAACCTCTGTCGTGGTACACCTTACACCTGTTATCACGAAATATGATAGCCAAGTCTTTCTCTTCACCAATGCTCAAGAGGTTATTTTTCAATTCAGAACACAAAATTCCTATGTGGTAACCTGGGAGACATTATTAACTTGGAGTTGAATGCATCATTTTCCTGTCACATCAATGTTGGAGTTGTCACCTAACTTTACAAACCTGCGAAAGCCTTCATCTAGTTCGGAAAAGAATTCTTTATATCCGCACATGTGGTTGCTGCAGCCTGAATCTAAGAACCATGCGGTTTCGTCTGTTGCTTTTTCAACATGTGCCATAAAAATCAATTCTTTTGTTGTTACAACTTCTGGAGCTTCAATTTCAGACAAACAACCTGTTGAGTCCTCATTTTGTTCTACCATCTCTTCAAAATATGCCACGAGAAGCAGCGGTTTAGAAATTTCACCAAAATGAGCTTGTGATTCCTTTCCCTCATTCTTCTTGGGACATTCATAGTGAAAATGACCAAGGTCATGACAATAAAAACACTCAACAAGAGTTTTGTTAAAACCTGGTCTCCCACGTCCTCGTCCTTTACCTCGAAATGTGTCACCTCCACGATTTGTTCTCCCTATACTACTATCAAGAGCGATCTTCAATGTCTGCTCTTCCACAGTATGTCTTTGCATACTTTCTTCATGAACCAGTAGACTACTCTGCAATTAATCAATCGTCATGACGTCCAAATCGTTGGATTTTTCAATGGAGCAAGCCACAGAATCAAACTTTGAAGTCATGGAGTGCAAGATTTTCTCAATAATGCTAATATCACTCATCTTTTCAGCATGAAAACGCATTTTATTAACAAAGGTGAGAGTACGAGAAAAGAAATCAGAAACAGTCTCACCTTCCTTCATATGAAAAGTCTCAAAGTCCTTGCGTAGAGCCTGTAGTTGTGCTGACTTCACCTTTGTATTTCCTAGGAATTTTTCTTCATTGAATCTCAAATTCCTTTCAAAGTTTCTTTATCTAAAATAGTCTTCAGAATTGAGCGATCGATGGCCTGGAAAAGGTAGTTCTTAACCCTTAAGTCTTTCAATTTCTGATTTGCTACCTCCTTCTCTTCATCTGAGTAATCAGCATCATTTGCTATAGCAGAAATCCCAGACTCAACTAATTGTCAATATTCTTTAAAGCGAAGACATGTCTCCATTAACATGCTCCAATGATTGTAGTGACCAACAAATTTTGGTATTGCTGGTTGAACAAAACTGCCTTCAATAGTCATATTTAGTTACAGCGGACAGAGATAAGCCTCGGATACCAAATGATAAATTTAATGCAGTATTAGACGATAAGTTTGGAGAAGGAAGGAAATTCAGTTCTTTATTATGTGAAAAATGACTATATTTATAGCCAGTACAATGCTTAACATAAAATAAAAATAAAACCGTAACGGAAAGCAGAATATCATGCCAAAACAAAGAATGCGGCAGAAGACCATAGCAGTGACCTAATATTCGGAATACTAAAACATAAAAATAGCCACTAAAACTTTTGCAACATTTCCTCCCTTAAACTGATGATACAGTCTTTAGACTAAACTTTATGATCTTGACAGACATCAAGCAACATGCGTAGCTTCTCAAACACAACTCGAGTCAAAGATTTTTTCATGATATCAGCCATTTGCTCTTTAGTGTGACAATGTTGTAACATCACAGTTCCATCTTTACTTAAATCACGGAGGAAGTGGAAACGAACATAAATGTGTTTGCTTCGATCGTGCAAGACTGGATTTCTGGTCAGCTTAATAGTGGACCTATTATCACAGTACACCACTATAGCTCCAACTGGGATATGATCGAGTTTTTCCAGCATCCTTCTCAACCATATGGCTTGGCAAGCACAAGCTGTAACAGCAATCCATTCAGCTTCAGTAGTGGAGAGTGTGACTACGGATTTCTTCTTTGAGAACCATGAAACAGCTCTTGAACTTAGCAAAAATGAATAACCTGATGTACTTTTTCTATCCTCCAAATCTCCTACATAATCATTGTCAGTGTAGGACGTAAGCTCAGTATTAACATTTTTCTTCTAGAAAATATCATATGTGAGTGTCCCTTTTATGTAACGAAACACCCTTTTAATGGCTTGAAAATATATTTAAAAGGGTTGAAAATATATTTTTTTAGGCTTAGCCAAGTACCTACTAAGCAAACTAACAGAAAACATGATGTCAAGTTTGATAGATGTTAAGTACATTAAGCTTCCTACCATTTGCATGTACAAGGTGTTGTTGACAGACAAGCTAGTAGAATCCGTAACAAACTTAAATCCAAGTACAATAGGATTGTATACAGCATTGTAGCTGGCCGTATTAAATATTTTCAATACCTCCTGGGCATACTTCTTTTGACAAATGAAAATACCATAAGCTCGTTGTGATACTTCTAAGCCAAGAAAATATCGCATTCGTCCAAGATCAGTCATATCAAATGCCTTCATCATGGATTTCTTAAAAGAACTCAACAAAGCCTCATCATTTCCAGTAAATATGAGGTCATCAACATGATCCACGCACATAGAGCTTGCTTCAGACCATATAGAGCCTTTTTCAAGCGATATACTTTATTCTCTTCTCCCTTGATCAGCCATTTTTTCTCTCTTCCTAAGGCCATCCATCTTCGTTTTCTCGCCGTCCCTCCGCTTAAGATCCAACAACCTTAAGTCTCTATCCATTTCTCCTTCACACCCGAAGCAATGGGGGCATTCGTGCAACCTAAAATAAAGAAGCACGACGTCACCATTTATTCAAAAATAAACTCCTCATCGGTGATGTGACTACGTTGAAAATCATTATAGAAAGACGTCGTTAGACTTACCGTGGTGTGTTCCGAGTCGTCGGTCGCCACTTAAGCAGCATGCGTTGTCCATTACGGCGCTGAATCGAATTTCTCTGTATCGCCGGCATCATGCTCCGAGAAAGGTTTTCTTCGAATTTCCTTCTCTCTATGCTCTGTTACACTCAAATAGCAGGAGGCGTTCAGTTGGTTGGAGGGTTGAGGGAGCGTGGTCTTTGTAGGGGTCGTGGGTTGGTTGAAATTAAGAGAGCTTCGGTGCCTCGCTGGAATTCTCGCGTTTTCTGGCGATCACATATATATTTTTCTCTGTACCGTTTCACATTCATTTATGCTTACTCTAGAGTAATTACTTTTAACCAAGTCAATTTCCGTTACCATAACACACCCCTGTCTAATTAGCTCAACCATGAGTCACTATAACTATGTCATCGAGGCACACGCACATGTCTAAGTGAGGGACACTTCTTTGATATCCCTTTTTAGGGGCACTAAACCCATCCATATCCATAATTATAAAATTGGCTTTACTTTTAGTTTCACCCAAAATATTTCATACTAATGGAGATAATGTCCATCACTTATTTACCTATGATCTTCTTTTGTCCTAGCAAATGTGCGATTTGATTACACTCCAACAATATTCATACAAAGTAAAAGGCCTTATAACATCACTTATATTTGTTGAAGAGAGAAATTCTCAAAGACGAATGAAAACTTCTCCCTTTCTATTTTTGTCGTCAAAACCAAGAGTGTGTTCTCATCTACCATTGTTTATGATTCCTTAACCAAAGCTATAAAACTCATCTAGACCAATCTAATGGAGCAAAAATCATTAAAATCATTGACTATACAAGAAAAATTTAACTAAAGAAATTTCCATGAAATCCTAAAGTTACGGTTTAAAACTCTATTGAATTCAATCGATGTTCACTTCTTTTCTAAATTTGCTCACAATCTCTAATAAATGAAAGTCCTCAAGAAATCCTCACAAACTCCTAAATGTTCACGATTTAAGCTCAAACTTCAGATTTTATTCATGAATTTTCACTAAGATTATTCATTAATTCATTAAAAATTAACAATAAATTTTAGTTATTTTAGTTCCACCTAATCAACTTTTAGAAAAACACATCAAGAACCCATCCATAAAATTTTTATTTATTTGAATTCGAGTAAGATTAGGTTGGAATTTTTTTTGAATCATTTAATTTTTTTTAACATCCTACGTATTAAAACATTACAAAATGTGGAAATGTAAGATGGAGGTTACAAACTTAATGTCATTTATATTTTAACCTCTTTCCTATGGTAGAATTAAATCTTCTTTACCCAACTCCGCAAATGAATAACTCCTTTAATAAATATGCGTGTAAGTTATTTATATTACACTAACGTTCTTTCTTGATTGAAATGTTCCATATATAGCCAATGTACTTGACTTTGGTAAGGTAAATAGTTTTCAATTCAACAATGGCAAAAGAAACTAGCACACTTGGAGCAATCGTGGTCCTTTTGTTAGCGGTCAATTTGCAGGGTTTTGTTCGACTTACAAGGGCGGATGATGACTACAATTCACCGATATGGGACAAGTGGCTAGACGAAGATAGAGCTTACTATTTAAGACCGTGCTTAAATCTAATGAAGAGTGCGAAATGTCAAGTGCAACTCTATAACAATTACTTCAATCTGAGTAAGGAGGAATTAGATTTAAATTGTTGCGTTTTCGTCAAACTCATGGGAAAGAATTGTACTCTTAACTTTGTGGGTTGGTTCGATTATCCAATTTTTGAAGTTTATAAGCCTAACCCTATCAAGCTCTACAAAAGATGTGTTGCAAGGCTTTCTTCGTCCATCCCACCTTTGCCACTGTAACCTTGAAATTATAGATTATTTCTTAGATCTATTAATAATAAACTTAATAACCTTAAATGGTTTCTATCTCGTCTTTAATTGTATTTAAATAGAATATGAAATAAAATGAAAATCTTAAATAACAACTTTTAACCACTTTAGATGCTTACCTCGGTAAATTTAATGAATTTTCAAACAT
This sequence comes from Cucurbita ficifolia, assembly GCA_033971965.1. Lineage (NCBI taxonomy): Eukaryota > Viridiplantae > Streptophyta > Magnoliopsida > Cucurbitales > Cucurbitaceae > Cucurbita > Cucurbita ficifolia. Next base: position 3,417,514 of record CM066978.1, read on the forward strand.
TATGTAACAACTAGAATTTCTACCGCCTTAGACGGGTTCAAGCTTGTTACTATACATATATGTTTATGTCATTTTAAAGCACAAGAATATGTCACGAACTCGTAGATTTCTGATAGATTGCTGTATAGGCCAAAATTAATCTCACTGTTTCTAACCTGGTCACTGGTGCGAATATTTCACTGTAATCTACACCAAACTATTGTGCATATCCGTTTGCCACGAGTCTCGCCTTATGTTTCACGATCTCTCCATCTGGATTTTTCTTTAATTTAAAAATTCATTTGATGTCGATTGCTTTATGATTCTTCGGCAAATCTGCAAGTTCCTACGTTCTGTTCTTCAATGGAGAGAATTTCATAATTCATGGCATTTCTCCGGTTTTCATCCTTAACAGCTTCCTCATATGAGGTTGGCTCCTCTATAGAAACAAAACAAAGGCTCACTACTTCCTCCTCTGCTTCGTTAAGTTCTCTATAATTATCTTCTAGAGACCTGAACTTTTACGACGTAGACAAGCTTGATGATGATGCATTTGAGGTACGTCTAGCGTTGATAAAGTTGAGGATGAATTTTTTCTATTACATAAAAATCCTGTGTTTTTCTTTATTTAGGTTATTCAACTTTTCCTTAAAATTAGTTAGTTGAATCTTGTTTTTACCACAGGCACATAGCATGGAGCATATTTTTAGTTGGCCATTTGGGCATGTTTACGCCCAAGATTTGTTGGCCACGGACATTTTTAGAATATAGTTTTGTTTTAAATAGTCCACTCAAATGAGAAACATCAGCACCGTGTTTCAGCAACAGCAAATCCTAAACCTTTCGTTATCTTCCTCCTTCTGTCGTCCAATAATTTTTCTCGGTTGTTTTTCCTCCGTCAAAGGATTTCGTCACTAGTGGCGAATTGCTCGGTCAAAAGACATCATTTCCTTTGTCTTTCATCTTGATCAACTTCGATTCTTTCATCTGGTTCAACTTCGATTTATTCAATATTCATCTCCTCTATTCTACTCTGTTTTTCTGAAATTTAAACCGTGAAAGTTCCTCTTTGCTCATCATCACCGTTTATGATTTCTTCCCAACACCACTAATTCTCCTCTTCGAACAACACATCCATGCTTACCATAATTTTGTTCTTCTGTGCATCCAATAGTCTGTAAGCTTTGGTTTCATCTTCAAATCCCAATATAATTGTCTTCACACTCCTATCAGCAAGTTTAGGAAGGTGTGAATATATATTCTTGGCATGAGCAAAACACCCGAAGATTTTAAAGTGATGAACCTTTGGTATCTAGTCAAATCAAGTTTGATACGGTGTACCATCTGCAACTCCTTTTGTTGGCGATCTGTTCAGAATATACATAGTAGTTTTGACAGCTTCTCCCCAAAACTTTGCATACATCTCTTGATTTTAAAGTGATGAACCTTTGGTATCTAGTCAAATCAAGTTTGATACGGTGTACCATCTGCAACTCCTTTTGTTGGCGATCTGTTCAGAATATACATAGTAGTTTTGACAGCTTCTCCCCAAAACTTTGCATACATCTCTTTGCTCTTTAACATACATCTAGTCATCTCTGCAACCGTTCGATTACGTCTTTCTACTACGCCATTTTGCTGCGGTAAAAATGGTGCAGAAAGAAATCTCTTCATGCCTTCATTCTCGCAATAGTCTTTAAAGCAGTAGATACGAAATTTCCTCCACGGTCCGTTCTAAAGCTCTTAATCTTCTTACCTTTATCTACCTCCACACTGATCTTGAACTTTTTAAATACCACCAGTGTTTCATTCTTCTTTTTCAACAAAAACACCCCCATAAATCGTGAAAAATCATCCACCAATAACATAAAATATATGTTACCTCCATAAGTCATTTGTAAAATAGGTCAACATAGATCTCCATGGACGAGATCCAATGACTCCTTTGCACGATATGTTGCTGTTTGCGGAAAAGGAGTCCTATGTTGCTTTCCAATTAAACACCCATCAAAAAATTGATTGACCTGGGTGATTTTCGGCAACCCTTCAACCATTCTTTTATCAGTTAGTTGCTTTAAAGAGTGAAAATTCAAGTGTCCATACCTTGTGTGCCAGAGCCAACCATCGTTACTGATATTTGCCATTAAACACACCTGATCCGCAAGCTTCAGCTTTGCTACATACAATCTGTTGGATTGTCTGGTCACCATAATAATCAAGCTCCTGGCCCTGTCATATATCTTCATCACACTGTCCTCTGACAATTTTATTTCCACTCTCGTCCAGTTGTCCCAAACTTATTATATTGCTTTTGAGTTTGGGTATGTAATAGACTTGTGATAAGATCAAGTGCTCATCGGTTTTGCATTTGAAGAGCACTATTCCTCGACCACAAATGTCTATCACAGAGTTATCACTGAAACGTATTTTTCCAACAACAGATGTGTTGAGCTCACGAAACACCCTCCTTTCTCCTGAATGTGGTTGCTTGCTCCAGTATCTAGGTACCAAGAACTTTCAGCTCCAATATTTGCTGGTGGCGGCACTATAGTTTTATTCAACATCACAACATCAGGCTCTTTGTCACATGTGGTTTTAATTTCACACGCCTCTATCATTAGCAATGAAGAATCCTCATCCTTCTACATCTCTATCAAGTTGAGTTGTTCGTCTTTTGTGGAACACTCTGATGCGAAGTGTCCCATCTGTTGACACCTGTAAGATTTAATTTTATTTTTGTCGAACTTCTTCTTCTGAGTTTGTGACTCTCCTTCATCTAATTGATGCCAGTCACTTCTCCCACGACCTCTCCCTCTTCCACAACCTCATCCCCTACCTCCTTTGGAACTTCCTTGGTCCTTCCCTTCTTTCTTTGAGGATTTTGCATTCTCTCGTCCCTTCCATTTTGCACGAGTGAGGAGAACGGTTTCATCTTTTTGTCCAAACTCTTGCAACATTTCTTCATGTGTCTTGAGTGATCCAATAATCTCATCAACAGATTTCGTTTTGAGATCATTGTACTCCTCAATCGTTGAAGTGATTTGAAGAAACTTTGCAGAGGTGGATCGTAGAAGCTTCTTAACTACTTGGATATCATCCACAATATTGGTGAGGCCTCTCAATTTGTTGACAATAATAGTGAGTTTTCCACAATACTCATCAATACTTTCTGAATCACCCATCCTCAATGCTTCAAACTCCCGCCAGAGATTCTGCATTCTAACTTCTTTCACTTTTTCTGCACCTAGATTCATATTTTTCAACATGATCCAGCCTTCCTTGGCCATTTTTTTTGCACCAAACTGTAGCAACGTATCTTCTCCAATACTTTGATAAATAGCTGTTAAAGTCATCTTATCTTTGCGGTTATCTACTGTTTCGGGTGATTCAATTGCCTCTCAAACACCTTGTGCCATCATAAATACCTCCATCTTAATCGATCAAGTGTATAGTTGCATCTTGTCAACATTGGGTATTTGAGTGTAGATCCCTTCTTTTCTTGAATCCGTACACTCACTTAGTTTGAGGTATCATCTTTTATCGCACCGGTGGTTTGGCTCCTGTCACTCAATTTCTGTCTCATTTTTTTATTTCACTCTTCTTGACCGCTCAATCTCTAGGTAAGACATGATTGAAAATAGGTCTTGATCTTGAGGCTCTAATACCAAATGTAAGCAATAACAGATTTCGAGGAACAAAGACATACAATTTTTTTTTTTTTTCTTTGTAGTGTGTTACACATTGTAACTTGACACAGTTTTCTTATATAATGAAAAGTAACACATTTTTTTGCTACAAAACAGCTACCACTACTTCAACTAATTCCACTTCCTAAAAATTAGTTCCACTCTTCCACTACTTTCACTCTTCTTGCCATCGATCCTCAGTCTATAAATAAACAACAAAATAAAATAAATGCTAACTATTTTTAGCCAAAAACTTTTGAAGCAAAAGAAATAAAAAATAAAAATAAAAAAAGTTTATAACCAACATCTATCACATATTACCCTAGATAACATGCATGCATAAGTTTTCATACATTCATCATTCATAACATGGTCTAAAGGTTGTGTATCAGAAAACACTTCATTATCATAATGTAACATGGCATCTCATACATGTACATCATCGTAACATGAGATATAATCCTAGTATGTCATATCATCATCATAAATCTCATGTCATGATATCATTATGCATCATCATCATAACATATCATAGCATCATAATACATCACTTCATCGTAACATAATGCATCATCATAACATATCATAACATCATAGCAAATCACATAATTATAACATATTACGTCATCATAGTACATCCTATCAACATACATGACACGTGCAAGGGCCACGGGCACGTTTCATCATACATAAGACAAGTCTTCCAACCGAGCCGATATTAGGGTCACTTACATGGTTGGTCTTAGCCAAAGTTCTCCTCCCAATTTAGCTTGCTTTTGCGCTTCGAATTCACTCTAACTTATGTCGAGGCTTCACCTCTTTAAATAATCACTCACCTTATTAAAAGTAGAATTACTAACTCAATTTAATTTAAAACTAAGAAAACGGGCTTATACTAACTTGAATCCTTTTAATAAGGTCAAATTTAGTTTCAGGTGAATCCAAAACCTAGGAAACAATATTGGATTTAACAACCTGAGCCAAATTGCCATTTTTCAGCCATGTTGATCTGAAGCCAAGTCGAGTTGAGCTGCTGAAGCCGATGGGAGGACACATGTCACACAAGTGTAGGGGATAGAATGTGCACGAGTTGTGAGTCAGATCGGGTCACTCTCACGAGCGCACGGGTCTGTTGATTTGTTTCTAGGTACTGGTTTGCGTGTAGACTCAATGGACTAGTTGTTAGAATCGCACAACAACGCACACACTCGATCTAGATGAACACAAAAAACAGGATAGAGAAAATGCAAGGAGAACTCTGGCTAAAGGATTTATATAGATGACTTCAGCTATGTACAACAAAGAGAATACAAAGAATACAGAAAGTACATTTTCAAAGTTATGCCTCGTAGATATATATATGGTTTAGCTTACTATATATAGCTTTACCAGATATAGCTTTTTTTACTATACATAGCTATTTACTATTTATGACAATTTACTTTATATGTCATTTACCAAATATAGTTTTACTATGTATAACCGTCGACTCAACTCTAAATAAGCAGCAGGCTCCATAACCTAACAATTCTCCCACTTGGAGACTGATCCAGTCAACCAAGAATTTCATTCTCAAACGATCATGAATATCTTTACTGCACCATACCAATTGAGGTTTTGCAAAACCTCAATATTCCAACATCAACACATTTTGTCAACATGTTTGCTGGATTCTTTGCACCCTCTATCTTCTCAAGACACATCACCATCTTCCACTAACCTGCAAGTGAAATGGTATCGTCCTCCGTGTTTTATCTTTAAATGATAGACCGAGATCCTCACCAACTATATGACACTCTGACTATCTCTATAAATAATCTTTTCGTGTTGCTTCTTGCCCAATTTTTCTAGATAGTCTGTCATCCATATCGTCTTCTTTCCATCTTCAGCTATTGCCACGTACTCAGCTTCAGTACAACGCATTTTTGAAGCCTAGACGTCCCATCATCCATGGCTTGCTCCCACTTGGGTGTATCCTCCAACTGTAGGGCCTCATCAAAGGGTTGTGGTTCCCTTTCATTAGCAACAGATAGTGTAATGAAGGTACATACATATCTGGTACTCTGATAGTACTAGATGATCTTCTCAACACCAGTTCAGGTGTCACTTGCTCCACTGTTGGTTTCTCTCCAACAATCTCAGTTTCTTGAGTATCTGCTACAACATCACTAGGTGATTTTTTCCGCAACTCAACCTCAACTCCCACTTGTTTCGTTGTCTTGGAACCTTGCTCCACATCTGGTTCCTCAGCAGTAGTCTCAGGAGTTTCATGAGTATCTGCTACAACATCACTAGGTGAGTTTCCCTACAACTCAAGCTCAACTCCCACTTGCTTCGTGGTCTTGGAACCTTGCTCCACCTCTGGTTCCTCAGCAATAGTCTTAGGAGTTTCATGAGTATCTGCTACAACACCACTAGGTGAGTTTTCCTGCAACTCAAGCTCAACTCTCACTTGCTCCGTGGTCTTGGAACCTTGCTCCAACTCTAGTTCCTCAGGAATAGTCTCAGGAGTTTCATGAGTATCTGCTACAACATAGGTGAGTTTTCCTACAACTCAAGCTCAACTCCAACTTGCTTCGTGGTCTTGGAACCTTGCTCCACCTCTGGTTCCTCAGCAATAGTCTCATGAGTTTCATGAGTATCTGCTATAATATCACTAGGTGAGTTTTCCTGCAACTCAAGCTCAACTCCCACTTGCTTCGTTGTCTTCGAACCTTGCTCCACATTTGGTTCCATTTCCAACCGCACTTTCTTCAATTCTCTGGCAGTCCTTGTGAAGCTAACTCGTTTCTGCTTGCTCATAACGCAGTTCTCACAAGGACCCACATCAACAGATTTCAGACCTTCTAAAACTTCTTTCGCAGCCAGAATCTTCATTCCTTTCACGCTCATATCTCCAAGTCTATTGTGCCATAGACTTGAATTTGAAGCACTCTCAGCAACAACAGCTTTGTTCATACACCCTGCAATGGTGTATAAGGTTCCAGATTTTGTGCCACATGCTACCACCATAGCACCCTTCATAATCTTCCACGAACTCTTCTCCAACTCTGTTGCATAACCTGTGTTGTCCAACTGACCAATAGAGATCAGGTTTTTCTTGAGACCAAAAATATATCTGACATCCTTTAAGGTCCACTAGTTTTCTGCCGGAGTTTTTATGCAGACATCTCCTTTTCCTTTAATCTCCAAATCTTTGTTGTCGGCAAGATACACCTTCTCGAAATTTTTAGACTTGAAATTCCAGAACAACTCTTTATTTGGAGACGAATGAAAAGATACACCTGAATCCAAAATCCAGGATTCAATCGAACTGTCCACACTGAGGATTAGAGCATCCCCAATGTCTTCTACTGAATTTATAGAATCATCATCATCTCCAGATTTGTGATTCTGCTTCCTCTTTGGTCTTGTACAATCTGTCCGAATGTGACCTTTTTCTCCACAATTCCAACATGTTACGTTTGGTCTATTTGTAGATTTTTCTCAGTTCTTTGATTTTGATCGCACTTTGTTTGGGCCCTTCGGTTTACTTCTTCCCCGTTGGTCAACACTAAGAGCATTACCAGATGAATTTCCAATTTCTCGTTTGCGAATACTTTCGCTGAGAACTACATCTCGAATTTCATCAAACTTCAGTTTATCAAATCCTCACAAACTGCTGATTGCGGCAACAACAGTATCCCACGACTCGGGTAAAGATCACATCAAAATCAATGCTTTAATTTCATCCTCGAAATTAATTTCCACCGAACTCAGTTGACTTACGATCATATTGAATTCATTTATATGATCAACAACATATCCACCTTCAGACATCTGTAGATTGAACAATCTCCGCATCAAATACACCTTGTTCATAGCCGACGGTTTTTCGTACATATTCGACAGCGCCTTCAACAGATCTGACGTTGTCTTCTCCTTGATGATGTTGAACGCCACGTTTCTGGATAGCGTCAACCAGATCAGCCCTAAGGCTTGTCGATCCTTGAGCTTCCACTGCTCCATGGTCATGGTATTTGGCATCACCCCCAACAGGGGTCCGTGAAGACCTTTCTGATACAGATAATCTTCAATCTGCATTTTCCAGAAACCGAAATCGGATCCATCGAACTTCTCAATTCCAATCTTTGAACTTTCCATCTTCACAGATCGTGGTCTCTTTCACGCCTAGCTCTGATACCAATTGTTAGGATCACACAACAACGCACACACTCAATCTAGATGAACACAAAAAATAGGATAGAGAAAATGCAAAGAGAACTCTGGCTAAAGGATTTATATTAATGACTTCAGCTATGTACAACAAAGAGAATACAGAGAATACAACAAGTACATTTTCAAAGTTATGCCTCCGTAGATATATATATGGTTTAGCTTACTATATATAGCTTTACCAGATATAGCTTTTTTACTGCTCTTTACTATTTATGACAATTTACTTTATATGTCATTTACCAAATATAGCTTTACTATGTATAACCGCCGACTCAGCTATAAATAAGCAGCAGGCTCCATAACCTAACACTAGTAGGCCGCTAGCATCACTGAGCTATATGAATGGTTGGGTCGCGGGCGTGTTTGCTGGACTGTGGGTTGATGCAAGCCAAATATCCGACCCAGATCTAAGCCCCATGGATTTCTTCTTCTTCACCAAACAGTCAAAGTTTGCTTCTTCCATTTTCTCTCTCTTCCTGAAGCCATTCGTCTTTGTTTTCACGTCGTTCCTCTGCTCAAGATCCCGCAACCTTAAGTCTCCCTCCACTTCTCCTTCACACCTGAAGCAATGGGGGCATTCGTGAAACCTAAAATAGAAAAGCACGACATCACCGTTTATTCGAAAATAAACTCCTCCTCGTTGGTGATGAGACTACGTTGAAAATCATGATAAAAAGACATCGTTAGGATTACCATGGTGTGTTCCGAGTCGTCGGTCACCACTTATGCAGCGTGTGTTATCAATTATGGCATTGGATCAAATCTCTCTTTCTCGCCGGCATCATACTCTGAGAAAGGGTTTCGTCGAATTTCCTTCTATCTATGGTTTGTTACTCTCAAATGGCACGAGGCATTTGGTTGGTTGGAGGGTTGAGGGAGCATGGTCTTTGTAGGGGTCGTGGGTTGGTTGAAAATAAGAGATCTTTGGTGCTTCGCAAGAAATCTCACATTTTCTGGTGACGGCGTATATAGATATTTTTTTTTGTACCGTTACACATTCATTACCAGAACACACCCCTAAATAATTAGCTCAACCATGAGTCACTATAACTATGTCATCAAGGCACACCTACATGGTTAAGTCAGGGATACACCTTTGATATCAATTTTTAGAGGCACTAAAACCATCCATATCCATAATCATATAATTGGTTTTATTTTTATTTTCACCCAAAATCTCTCATACTATTGAAGATAATGTCATTTATATTTTAACGTCTCTCCTACGGTAGAATTAAATCTTCTTTACCCAACTCCCAAAATGAATAACTCCTTTAATAAATATGCATGTAAGTTATTTATGTTACACTAAGGTGCTTTCTTGATTGAAATGTTCTATAAATAGCCAATGTACTTCACTTCGGTAAGATAAATAGTTTTCAATTCAACAATGGCAAAAGAAACTAGTACACTTCGAACACTGGTGGTCCTTTTGATAGGAGTAAATTTGCACGGCTTTGTTCGACTTACAAGGGCAGATGACGACTACAATTCACCGATATGGGACAGGTGGCTAGACGAAGATAGAGCTTATTATTTAAGACCGTGCTTGAATCTAATGAAGAGTGCGAAATGTCAAGTGCAACTCTATAACAATTACTTCAATCTTAGTAAGGAGGAATTAGACTTAAATTGTTGCGTTTTCGTCAAACTCATGGGAAAGAAGTGTACTCTTAACTTTGCGGGTTGGTTGGATTATCCAATTTTTGAAGTTTATAAGCCTAACCCTATGAAGCTCTACAAAAGATGTATTGCAAGGCTTTCTTCCTCTATCCCACCTATGCCACTGTAACTTTAAAATTATAGATTAATTCTTATGATCTATTAATAATAAACTTAATAACCTTAAAAGGTTTCCATCTCTTGTCTTTAATTGTATTTAAATAGAATATGAAATAAAATGAAAATCTTAAATAACAACTTTTCAAACATTATATAACAGCTAAAATTTCTACCGCCTTAGACCGATTCGAATTTGTTACTAATCATGTATGTCACAATTTCATAGATTTCAGATATAACAGTCAAACCTTGTACGAATACGGTTTAAAATCAAAAGAAAACTTCATAAATAATGTACCCGTTTACAAATAGGTATAAAAAAGGTCTAAAATAACTTCATAATGAATTATTAGGAAGATATGAAATACAAATAAAAAATTTCGACGGTCTCGTGACAATAAACAACCCCTTCTTCCATCACAATCTCTCTGCACCTTTTCCCTTAGCTAAAAATATTTTTATAAAAAGGTGAGTATTGAAAATACCTAGATTTTGCCTTTAATATTTCATCCTTCTTTTTTAGTATTGTCATAAACGTAGCCTTTTTAAACCATGATATCATACTCCTTTACAGTTTCATCTACATGCAAGTAAACCATAATAAATATTATTACTTAATCCTACTTTACTTTACTTCAATTAAGGTCTTAAAAATAACATTCTAACATTTTCTTTTAAAGCGAGGCAACGAACCTTTCACATACCTCCACAATGGTACGATGTTATTTCTTTTGAGCACAAGTTTTTATGGCTTTACTTTTTGTTTCACCCACTCAGAATGTCTCATACTATTAAAGATAATGTATATCACTTATATTACTATGATCATCCCCTTTCTTATCCGAGGTAGAACTTCGATCACACCATCAATTCTCACCTCGAATGAAGAACCACCAAGTTTTCCCTCAAATAGTCATCTTTCAATGTTTACCCTCGAATGGTCGCTTTTAACTAGGTCATCTTCCTTTCACTATAGTATAATCGCTATCTAATTAGCTCGACCACATCTCACTATGGTTATATCTTTACTGTTAATTTAAAAATATGATTATAATACTAATAGGTAGGGACAATAACCCTCTACATATCTCAACAATGGTATGATATCATCCACTTTAGCGATAAGCTCTCCTAATTTCATTTTTTTTAATCATCCAAATGGCCTTATATTTATGGACATATTATTTCCAAATTTTTTTCTCAAAATAGTCATTCATTTGTGTTTACTCTCGAGTAATCACTTTTAACCAATTTAATTCCCTTTTACCCGAACACACTCCCTATTTAATTACATGGTACACTGACATTGCTAAGTCAGGGACACAACTTTGATCCCACCTTTGAGGGACACTAAAACCATCCATATCAATAATCATATGATTGACTTGACTTTTAGTTTCACCCAAACTATCTCATACTAATGGAGATAGTGTGTTAGGAATCACGACCCTCTACAATGGTATGATATTGTCCAACACTTGAGTCACTTTTGACTACACCTTCGAGGCTCACAACTTCTTTGTTCGAAATTTGAGGATGTTATTTACATGGCCAAGTTAAGGGCATGGCTTTGATACCATGTTAGGAATCACGACACCCCATAATGGTATGATATTGTCCACTTTGAACATAAGCTCTCATGATTTTGCTTTGGGTTTTCCCAAAAGGCTTCATAACAATAGAGATGTATTCCTTACTTATAAACCCATGATTATTTCCTAAATTAGTCAAGCTAGGATTCCCTTCCAACCATCCTCAACATAGTGTTCATCACTTATATACTATGATCTTCCCCTTTTCTAGAAAGTATGTGGCTTGGTTACCCTCCAACACTATTCCAAAAAAAAAAAAAAAAAAAAAAAAAAAAAAAAAAAAAAAAAACTAGATGGAAACAAATAGGTAAAATAGTTGTGTTGGCGAGAGGGTAGTTCAAAAGATTGTGCAACCTTAAATATTCCACTTTGAATCCATTGTTTATGGTGTGTACTTAGTCGATGGAAACAAAGAAAACAAATATTTTTGTATATAAAACAAAGGTATGACACCATGATTTTGAGGTAAGGGTAAATCTTATTTTTACTCTCAATGGTTGGAATGTATTTTGGTTAACTTAGGAATGGAAGGTATATTGAAGGTATGATAAGCGCCAACAATACTAGGTTTTGCAAAGCTAGAAGTCCTTCTAGAATCCTTGTAAACGTTCATAGAGAAAGCTAACTTAACGGATTGATTCCAACCAAGAGCTGGTTAGAAGATGAATGACTCTTAGATCGAACTTGGAATCTATGATGGTCACTCTTAGATACCAAGACGACTCACTCCAGAATTAACTTGATCATGGCTAATCCAATGAATCGATTTTAACATCAAACCTAAAACAAGGTTTGAAAGAAACATAACACCCAAAGGGTTTCAACCACAAGGTTTTTGTATTCCACCATCTTTAAAAATGAATATTACATGTCTTTATATAGGCCAAAAAGATAACCCTAACATAATAAAGTTCAACCACCCACTACAAATTACTAATAAATGCTATTAAATATTGAAGAAAATAAGGCATTCATAAATTGTCTTAATCGGTAGTTCAACTACCAAAGGCATCTTCTAATCACTTTCCAATGTCAGCCACTCCATTATTTTCTTGATTTGATACTTGAATCTTCTCTGTATTTCTTCTTGTAATTGCTCCTTCGAGTCCATGCAAATGATCAGCTGTCGGATTCGTATCAAGGTATGTGAGTCATACCGCTTGAAATCCCCTACACATCTCGCCTCTTGTGTAGATTGCGAGTTGTTTGGTCTGGAATTATTCCCATATCAGGTTTGTCGTTGGTTCTATTCCAACTGTCAGTGCTGCTAGAGGTGGTGCAGCCGTGTCTATTCGAGTTACGGAGCCTTCACGAGCTAGGCTCTCTCTACCTCTACCTCGTCCTTTAATAGGAGGTTGTCCCCTTCTTCGATGTCCTCTTCTACGTCCTCTAGGTGGCATAGTTCTAAAACCAACATATAATTATTCTTAAGTCTACTATTCGTCAACATAAATCATATTCTATATTATTATAAACATAGAATCACAACGACAACAATTCATGTGACACAACTTCACACATCCTTCACATATTACCTTAGGTAACATGCATGCATAAGTTTTCATACATTCATCATTCATAACATCATTTAGGGGTTGTGTATAAGAAAACTCTTCATTATCATAATGCAACATGGCATCTCATACATGTACATCATCGTAACATGAGATATCACCATACTATGTCATATCATCATCATACATCTAATGTCATCATATCATTATGTATCGTCAACATAACATATCAAATACCATAATACATTACATCATCATAACATATCATAACACCATAACAAAACACATAATTATAACATATTATGTCATCCTAGTACGATATATCAACATACATGACACGTGCAAGGACCATTGGGCACGTGTCATCATACAAAAAACAAGTTTTCCAACCGAGACGATAGTAGGGTAACTTACATGGTTGGTCTTAGCCAAAGTTCTCCTTCCAATTTAGTTTGTTTTTGCCCTTCAAATTCGTTCTCACTTATGTCGAGACTTCATCTCTTTGAATACTCACTCAATAGCCTTAGTAGAATTACTGACTCAATTTAATTTCAAACTAAGAAAACGGGCTTATACTAACCAGAAATCCTTTTAATTAGGTCAAATTTAACTTCGAGAGAGTCCACAACCTAGGAAACAATGTTGGATTTCAAAACATGAGACGAATAGCCAGTTTTCAGCCGCTTCGAGCTGAAGCCGATGAGAGGACACGTGTCACGCACATGTAGGGGCTAGAACGCGCACGGATTGCGAGTCAGATCAGGTCACTCTCACGGGTGCGCGGGTCTGTCGATGGGTTGCTAAGCAGGGGTTTGCGTCTGGACTTAATGGACTGTTGGGCCGCTAGCATCACTGGGCATATGAATGGTTGGGTCGCGGGCGTGTTTATTGCACTGTGGGTTGATGCAGGCAGATATCCGACCCGAATCCAAGCCTGGTTGATTTCTTCTTCTTCACCCGTCAGTCGCAGTTTGCTTCTTCCATTTTTTTCGCTCTTCCTGAGACCTTCCGTCTTCGTTTTCTCGTCATCCCTCCGCTTAAGATCCCACAAACTTAGTCTCTATCCACTTCTCCTTCACACCTGAAGCAATGGAGACATTCGTGTAACCTAAAATAGAGAAGCACGACGTCACCATTTATTAAAAAATAAACTCCTCCTCGTCGATGATGTGACTACGTTGAAAATCATTATAGAAAGATGTCGTTAGGCTTCCCGTGGTGTGTTCCGAGTCGTCGGTCGCCACTTATGCAGTGTGTGTTGTCCATTACGGCACTGGATCGAATCTTTATGCCTCACCGGCGTCGTGCTCTGAGAAAGTGTTTCGTCGAATTTCCTTCTCTCTATGCTCTATTACTCTCAAATAGCAGGAGGCGTAAGGTTGGTTGGAGGGTTGAGGGTGTGTGGTCTTTGTAGGGGTCGTGGGTTGGTTGAAAATAAGACATCTCCAGTGCCTCACTCGAATTTCGCATTTTCTGGAGATTTAAGTATATATTTTTCTTTGCACCATTACACATTCATTTTATGCTTGCTCTCGAGTAATCACATTTAACCAAGTCAATTCCCTTTACCAGAACACACCCCTATTTAATTAGCTCAACCATGAGACATTATAATTATGTCAACAAGGCACACGCACATGGCTAAGTTAGGGGTACGCCTTTGATATCACTTTTTAGGGACACTAAAACCATCTATATCCATAATCATATAATTAGCTTTACTTTTAGTTTCACCAAAAATATCTCATATTAATGGAGATATTGTCGACCACTTATTTACCCATGATCTTCTTTTATCCCAGCAAATGTGCTATTTGATTACCCTCCAACAATATTCATACAAAGTAGAAGGCCTTATATCATCAGTTCTATTTGCTGAAGAGAGAAATTCTTAAAAACGGAATAAAAACTTCTCCTTTTCCGTTTTTGTCATCAAAATCAAGAGTGTGTTCTCATCTATGATTGTTTATGATTCTTTAACCAAAGCTATAAAACTCATCCAGACCAATCTAATGGAACAAGAATCATCTAAAATCATTGACTATACAAGAAAAATTTAACCAAAATTCTAAAGTTATGGTTTAAAACTACCCTTCTTTTCTAAATTTGGCTCGTTCTCAAGAAATTCTCACCATCCATAAAATTTTTATTTATTTGAATTCGAATAAGATTAGGTTGGAATTTTTTTTGAATCATTTAAGTTTTTTTAATATCCTACGTATTAAAACATTACAAAAAGTGGAAATGTAAGATGGAGGTTACAAACTTAATGTAATTTATATTTTAACCTCTTTCCTGTGGTAGAATTAAATCTTCTTTACCCAACTCCCCAAATGAATAACTCCTTAATAAATATGCGTGTAAGTTATTTATATTACACTAACGTTCTTGATTGAAATGTTCCATATATAGCCAATGTACTTGACTTTGGTAAGGTAAATAGTTTTCAATTCAACAATGGCAAAAGAAACGCACACTTGGAGCAATCGTGGTCCTTTTGTTAGCGGTCAATTTGCAGGGTTTTGTTCGACTTACAAGGGCAGATGATGACTACAATTCACCGATATGGGACAAGTGGCTAGACGAAGATAGAGCTTACTATTTAAGACCGTGCTTGAATCTAATGAAGAGTGCGAAATGTCAAGTGCAACTCTATAACAATTACTTCAATCTGAGTAAGGAGGAATTAGACTTAAATTGTTGCGTTTTCGTCAAACTCATGGGAAAGAATTGTACTCTTAACTTTGTGGGTTGGTTCGATTATCCAATTTTTGAAGTTTATAAGCCTAACTCTATGAAGCTCTACAAAAGATGTGTTGCAAGGCTTTCTTCGTCCATCCCACCTATGCCACTGTAACCTTGAAATTATAGATTAATTTTTTGAAGTTTGTATTAAAATGTTAGAGACAACCAACTTTTCTGCCTCTACAATGGTACGAAATTATTTCTTTTGGACATAAGTCTTTATGGCTTTACTTTTTGTTTCACACACTCAGAATATCTCACACTATTGGAGATAATGTATATTACTTATATTACTATGATCATCCCCTTTCTTATCCAATGTAGAACTTTGATCACACACCAACAATTCTCACCTCGAATGAAGGACCACCAAGTTTCCCCTCAAATAGTCATCTTTCAATGTTTACCCTCGAATACTCACTTTTAACTATGTCATCTTCCTTTCACCATAGCATAATCGCTATCTGATTAGCTCGATCACATCTCACTATGGCTATATCCTTACAGCTAATTTAGGAGCATGATTATAATACTAATAGGTAGGGACAATAACCCTCTACCTATCTCAACAATGGTATGATATCGTCCACTTTAGCGATAAGCTCTCCTGATTTCATTTTTTGAATCATCCAAATGGCCTCATATTTATGGACATATTATTTCCAAATCTTTCCTCAAAATAGTCATTCATTTGTGTTTACTCTGAGTAATAACTTTTATCCTAGTCAATTCCCTTTACCAAAACACACTCCCTGTTTAATTAGTTCAACCATGAGTCACTATAGCTATGTCATCAAGGTACACTGACATTGCTAAGTCAGCGACACGACTTTAATCCCACCTTTGAGAGACACTAAAACCATCCGTATCAATAATCATATACTTTTAGTTTCACCCAACCTTATAAATTTGCTATTTACTGAATATTTATAATACATAAAGATGCTACTATACCTGAATTTCTATGACTTGTGACGAAGGTATTTCATAACAATGAGACTACGAACTCTAATATTACGTTTTTTAAAAGTATTGAATTAAACATCAATTTTGGTGCATAATTTAAAGAACTAAAGAACTTCTAACCCAACAAAAATTTCAATTTTTTTTAGCCCAACATAGTTTGTACTTTTTCAAGTAGCATTGTTTTTTTAACACCAAAAAGCTAACACCCCAACAATAATGTCATAAGCAAGCAACATACTTTTTAAATCCTAAACCAACATATATTATAATTTTCGTAAAGGGAGGTGCATCTTGTTGATATAGATAGTAACTTTCAATTCTTTTAAGTATTCAAGATCGTTCTCATTTATATACCTGTTTTTTACTCGAGTATCACAGATTTGTGGATGTTGTCTCTTTACTTGAATAAGAAGGAAACAATAAAACATGGGCACATGACCTTCTATAGGGCACTTCTATAGGGCATTTAAAGGCTAACTAATTAAATGTGGGGAGTGATTTGAATTTTCCCACAAAATTTGAAGATCATGGAGACAATAATTGAACCCTAAAAAGGCAACTAAAATTAGGGTCAATTTAGAAGTTGGATGCATGAATGACCCTCCAACACATATGAGAAATGGTCAAGTTTTGCAGTTGGGGCAGCTCATTAAATTATATAATGAATGCATTTGTAATTATGTTTGAAGCTCGTTTATAATAATAATAATAATAATGATAATAATGTTTGAGGGTTGTAGCCCTTTACAACTATTGCAACTATTACCTATGGTGCATATACATTAAATGTAAGAACAATATATTAATTTTGATTTAATTATTTTCTATCTTTTTAATATAATAAGTGAGATATGAAAATTTGAGCGAGAATTAGGGATGTGTCAATGAACTTGATGAACTAAAAGCTAGATCAACCCAACGTAATTCATTCGGTTCGGGCTTGATTCAAATAAATGGAAATTTTATGAATTTAGTTAGTTCATGAATAAGTAAATTGAGCTGAATTAAATCCACTCGAATTTATTATTAATTTTAAACTATACATTTTTATTTATTTTATTTATTCTCCAACAACTTTTTAAAATGATTTTAAATTATTTTGAAGGTAATTTGGTTGCTTTTGTTTTATAATTATATTATTTTTCAAAATTAAAAAATTAAAAAAAGGTTTCACGAAAATAAATTATTCATTTTATAAATTAAAAAAAAAACCAAATCTTTATCAATATAACCATAAATTTAATACATAAACTCAATTAGGTATGTTATTTTATTAAACAAAAATAATATTTATAATGTTTTTGATTGGCGCTTTTATTTGCATTCTAATTAAGATGGATGGGAAACCTTCAACTATATAATAAGGCTAAAGATTAGGTATTTAAATTGGAACTTATATGTTTGTTTTTTTTTTTTTAGAATAAAAAGTAAGATATTAATTGAAAAAGGGTATTTTAGTAATTTCTAAATAAAAACATCACTATAAAATTAATTATTTAATTAATAGCGCATGCCTCAAAAAGTTGTTAGACCTACTCCATTTAGCAAGCATAATATATATATATATATATATATCCAAATAGAACCATACATTTAATGAGCACATTTTTGTGTTTTTTTTTTTAATTATATAGTTTTTCATCACCCTTCCAAAAGGATTAAAAAAACCTTCCAA
This sequence comes from Cucurbita ficifolia, assembly GCA_033971965.1. Taxonomy (NCBI): domain Eukaryota; kingdom Viridiplantae; phylum Streptophyta; class Magnoliopsida; order Cucurbitales; family Cucurbitaceae; genus Cucurbita; species Cucurbita ficifolia. Next base: position 3,435,671 of record CM066978.1, read on the forward strand.
ACATTAAAAAAAAAACATAATTGGAATAAAAGAAAAACGTATTTTGTGAAGGTTTATAATGACCCGCTCTTTGAAAATCTGAATTATGGACCATTACGATTGACTCGATATAAAAGACATGATAAAAAAAAATTTAAACGTATCATGTTACATGTAGTAAATTCGTAAACATTTAAATATAAGTACATATATGAAAAAGTTAAATATAATTTCAAATAAAACAACGGGTATAAAAATCACATCAAAAGATCTAAATTTGAAATGATATAGATCAGCGATTTTCCGTGAAAACTACCTCACAAACTACTTGAAATAGAAAAATAGCATGAATGAGTATAAAATACTATAAAACTATTTACCACCGGTTTGGGTCGCCAATTTTTAGTCAACTAACTTGGTTCTATAACTCTAAATGAGCGCTTACAACACATTGCACTCTCTTAAGTTCTTACCGTCTTATTTGCCTTAAAATTGTAACTTCTTGTTCTTATTTACTCTATCTAAGCTCTCATCGACTTTTGATGAGTAGTATTCAGCTCCCTTGGAGCATGTGTAAGTCCTTATGGAGTTCTTACTGGGTCTTAAGTTCACCCTTCACCTAAATGTCAAGTATCTTTGAGGTGTAACTAATTATTCTCAACTAATGACCTTCTAAGACATTATGGAAAATTTTGCTCAATATTGATCAACTACAATGTGGTTCTCGGTGAGTGAGTTCTTGACTAAGGAATAGTTGGAGATCCTTTGATCGTACTCACATGATTTCTATCTATGGCACATGTATTTCAGGGCACAACTCTACTACAACAGCTCCTAAAGGACTACTATAAACAGTTCTAGACTCTCACTCTTATGATGTTCACTAATAGAAACTACTAGCTTGATTACTAGTCCTCACATCGTCATAAAACTTGTGGGAGTGACCTCCATGACTATCATCACTATACCAGCACGAGTTTCACGATAAGGAGTGAGCTTGTGAGCCCTCTAATTGTCCCCGTATAGCAACCTGTTGAACTACTAATCACGGGCTATTTAGACAAGGTTGCACTTTTGGTATAACTTATATTCACGGTGGAAATTTAGGCTTTTGAATTTGTTCGTGGTAATTTAGTCTTTGTGCTCCTTGTGTGTATATTGGAAGATCCCTCACATTCTATATTATTCTTACAAAACTCGAGGCGCCCCTTGGGTTACCTAGCCCCTTAGAAATTAAGGGAACGACCTCAAATGTATTCTTTGATTTTGTTGGTCCAAACCTATGGTCACAACAGCTTATTGCCCTAACGTGCATTCATAAACTTATGATTGTTTACTATGCTTAAGATTCTAGAAACAATGACTCCTCTTAATCAACTAAGCTTATGGATAGTGAAGGATAGCCAACAGGATTGCAGACATAGCCTCGTTCTAGGCTTTTAAACATTGTATTGATTAGACATATTTATATTTTAAGAAATATTAAATTTAAATTAGATTAATAAAATTTAATCATGTTTAAAGCCTAAATGGATTATTAGGCTAATTATAAATATGAAGTTAGTTTTGTAGAATAATCAATAATTATAGGAAACCAACTCCACATAATTTTTTATTTCAAGAATTTTAATACGAAACAATAGATTGATTTGAGAAAGAAAAAAAATGAGATAGAATGTATATGTCTGAGATATTTCTTTACTCCCAATAATTAGACTGCAAGGTGACTATCTTTGTGGACATTTTGTTTTAATTGATATCATCGATGGATATGAGGTTGTATTGGAACTTAAAGAGAAAATTCAGGTACAAAAAATAATTAGTAACTCCAGTCTATGTCAATCAAGTAAGTGGTTCTGCTGTTGGTTTGGTTGGAAAAATTGCAAGTGTGATGACACTTGCCCAGTAGCCCTGCACGTGTCATATGTATGATATGTTTGATGTTATGATATGTGTCGCTATATGATATGTCAAGATATGCCAAACAACACTATGGTGTAAATGACATTACGATGAATTATGATATGCTATGAAATGTCATGATATACTATGATATGATTGTGTTAGGCCATGATTTTTTATGATTTAAAAGTTATGCCAGGAATGAAATGATTTTGTAAGATTTTATGCAAGCATATTACGAGTATAATATGTGAAAAAGGAATGAGGAGTTGTCTTGCATGATTTAATTACAATGAAAAATGTTGGGACATCATGCATAATTGTATGTTCAGGTGCATTGGGATACTTCCCCTTTATGATGAGTATGGACGCGTACACTATGAAATGGAAATGATCATCATGTTTATCATGGTGCTACAATAGTCGCTATTCCCTCCGAGTGTCTGGCAACAGCACCAGAGAAGTTAGCCCGAGCAACAGACCCAAGGGGTGTGCAAACCCGCCTCGTGGGTCCATGCTCGCACGTGTGAGTTGTGTGACTGAAAAGCCGCCTAAGAGAAGACGATTTTAAATAATAGGGTTCATTCATGTTACATGTGTTTGCATTCCCCGACGCTAATAGTGGAGTCACTTACAAAATATTTTTTAAAATACTCAAGTCTTATGCTATTCTTATATTTCAGGTAAAGGCAAGGCACCCCAGTTGACGGCGGCGTGGCGTTGAAAACCATGAAACATGTGTTAGGATAGTTGCATTTTATTTTCGTAGACCTTAGGTTAGAATAAAGTACCGTTTTCAATCTTTTTTAAATTTATTTACATTTCACATTGATTATATTTTGTTGCTTTTCTTTAAACTTTTTAATGCAAACGTATAAGTCCATAACATCGTTTTGTGAATGATTTTAAATGAATGTTTCCGCATAAAAATGTCACGTCATGCATATGATAGCGACTCTATTTCAATAGGAAATTAGGGTCGTTACATTTATTAGACGCGTGAGAAAATAAAACTTTGAAAACAACATTAAAGAAGACATTGTAAACGACAGTTGCAAGAAAGCTTCGACTCCAAATAGCATACAACAATTAGTCGAAAGATATTTGATGATTACTTAGGCCCTATAATCTATTTTGAAACGTGAAATTGACAAAGAATCATACATTAAATAATAATATAACATGAAAAATAAAAGCAACTTATAAAAATTAAAGTCGAGGATAGTTCGAGGCTACGCTTTCCGAACAAGACATTGAGCACAAATTTTTCTTAATGGTAATAACAAAAATAAATTTATGAAATAATAGTGGACTAAATTAATAAAAATACTCTTGAACGTGCACTTTCCACGTTGTCTAGAAATATCTTTAAATTTTTAAAAGTTTCAATAATACATTTTAATTTTTAAAAAAATCTTAAAAATATTCTTAAACTTTCACAAAACTAAAAAAATACTTTTGAAGGAACGATTCATACTTTATTTTAAAAATATTCTTGAATTTTCAAAATATTTAAAAAATACTCTTTTAACTTCCAAAAATATTTTAAAAATACGATTGACTTTTCAAAAGTTTAATTAATAAATTGGATTTTTTTTTTTACTTCAAAAATATTTTAAACTTTTTAAAATTTTTTTTAGAAAATTTAAAAATATCTTTACGATTACTACAACGTTTTAAAAATACTTATAAACTTTTCAAACTAATATTAAAATGTTTGTAAATAATCGATGATATGTCGATAGACGTTTTTCGTCTATATATTAATAGTAAACTTTTAAAAATTTTTTTTATAAAGTCAGAGAATGTTAATACTATTTTAAAATTTTTATAGATATTTTATTTTAATACAGTAAAAGTATTTTTTAATAAGTATTTTTTAATGGTTAAAAAAGGAAGATATTAATTAAAGACTATTAAAAAACGGTATTTAAAATACTATACTTTCATCTAAAATTAACGAAGCATTTTTTTAATTTTTTAGAAAGTTTAAATTATTTTTAAGAGAAGTTAAAATTTCAAAAATATTTCTACTAATTTACTCATAAAAGTATTTACAATATTAAAAAAAAAAAAATCGGAGCTGTGCGGTCCTTTTAATGGCAGCAAATCCAGTTTCGAATTTGCGTGTATTTACAGTACAATCGTGATCACGGAAAGCCCGTTCCACATCAGCCCACGTGGCATATCATGGGTCTTCCCGTAATTCCAACGCATCATATTCTACACGTGGAGACTATACAAACGTGGAACAAAAGGAAGCTGCACAGCATCCAAATACTCCTCACCGCAGCTTACAAAAACCGAACTCATTACATTTACACAGAAACCAAATTAAGAAAGAGAAAAAATGCATATAAAAGGCAAGAAAACTGGGAAAAAGACAAAAAACGGAGAGAGCATCAAAGTGGATCATAGCCCACGGAAACTACCATACACAGGAGTAGACCCGTCGGTGATCCAACGGCAACAATTGGCGGATCAAGATCCAGAGGACGCCATTAATGAATAGCCGATTCTTGATCGATGTTATTTTACGTAATCGTAATCCCTTCTCTTTAGCTTTCATTTCTGTTTCTCTCTCTCACTGGAGCTTCAGTCGTTTCTCTTTCTATTTCTATATATTTCTCTGTTTCAAACTCTCCTGTTCTCTTTCATTCATTCTCTGGGTTTATCGTTTTGTATGATTAGTGTGTGTAATATTTGGAAGCAGATCGGGGTGCGGGGTTACAGGCCGTCGGATGTGCGGGCTTTGACTCGGCCGTGATCGAGTGAGCGACTGGGGGGGATTTACGGATGGGGCAGTGTTATGGCAAGACCATTCCGACTACTGACAATCACGTCACTCCAACCACCATTACCACCACAGCGTCTCCGACTTCTGCTACTAGGTACGGTGGTGATCCGTCGCATTTCACCTCCGGGAGTGCAGGTGGCAATGGCGTAGTAAATGTGAACACAACTACGCCGGCAACACCGGCGAGGACTTCGTACCCCAGTCCATGGCCGAGCCCGTATCCTCACGGCGTTGGTGGTAGTCCTCTGCCTGTTGGTGTTTCGCCGTCGCCGGCTAGGGCTTCGACGCCGGGGAGGTTTTTCAAGAGGAAGTTTGCTCCGCCATCGCCAGCCAAGCATATCAAGGCCTCGTTGGCGAAGCGGTTTGGGTATACGAAGCCGAAGGAGGGCCCAATTTCGGAGGAGAGGGGGACGGAGCCGGAGCAGTTTCTGGATAAAAGCTTTGGATATGGGAAGAATTTTGGGGCGAAGTACGAGTTGGGGAAGGAGGTTGGGAAAGGTCATTTTGGTCACACTTGCTCTGCTAAGGGGAAGAAAGGTGAGCTCAAAGATAAACCAGTGGCCGTCAAGATCATCTCTAAAGCCAAGGTATTTAACAGTGATGTTACATGTTTTCTTTAAATTCCTGATTTCATTCACTTTGATTTGCTTTCTTACCTTGATTTGCCTACTGTTTTCTGCATTATAGGATTGATTTTGAAGTAATTTTAAGCAACTTCTGTATCACTTGTTTCTGTTTCGGAATTGGGTATGGGTTCCGTCAATTATGTATACCTATATGGTGTTTAGTTTTCTGTGTTGGGTCCAAATGTACTTTCAATTCCGTATTCAGAAAGTTTCTCTCTCTGATTTCTTTATGCTTTGTGGTTGGTGGTGTTGGAGAGGGTGGAGGATTGCCTCGATTAAACCTGTAGGTTTGTAATTGCTGCCGTCTAGAGGAAATAGGTTGCCATTGTGGCGACCTATCTAAGATCTTAATATCGTACAAGTTACTTGACAACCAAATATAGTAAATATAGTAGAGTCAAATTGTTGTATTTTAAGAATTGTCGGGGTGCACACAAGGCTGTTCAGAATAGTCGAGGTGCGGTGCGCACAAGCCTGTTTGGACAGTCATGGATAAAAAAAAATTGTAGGTTTGGATTTGTCATATGTGGCATGTGCATTACAAATTTTTGCTAAGATTTGGTTTTATGGACCACACATGATCTCCTCTACTCCTTGATGGGTAGGGTGTGTCCTGGATGTTTTAGTTGGTGATTAATCCACTGATTCTGTGCCCATATTTCAAAGAAATCAAGTTACACCTGGGCATTGACAAATTTTGTTGCCTATTCTTTATTTGTCTTTATTTTTACCTACTAGTCTCCAAAGATACAAATGTGAATCAAATTATTAGTGTACGATTTTGAGAATTTTGGGAGTTTGCACATTTCACGTAGGTTGATGGGATAGGATATGTCCGGGATCTTTAAGGGGTGAACATTGGTTGGTCAATGTTGGTTTTGGGCTCAAACCGGCGCCCACAACCAACATGTCTATTTTTGGTGGCCAATTTTGGTTTGTTTGGAGAGGTTGGATATGCTGATTGATTAACCACATTGGCAATTGGCCGGTTTTGGTTAGTTTCGAATCCGACGAACTGAATGAAAAAAATATTAAAAAGAAAGGGATAGAAGCAAAGAAGAATAAGAGAAGGAAGGAGAAGAATAGAAAAAGAATCAAGGACTGGCTTTTGTATGGTTTTTGAAACCAATCAAAGACTGGCGTTTCTAAATGGGTTTCTTGCCAATTGTGACAGTTAATACAATATGAGGCTTGTTACGTCGAATAAAAGAACATGTTAGTTTCCTAACTGTTTGGAAGGGACCTTATTCATTGGTGGCCCTACCAGGGTCGAATAAAAGACTGGCTTTTCTAGATGGGTTTTTTCTTTACCAGGGTCCCAGGTTGTTCTTTGGTGGCCCTCGTCTTGGCCTTTTCTTATATAATCCTCGTTGCTTATCAAGAAAAGAAAAGGTTAAAAAGAAAAAAAGAAAATTCTGTCATCTTAATTTTGTGCTTGCCGAGTCTCCACAAAAATATTCTCTTGGTGACATAATGGCAACTACTGCAACCCCTTAAGTGAAGGTGGATGGTATGCTAACTGCGTTGGTGAGATTGCCTCCCTCTATGTTAATTCTTTTGACTGAGTTTCATTCTTGATGTTCTCTTATGAATTAGCGATTGTACTGCATGGGCAGGTATTTAGTGTCCACTGTAAGAGACGAGTGTCTGACTTTGCCTTGAGTACACTGATCATAAGCTCTTCCATTGTCTTTGAGCTCTTTAGTAGTCTCCTACATAGTCCATTAGTCCTGCATATACTTCCACTGAAAAACTGAAACATCTACAGCCAATGTTTGTACAGTTTTCAACATGGTATCACCGCCATATGTCATTGGGATCTTATTTCATTCAGCTTATAGGTGGTAGAATTATGTATTCAACTTAATTTGCAGCATAACTAGTTTGGATAAAGTCCTTTTGAATATTAAATTAACATGCGTTTTCATTTGCAAAGTTTCTTGTGCTGAAGTTTCCACATGCATAATTGGCTACTTAGTACAAGTTCTCCCTGGAGGAGGGGGGTACATTTGACTACCATATGTTATTATCTCTATTGAATCTTCCTTTAATTGAAGAAGTCCATCATTTAATATTTATCTTTTCTAGCTGGTTTAACCGCTAGCTGGTTCATTCTTTTTCATTCTGTCTAAAAGTGAACCTATGGCTCTCTGAACGCTACAAAATTGGGGATATTACTTCATCCATCAAATCTTTCACTGCATGCAACTTTTTCTTCTGGTTCGTTGATTGCATTTCCTATAATTGTGTCTCAAAAGATACATTTGGCAGATGACAACGGCAATTTCAATTGAAGATGTTCGGAGAGAGGTGAAAATTTTGAAGTCTTTATCTGGGCATAATCACCTTATAACATTTCTTGATGCATGTGAGGATGCCAATAACGTCTACATAGTCATGGAGTATGTCTTTCTTCTTTCTTTTTTTTCTTTTATCCTGGATCTGAAAAATGATACAATGGCAATTCACCATATACACTACGTGATTAATGTCAATTTTTATTTTAAGTTCTTCGATCTATCTGGCTATACAACATTGCATGCTTTGTCCTACCACAGGTCTTGATGGATTCAACTGTGAATTTAGATTGTCTTATTTCTTCAACGTGCAATAAAGGAGGAATCATGTAGCGTTTTCTTTGTTATTAGTTACAGTTTAGTCGGAATTGAATGAGTTTGGATAGTCCTATATTGTAAATGAGCGACAGAATGATAAAACAAGGGTAAGATTGAGGGTTTTAATATGGGAAAGGAATCTTGTCAGCTTTCTCACCTTCAGGTTGCTACCCTTTTTCTTCAAGTCAGGAAAGCTCGTATGTTAATCTTAACGGTTTTTTGTCCTTTGAAGCTATCACAGGTCTTAAGATTAACGAAGGGTAAAAGAAAATTGGTGACCCTTGGAAGGCTGTTAACCAACTGCCTTCTCCTTATCTAGTGCTCCGCCTTTGGGGGTAATCCGAAGTGCATATCTTTTTGGAATCCTGTGGAAAAGGTGAAAAAGCATTAGGGTTCTTGGAGGTCTTATGTGGCATCTCTAGTTATTTCATGTCTTTATGTCTTTATTTTGGATACCCGTTTTGGTTAGTAAGGTTATTGAGAAGATGTTAAAGGTATTTTTTGTGGGGAGGGGTCGATCTTGTTTGTTGGGATTTGGTCTCAAAACCTTTGACCTTGGACGGTTTGTTGTTGGGGATAATCTGAGAGATATTGAGATGTTAAATGGTTGTGGTGTTTTATCTTGGAGCCTAATGCTTAGGATTATTGAGTAGATATTGTATTCATCCTTTTGAGGGGTACAGTGCATGGTTGTGAGGGCGTTGAGTAGAAACCTTTGGCTAGTTTCTCAACTTTCTATTGATTTATGAAATGTCTTGTTGGAGACGGGTCTAAGATTTATATTTTGGAAGATCAGTGGGCTTGGGTCTCTCTTTGTGCTTTATTTCCTCGTCTCCATCACCTATCTGACCAGAAGTTTCGCTCAATGGCTTTTGTGTTGTTCTTTGACCTTCTTTGCATTACGTGGGCCTTCACGGGCTTTTGTCTGACAAAAAGACTAACGGAATGCGTTGGCCCTGCCTTTTGTTCTTTTTAACCTTCAGGTGTGCCTGGGGAGAAGAGACGTTAAGAGTCTAGATTCCTAATCGTTCGAGGGGTTTCTCATATTGTTCTTTCTTTCATATTTCGATACCATGGTGCCTTTTCCTTCTCTCAGGAAGAGTAAAATCCCAAGTAGGACAAATGCTTGTGGCAAGTTTTGCATGAAAGATTTAATACCTTGGATATGATTCAGAGACGGTGTACTGTAGTGTTGGGCCCTCAATGGTGTGAATTCTTTGTGGGAGGCTTACGATCATATTGATCATTGGCTGTGGAGGTGCCCGTTTGCTCATTCCCCTTGGAGAAAATGGTCGAGTACATTTGGCTTATGTTTGGATCCTGGTACGGAGTGCAGTTCCAAATCGAGGAGGTGCTCTTGAATATCCCCTTTTGGGATAAAGGAAGAATTCTGTTGCAGTATTGTTTCTTTCTTGGGTGGGGGATTTGGCTTGAGAAGAGTAGCCCAATTTTTTGGGATGGTCGAGAGATCTTGAGAGGAGATATGAGAGGTTGTTAGTATGTATAACGTGTCATTATCAGTGTCTATTACCCTACCTTTTGTTATTATGAGCTTAGTTTAATCCTCTTGGTTTGGAGTCTGTTTCTTTAGTTAGCGTTTGCATTCCTTTTTGTGGGCTTGTTTTTTTTTTTTTTTTTTTTTTTTTTTTTTTTATGTTCTTCTACATTCTTTAATGTTTTCTTTCGAGTCCAGTTACTGAAGATATTTTAATTCAATTTGAAGTTATCCTGTTTATCGTTACTTTTAGGTTATGTGAAGGTGGGGAACTTCTGGACAGAATCTTGTCAAGGTATTTTATTTGTACAACCAAGTTATGTTATCATTGACTGATTTGATTTATACTAAATTATTTCCCTCATTGTAGAGGAGGAAGATACACAGAGGAAGATGCCAAAAATATAGTCGTTCAGATTTTAAGTGTAGTTGCATTTTGTCATCTTCAAGGCGTTGTGCACCGCGACTTAAAGCCTGAGGTCTTTTCCTTTTTTCTGTTGATTTGTGTTTTGATTTTCTTGTAAAAATTTTAATTTTCTACATGTTCTTTTTTTCAAACTTTTTTATTTTTTTTTATTTTTTTTTATTTTTTTGCAACTAAATTCTAGAAAGCTTCCGTCATAGTACCCTTTCCTCTCACTTTTTGGTTCTGTGCTGCGAGGATGAGTTGGTACTTTCCATGCCAGATCTAGGTTCTTAGCTTACAACTCTTGATATGACATCATTTCAAAGAAAGAAATCATATATGTGTGTTTCTGTGTTACTTTTCCGTACAAATGTATCGTACTTTATTTCATGCAATAGAGAGAGCTTCTTGATGGTTACCTCCCCGAAAGAAAAGAAAATGGTTGTTTCTTCTAGCCATGTTGTACCTTCCCTTTGTTTCTTATGTTGTTTCCACTTTTCTCAATACTCTGCAGAATTTCCTATTTACTTCTAGACGTGAAGATGCTGATATGAAGCTCATTGACTTTGGTCTTTCGGACTTTGTTAAACCAGGTAACAAATAGATCATCTAATTACTTATTGTTTTTTTTTTTTATAAGAGATAATTTAATTGATGATGGACATTTACAAAATGGATGTAATACCCATAATGTTTACAAAAGACCTTCTCAATTTGCAATGAGGGAGGTATAACTATTGGAAGTAAAAATGTTAGACAGTTTATACCAAGATATAGTTTCGTAAACAACATTGTTGAAAAGTTTTATAGAAGTCTGTCTTTTTTTTATGTTTGTTTTTAAAATGATAGAAAACAAGCATTTATTAGAGGAAAAAGAGTGAAAAAAGTACTAACGGGCATACAAAAAGAAAAAAAGGCAGTCGAACAAGAGAAGCTAAGCTAAAAAAACTATCTAAGAGATAAAAAGAAAAGTCTTTATTCATGGATGCCCAAACAGAAACATGAAAGCTCACAAGAGACCAACTTGGCAACTCCCAAAATTCTTTTGTCCTCTCAGCGAAATGCCGCACGTACACTTGTGAGCCAAAAAAGTGCCCCTTCTCACGAAAGGAGTGAAGAATCAACAACCTGTGCCCCACTAAATACTTTTCACAATAAAAGGAGAGATGAGTGAGGAATTTCTTCTCCATCCTTCCTTTTGCTAGAAGGGAAGGTCGTTCCTGGCAAGCGACAGTGTGTCATTTTCGATGTTTTGCTGTGAGATCTTGTGACAAAACCTTTTTGTAATTATCCATTAAATCTCCTTTTACTTGATAGGAATTACTTAGGCTCTCTTTTTGTATACCTTTGTATTCTTTCATTTGTTCTCCATGAAAGTTTTTTTTTATATATTTTTAATTTTTAATTACAGAATCTTACACTGCAACACTTATTCCATGCTTTATTTATGAAATTTAGTTGTTTTTGAAAAGAAGAAACAAATGCGAAAGTCTTTCCTCCTCGAAACTGAAAATTACTTGGTAAATAATCAAATTTTCGTATGTTGTTTCTTGATGAAATTCCTTATCAGATATTTAAACAATTTTTATAGTGTAAATTCAATAAATAGAAAACTGCACTACGGAATTCCATAAATTATTGTGATTGACTACTGCATCAATACTGAATGCATAGGAACAGTAAGATTTTTTATTACATCATTAGATCGATTTATGTATTGGATGGTTCACTTCGTTCCTTTTTGTCATCCACATGCAGATGGGAGACTCAACGATATTGTTGGAAGTGCTTATTATGTTGCTCCTGAAGTGCTTCATAGATCTTACTCGTTGGAAGCAGATATATGGAGCATTGGGGTTATTACCTATATTTTATTATGTGGAAGTCGACCATTTTGGGCTAGAACAGAATCAGGAATTTTCCGTGCAGTGTTAAGAGCAGATCCTAGTTTTGATGATTTACCGTGGTCTACAGTGTCTCCTGAGGCAAAAGACTTTGTTAAAAGGCTCCTCAACAAAGATTATAGAAAGAGAATGACTGCAGTCCAGGCGCTCTGTAAGTTTTTATTTTTTATGTCCTTGCTTCTTAGAGGCTATTGGAGGATATACCAATGGGTTGAAAATTCAAATACTATCTGTATGTTTAAAGATTTCTTTTGTTGTTTTACTTTCCCTGTGATGGAGGACCACATTGAAAGAGAAACGATCATTTTACTTCCATTGTCGCTTCAATATATTGCACCAAAAGAGACAAGGAACTCTGAAAAAAAAAAAAAAACAGTAAATGACCTGACTTCAATAACCTTTTTTCTTCATATCAGTCTTTTTGTCGCTAATGTTTGGATGTCTTTTGAATTTGGTCTCTGTTCTTTTAAACGATTACATTTAGCTTCTTATGTCTTGAAAATTTTCAGTTTTAGCCTCACCGTTGGAGAACAGTAAAATTGGTTGATCATCCATTTACCTAACATAATACTTAGTGACTTGACAGGATTTAGAGGCAAATTTAGGTAGGTCTCTAAGAGAAGAAGGTTTCTAAATTCTTCTTTAAATTTATAAGTTGGCAGAACTTTTCACTTTTCTTCTTTCAGGTGATTTAATTCTTCTAAATTTCTGCCAACTCTACTATGTAAGTTTCAATAATGAAAAAATATTAAAATATAAGGGACTAATTGAAAAAAATACTAAAACATTAGTCTAAAATATATATTTAGACTTTTATATTTTTCACGTTTGAATTATGACATCTAGAACTTCTATACCAAGCTCTGGAAATCTTGAACAGACTTTTCTCTCTGCAGGTCACCCATGGTTGCGGGATGACAGTCGTCGTTTACCTTTAGATATATTGATCTATAAGTTGGTCAAGTTATACGTTCATGCTACTCCTTTCAGACGTGCTGCAATGAAGGTTAAAAAATTCTTCTCTTTTGTTTTTTAGTTGTTGGTTGCTGAAATTAGGAAAGATATCCGTTGTATAAGCTAAGGCCTACGCAATCATATCTTATTTTCTTAATGGAGCTTCTGTCTGGCTTGCCCTCTGTAGTCGCACTCTTGTTGCATGGGTTTGAAAAGATTTGTTTTCTGTAATTTAAGAAGTTCAAAGTGATTCTTTTTAACAATTACATAGATGACTATTGTTTTTAAATCCTCCGACCATGAAATCCTTCCATCTCAGGCTCTCTCGAAAGCTTTGACAGAAAACGAACTCTTTTATCTTAGAGCTCAGTTTGCGTTGTTGGAACCGAATCAAGATGGGCGTGTTGGGCTTGAAAACTTCAAAGTGGTTAGTGTTTCTCTTGACCCTGCTTTAGTTTTTATAGTGCAGGACCATACATTCGTCGCTCTCCTTCCCTATATGTTTTGACTCGTAAATACCTATGCTCTAGGCTCTAATGCGGAATGCAACGGATGCTATGAGAGAGTCGAGGGTTCAGGAAATCGTAAATTTGGTATGCTTCTTTCCACCTGATACTTTTTATCGTGCTAGATAGATAAATGCAGTTATGGCTTGTATTTTTGAGTCTGCTGGTAGTTTTCAGATTCTATTTCGGTCTTTGTTAAATTAATAATTTAATTAGTTGCATGTAACCTATCCAAGGCCATTACAAAAGATCAAACAAGGACCACCACAGAATTTTAGGCAAAACTAGAGGATTGATAAGGGCTAACAATGGAATAAGATGCTTGATTGTTGATGGTTGAAATAAGATGCTTTGTTTCAGCTGGAGCCCCTTGCCCTCAGAAGAATAGACTTTGAGGAGTTCTGTGCTGCTGGTATCAGTACGCATCAATTGGAAGCTCTTGACCGGTGGGAGCAGATAGCCTGTGTGGCCTTTGAGCATTTCGAGCGCGAGGGCAACCGGGTGATATCGGTTGAAGAATTAGCAAGGGTTCGTTCAAATTCTACTATTTGAAAATCATGCATAAATCTGATATGAACATGCTTTCCCAAGTCAAATGGTTGTTACAATATTGTGTGTGTAAATGCAGGAATTAAACCTTGGTTCTTCAGCATACTCCATTCTTAAAGAGTGGATTCGCGGAGATGGAAAGCTTAGTTTTCTTGGGTATACAAAGTTTTTACATGGTGTCACCCTACGTAGCTCAAATACAAGACATAATTAGTCTTCTTTTTCTTCTTTTTTTACAGTCTTCATTATATTTTCAGTTTAAAATTGGCGAGTTCTACATTTTAGGGTTGCTGTAGATTTCTTTTCCTTTTTTTTTTTTTTGATCTTTTTTTTTGCCTCTTTTGAGGGGTGGAAATGTGTATAAAATTGGATGTTTTAGTGAAAGCTTTTTTCAATAGATTGTTGAGGTCTCATAATGGCATCTAAAGCTATCATCCAAATTTTACATTCTGTGGATAAACTTCTTAGTAGAATGAGAACGGTTAATAGACTTAGTAGAATAGGTTACAACTTATAGAGCAATTTTAGTAGAATGGTTAGTAGTTGTCAAATTGTGGACCAAATTTATTGCGGATTGTTAGTGGTTTTTAACTCGAGGAGAAAGTTTAGAAAAGTAATTAATGCTTTCTCTACTATAAATACTCATTAGATGTATGATCTTTTCACAACAAGAATTGAAAGACATCAAGAATTGAAAGACATAAGTGTTTAAGGTTCCTCTATTCTATTCAAAAGTTCTCTCCCTTCTCACAACAACAAAGAGAATTGAAAGACATAAGTGCTTAAAGTTTTTCTATTCAAAAGTTATCTCCCCTTAAGTTAGTTCTTTCTGCTTCAATTGTTTGTTTCAAAAGAATTTCGATCGTGGGCCACATCTAACAATACTTTTAGGACTTTGGCTTATCTACGCTTCCTGATCGACCACAATTGATATACCAAAGTTTAAAATGTTTCCAACATTAGAGGATCGACCATAGACTTTGCTTTCCCTATGGTGTTGCCAATGGACACATGATCTATTGAACGATCTTGAGGAGATTCTTGTACTCACCTATTTCTCTATCCCCTAGAGAGCCTACTCACCTATTTCTCTATCTCCTAGTGAGCCGATCTCATCGTGCCACAACTCTTCTACGTGGTAACATAATTTAGTTTTCATACAAACATAGTGAGCCGATCTCATCGTGCCACAACTCTTCTACGTGGTAACATAATTTAGTTTTCATACAAACATGATTAAGTCATGTATATTGTATTTCAAAATTCCATTTAAGTGTCAATAGTTTAGGCAATATTTAAAGAACATAAAATATAAATAAGTCTTTATAAAAGCATACCAAGCTGTGACAAGGTGTTTGTTCATAATTCTTTTCAACCCTTTTTTGTTTTAAATTTACTACCAAAATAGACGTTTTATGAGTTCATAGGCCAAATCAATGGGAATTTACAAAAGGACATGAGAGAATTTACAAAAGGACATGATGATGACAGAAGTGAAAGCAAGCTAACGCCAGAAAAGAAACGATGCATGTAATAAGAACACACTAAAAAAAAAGATGGTCCGAAACCATACACTATATGAAAGAGTTATTATTGCTCTTAAACACGGTGTTCATGCACACTCAATACCCATCTTTGGATACTCATTAATCATCTTTGGATACTCAAAACCCATCTTTGGATACTCAATACCCATCTTTCGACCTCTCATCAGCTTTGTTGTCTTTGTCCTCTTGTGTCTCCCCTTCCTTAAATGCGGTCCAAACAATGTCTCCATTCACCAAATAAATACACAAACAAATAATAATAATTAAGGAAAATATTACTGATAAAAAAAATTCAAATTTCTAATCTTTCAGTAAAATTTAATTGAATTAGACCGTCAATAAGGTAAAAGGTAAAATGTACGACTTATTTAAGTTTCGGGTGGCCTACCAACTTCATTTTATAAGATAAGATTGATAAGAAAACCCTAGTTTAGCTAAATTCCGCGGGTCACACACATCCATCTCAAATATGTATGTATTTACCATGGAACATTCATCCACGAGCATTCCACACATTCGGCTAATAATGAGCTAAAAATTGATGTTCAAGCGACATACTCACCTTTTTTCCCGTAGATTGGTCAAGTATACCACATTCCATATATCATGATTAATGTTGAAGCAACCTATCGATCTTTTTCACACACATCAATCAAGTATATTTTATAATCGAGGAAGCCATAACTGCTTTCAACGATGGTATGATTCTCATCGCACGTATTTGTAATTCCACTGGATCAAAGTACACAACTCTTCGTACAAATCTCATGCGCATAAACAAGAAAGTACACAAAGTTATGATTCATGTAACTTTTGAATAAAGTCCCCAAGTACTTCAAACAATGTTTCACGAATTCCTACCCCTTAAGTTCGTTTTATGAAGATGCACGTACCTTTATTTTGATTAAATATGCATATTAAATCAGAAAAGCAAAAATATGATGTAATTGACGATTCAAATTATGATGACTTGCTCTATAGCAAGGCATACCTATAATTGACGAAGTTTTGATGCTTAGCCAAGGGAACTCATTAAGATGTAAGCATTCCATAAAATCCCAAAGTCGATCTCGAATTGGTATTCATAATGATTTGAATTGGTATTCGTAATGACTTGATTTTTCATGTAGGTACCGGTCAGAGTTGTTAATTAAAAAAAAATTAACAAAAAAGTTGTTTAAAAATTAGTAAAACATAATTAGGGCACACCTTTAAAAAGAAATTTGAAAGACAACAAAACAAACTCAAACTTTATTACAGAAAGATGACAACTCAATCCTAATCAATGCGTAGAAAAATTGACAACTCAACCTTAATCAATACGTAGAAAAACTGACAACTCAACCTTAATTAATTTGTAGTCGGCAAAAAACTGTCGGACACTAAAATGGAGGTCCACCGATAGGTTGACTTAGATTACTCCTTTCAATGATCTAAGTGACTAATTGCTCGAGCGCATAATGTATTATTATTCTAAAGTTATTTTTATCATAATAATTCTTGCATACATTAGAAATAGGTTTCAACATATTTAAAACATGATTATGATACATCACAAAAAATTAATTAATGTTAGGAACCCAATTAGATGTTGAAATTTTTCACCAAAGTGCTTACACGATTTATCCAACGTTGATTTGAAACTTATCCAAATGGTTTCTATTCAACGGTTTTCTCGTCTCGATTTTACCCAAATAATTTTTCAAACAATTTTACTTTTAGATTTCATTTTTTTTTCTATCTTATTGTAATCTGATGTAACTCGATTCAACTTAGTTCTTTTACCATAATCAAAGAATTTTAATCAAACTTTTCAACAAAATTAATTTTATTTGGTTTGTTGGAACTCTATCTTCTGATGAGTTTCCTTTTAGATTTCTTCGTGAAAGTTGAATGAAATCACTATCCAAAACATTTTCGACTAATTTCAAAACTTAAATCTAAAAAAAAACTTGCGGAGGTAGAGAAAAACTAAAACTAAAACTCAAAATTCTTTCTCCGTTTCTTAATGGATTTAGATGATTAAAAATTTCAGAGTGGATCTCCTCATGGTTACGAGTAAGTTTTGTGAAAAAACTGTGGCGGGAAAACGACTTCAGGTAGCCAGATCGAGAGGTCACCAACCGTTATTTCTCCCTCAACTCTTTTCTCTCCTCTTTTTCCTTTATTTTTCTTCTTTATTTTCTTTTATTTTTTTCTTGGGCTCGGTAAATTTTCTAAGCATTTTTATCTTCGTTTTCAAATTTGGTTTGTAAGACTATTTATAAAATCTCACAAATTAGAATTAAAAAAAAAAATGAAAAAACTAATTCTTACCGAAGCTTGAGTGTTACGCAAAACAACAATTCTAGATAAGGATTAGTCTTAGTACCAAATTTTAAATACTTTTAAAATGTCTTCGAAGTTGATTATTATTATTATTTTTTAATGTAGAGATTACTGGAGAGAAAATATGTGGCTTTTAGGAAGAGGACAAAAAGAACCTTATTACCAAAATTTTGAAAAAGAGCGTTCGTGTATTTCACTGTGCCAAAACATGTCTAGACAAACATTTAAAAAAAAAAAAAAACATAATCAAACCATTCCATTTTTTTACATTTAGCCACACATTTTCTTTCATCACAACACAAATTTACACAAACCCTAAAAAGGGTGAAAAGAGATGATTATGACCGACCAAACAAAAAAAAAACACGAGAAATTATTTGAAAAGGTCGATTGAAACAACAAAGATAGACAAAGTAGAGTTTAACCCGACGTTGACAGTCTCGTTGAATAATTTTGCGGGTCAAACCCTAAAAAGGGTGAAAAGGAATGATTGTGACTGACCAAACAAAAAAAAAAAAAACACGAGAAATTATTCGAAAAGGCCGATTGAAACAACGAAGACAGACGAAGTAGAGTTTAACCAGACATCAATTATAATGTGACAGTCTCGTTGAATAATTTAGCGGGTCAAACCCTAAAGCAAAGAACGTAGAGATGGTGGTGGTGGTGATGATGGAAGGAGGTTTCTTGATCAATCAAGGCTTGAACAAACCTAAATTGCTCGACACGACAAGGAATAGTGATGGTTCCCTTTTGATGAAATCCATATTCCTCTTCAGCTTCTTTGAGTAGCTGCAAGAACAAAGGGTGATTGAAATAGAAGACAGGCACTATAAATCGCTGCTTCTCTTCATGTTCATGGCCAACTTTGATAGCCAAACAACCCTTTGGGACGCCCTTGAAGCTCCCATGGCTTCTCTCGCCACTACCCATTTAAAGGTTGATTGTTGATTTGGGAAGAAGATTGTGAGATTAAGTGTCAAATGAAAGATGAAAATTAGAGAAGAAAGAAGGAAGGGAAGAATGTGGGAAAGAGGAGAAGAATAATTAGAGGCATGAATGGATGCAGAGAGGAAGTTGTTGTTGGTGCGTTTTGTTGTAATGCCTTTTGATTTTTCTCAACCTCAAACGTTAAAACAGTATAAACTGGATTTCGATATACAGAGGACAGAGAAAGTCCGACAAACTTGTTTTTTTTGTTTTTTTTTCTAATTTTAGGCTAAATTAATTTTAAAATCCCATTTTCTTTTATATATATATATATATATATATATATATATATATATATATATATATATATATATATTTAACTTTAAGAAATTTCCATCTGTCCTTAAAACTTTAAAAAATGCTTCCAAAATAACCTTAAAATATCAAAAAAAAAAAAATACTCATACGATTAGTTCCAAATAGAAACGGTTTATATTTGTTGAAACAGTTCAAAAATACCTTTTAATTTTAAAAAAATTCAATAATATCTTTAAATTTATTAGAAAAAACTTTAAAAATACCTTTAATTTTTTTAAAAAATATACATTAAAAGTAATATTAAAATGTTTAGATCTATGTGACGTGGATAGGCAGTTTTTATCCATATATTGACAATAAAACCCTTTTAAATTTTTTTATAAAGGTAAAAGGTGTTAAGGCTGTTTTTAAAATTTTATAATATTTTAAATATAGTACTAACGGTTTTGAACTCCAAGTTTTTAAAATTCAAAAGAATTTTTGAAACATTATTGTAAGTATAAAGGTATTTTTTTAACAAAATACTAACGGTTCCTATCCAAAACTAATGGTATGAATATTTTTTTAACTTTTTAAAAAGTTTTAAATGAAATGTTAACGATTCTCATTCATGCTCCTTGGAACTGATTGACATATATTATGTTATGTTATGCTATGATAGTATATGATATGTTATGTTGTGAGTTGGACTATGAGACACTTGTGATATATTATGAATTTTGTTATGGCTTCCATGTCATATGATGCATAATACATTTATATGTTATGTTATGCACACTATGTTGGCATGCTCACTTCAAGTTTATAAACTACGGTTAAACTACGTGTTATTCAGGAAAATTATATTTATAAAAGAATGGAGGTATGACCTGCATCTACGTATACACCATGATCTAAAGCTATGGGGACCTCATATATTTTGTGTGTTATGTGCATCAAGATACTTCTCCATTATGATTAGTATGAACGTGTATACTATGATATTATGTGCTCTCCTTTCCCTCTGAGGTTTTTTCAGCAACGTGAGTGTACGCTTGTCGAAGGCCAAGTCTAGGGAGTACATATATGAGCCCGCTTGGGGGTCCATGTGTGCGTACGTGAGCCGTGTGTATAGAAGTAATGCATATCCAATCGGCCCAGACTAGAAAGTGAGACCAAAGCCATGATAATGATGAAAGGATAGGCCCCAACATGATTGTATGTGATTCTAATTCCTGACCCCAACAGTTGCATTTCTATTTAAGTTGTAGTTCTTAAGTTAGATTAGAGCATTTTCATTACTCTGAACTTATTGTTATTCCGTTTTTTTTTTCCATTGATGTTTACTCTTCTTTTAAATGGATTCTGCAAACATTTAAGTCCATGACACTATTTATAAAATATTTTAAATAGGTTTTTCTCACATATTTGACATGTCATATATGTAATGACGTTTATATTTTATAAAGAAAAATATAATAGTTGATTGATATGAAAAATCGAATAGTTGATTGATATGGAACTTCCATATTGCACAGTGAATTTTGATGAACTCATTTAAGTGCGAGACTCTAATTGCACTATATTTTATATGTAGGGCTGTTTTACAATGAAATCAATGTTGAATTTTCTTGAAAGCATGGATTGATGGATAACATGTACTTAGAACCTAAATAAATAAAGCTAGATATCATGTATGTTTAGGATTAAAATTGCATAGCCATGAAATTTTACCATGCCCTTACGAATGACTATGAGTACTCTCATAGAGATGATTGTTTGTATACTATGCATTGACGAACTCATTCTAATCGATGAGGGTCTGCGTAGTATAGATTTAAGGTCACTACCTAAGACTTGAGTACAATGTAAGGATCATTAAGGAAGCAAAATTGCGCTCGAAAGTGAACTAAATAGGCACGGGTCCACATTGATACTTCTGATGAGATGAGTTGGTAGTGTCGTTCTCAAAGATGATTGAAATCTTAGATGTCTTAGGGCAACCTTAGGTAGGCTAAGATAATTGAGCTCTAAATGTCCGGAGATGTCTTTAGGTACCTTAAGTTCAGAAGGGTCAGTTCCATTTTGACTTGTGACATATGGTTCCTAATAGTGAGACAACCAACGAACTACTATTATTAGTTTTATCTCGACTGACAATGGCCATATATGTCAAATGACGTCGTGCCTCAAAGACTCGTGATGAATGCAAGAAGATCGAACCAAGGCAAGGGATAGTTAAATATATGGCCAAATAGTACTAAGAAGATCCTCATGGGATTAAAGTACACCTTGAGGAGTTGGCATGTAAGCCTATAATTCATGTAGAATTCATTTAAATATTCTAACGTATCCACCCAATATATGTCACATTAATGACTAAAATCTCATACAGCTCAAAATTCTTGATTTCACGTCCCAAGGAACAACTTGAAGCTAGCGGCAATCAAAGTAGTTGGGAGTGGTAAAAGTAGAATTTTATACTTTTAAAGCGGCCTTATAGCGCGGCAAAATGAGCCCTAAATGTAATAGGGGTGTCACATGTAAGAGGAAAAATAATATTTAACAATCCACCTCCTTGAGAGCCTAGCGTCTTCGTTGGCACACCGCCCGGTATCTGGTTCTAATATCATTTGTAACAGTTTAAGCTCACCGCTAGCAATATTGTCCGTTTTGGCCCGTTGTGTATCGTCGTCAGCTTCATGGTTTTAAAATGTGTCTATTAATGAGAGATTTCTACACGCTTGTAAAAAATGTTTCGTTCCCCTCTCCAACCAATGTGGGATCTCACATCATTCGTTATAAATATTAGATTTTTCTATTTATTCGAAAACTTTTTATTTTTCTTAGAATTCAAAACACAAAATTTAGATGAATATGACTTGACTATGACAGATTGAAACTTATGTTCAAGTTCTAAAGTTATGAAGGATAGGAAGGAATTTGTAGGAATTTGTGGGAATTTGTAGGTGTCAATAGGAAGAGCAAATGCGGGGGACAACCAATAGCATATCATCAACATGTCCATAATCATATCAAGATGTGTCCAACTTTTGTGGTTGTCAATGAAATCTTTATTTCATGTTGTCCCTACCTTCCTTATTTTCATCACCATTAGAACTCTCTCTTAATAATGCACAACTACGCTACGCTCAACGTCATTACTCTTTTTATATCGCCTTTTTAATAATAAATGTATGCTAGTTTAGTACTAACATGACATTTATAGTTATAAATTAAAATAAATAGGCAACGTTCGGTTAAAAAATATACTAAACTTTTAGGGTGAGACGAATAGTAAAGTGTCATAAACAGTGAGCAATAACGTACAATTGTCTAAAGTGGAGAGGTGAGAGCCTACTATTTGGTAAATGCTTAAATAAGGTGGTGGATATGTTCATCGACCTGGGAAGAAAGCGCGGAAAAGCTGGACTACACGTATTTTAAATCTAAATTATATATTGTGTTTGGTTGGTATGATTTCTTTTTGAAGGGAATACTTCGAAATAGTTTGATTTGAATCCATACATTTTGATCAATCATTTCAAAGGAGATAAAATATTGAAGATGCCAACAAGGATCCAAGAGTGACTCTAAAAGTCTTCAATCTACGCCATCAATTCTTCAAGCTATCAACTTTTGATATTATTTTATGTCTTTCCAATTGTATCCCTCTAGGTTATGTTATAGAAGGGATCTTCTAGTACTTTTACTTGGTGGATTATTAATTGTATCACTTAACATGTTTTGTTTGTTATTTTCCACTTGTATTTATAGTTGAGAGGAACATGTATCGTGGTTATTGGATATATCATTCTATGTATCCAAAATATGAAACGTAGAGTTTATTTATGGGCTAATATCACTCATTTATCCTAAAATAACTCTAAATAGTGAGAAATGGTCTTAATTCACTATAACATTAGCCAAAATGATATTTTTCAGCCTTGAGAAAGTTAAGAAAACCCTTCTAGGATGGTTCAAACCATAATGAATGGAGCAAAACAACGCAGCCAAGTAAAATTGAAGTTGGAACGAAGTCGGTTGAGTTGCCCAAGCCAACTGAAAGAAGCAGTGAGGCATCGAGCCCATCACAAGTTGGCATTGAGGGAAAGTAGTTGTTGAAGGGTTGAGTGTTATAACTATATTATGAAAACAGTAGGTTGTGATCCCCCACATGCAGAGAGATAAGAGACAACGACCCTCAAGAGGCGCCCATCTGACTACGTGAGAGCTAAGACAGATAAGTGTCTTGATGCAACAGAGGAGAATGATGCATTATCCAACACACAAAGAAGAGTGTGCATTAAAGTCAAGTTGAAGTATAAGCAAGATTGGAGTGAATGATAGGAACATTAGT
Source organism: Cucurbita ficifolia (assembly GCA_033971965.1). Taxonomy (NCBI): domain Eukaryota; kingdom Viridiplantae; phylum Streptophyta; class Magnoliopsida; order Cucurbitales; family Cucurbitaceae; genus Cucurbita; species Cucurbita ficifolia. The sequence goes on from CM066978.1 coordinate 3,458,866, forward strand.
GTCAAAGACAAGCTCGAAGAGGGTTGGGTAGGGTCCAGGGTCATAACCTCAAAAGTTGAGATTTCGATATGAGTTTTCGCATGCGGCTCTGGAGTTAAATCATGTCTATGAAAGATGAAGGTTCACCAATTTTGGTGTCAATCAGACACCCAATAGACGTTCCATGAGGCTATATGACCGCTCAGCAAAATCACTTTTACTCCAAAAAGATCAAATATGTCTCAAAATGTACTACAGAGGGAGACATGGTATCATCTCTCCACCACTCTAGATCATGTGGCCTAAGTAAGCTACTCAATGGTACATACGTGTGTCACAGTGTGAACGAGCGTCTCAGACAACTTCTTTTGAATGAGTTTTTTTAGGACAGTGTTGGATGGGATAGATGTGTCAACATTGCACCCCAAACCATGTGTCGGAGGTTGGTATACGTACCCGTTATCCAGTACATAGCCTATGCATGGACATCAGAGGGTTCATGCCTCGATAGAACTTAGATGAATTGATGTTTGGGATGCCCAACGATGTGATTGATACATGGGTTGATTCTCAATAGACATGTCTGAGCAAGCTACGATGATCAAGTCGTCTCAAAACGTGGGATGGCATCATGATGCGTTGACCATGTTATTGGGAATCAAAATGAATATCGAGATGCAACGTTGCATACAAATGACCTTGGCCTAGAGTAGAAACAAGGTTGACCCAAATGACTTAGCCTAATGGAGAGGTAAGTTGGCTAGAGTCACAGATGATTGAACATGTACATACGGGTGGTGTGTGTGGCCAAACAAGCTTAGAATCTACATGATTTGTATTCGGTTGGCGAATGAGAACCTCGCCTAAGTTTTGACAAAGTCACAAAGCTAAGCGAAAAATGTGAATGGAATTTGAATTACGCTTAAGACTTATCATGAGCGTGTCAAAACAATGTGATGATGCACGATTAAAAATTTACAACCGTGACATTGAGCTTGTCGGGCGTGGGCCTAAGGTGAAATGAAATCTTGGCCTAGGCCTTGCGTCTACGAGCTTGGGGTCAAGTAGGTTGGCCTCTTGCGTGGGCTATTGTGTGTGAGGACGAGCTTCGTTGGAGGGTTGGGTCACTCGTTCTAGGCTGGTGCATCTGTGGACTAGATTGAGGCTTGCAAGCATCTAGGGTGATGCACGCGTTCTCATGGGCTTCGTCTTCGTGGAAAGAAACAATCACAAGGAGGCTCCCACTTAAAGGGGCAAAATAATCCTTGTATATATAATGCCCTCAATCTTAGTATTTAGCGGGTTTTGTGCAATTGTCCACACTTATCTTAGTAGTAAGAACCCTAATGTAACAATGGGCTATGAAGGTATAAGTTTTTCTAATTTTTTTTCTTTTATTTTTCAAGTTGATAAATTTTATTAAGAGCCTTACGGGCTGAATTTCATGACCTGATAGAGGAGTAAAGTTCTAATTTTGTTTTTTCGTTAAAATAAAATAGTGGAAAGAAAGTCAAATAGAATATCAATGTGTTTAGAGGCATTTTAGTCATTTTTCATTTTCTCCCAATTGGGATATTGAATATTGTGTATTCGAAAAATTAAGAAAAGAAGAAAACATAAAAGAAACGGGGGTATTAGAGTTCATTTAGCTAAAGGTGGATCACGAACGCAAACACTCGGAGGAAAGGAGAAGCCACATATCAGACTAAACTAGATACTTTGCTTGAAATTTAAACGAATTTAGAATAACCCAATAAATGAACTCAGTTGTCCATGAAATTTTAATAGAAAGCTTAATGTGAGATAAAGTTATTCATGAAATCGGCTGATCATTTGATTAGGTTGGGGCTAAACTAAGAATAAGTGTAAAATGACAAAAATGTCCCTGTAGTTAGGTACCACTAGTTTATGATCCAAATGACATTTAAATGGTATGATATTTTATAAGAAGCCTTATTTCTTAGAGTTGGAACGCGAGGTACTCTAGTGACCTCCTGATGTGCAGTGCAACATGGTCCTATGATAGACTACATCACAAAGAATGCGTGAAGCCCTAGACGTAGGTATTCAGACTATGTCACAAAAAACGTAAGAAGCCCTAGACATAGGTATGTAAATCTCATCGTAGGGAACACATGAAACTTTGGATACAAGATTAATACTATGTTGTAGGGAACACATGAAGCCTCGGACATAGTTCAAGATTGAGTTGTTCACTAACCATACGACCCCACAGGTTCTCTTAGGAGAGTGTCTAAGGGACAATAACCAAGAACCAAGAACCAAGAATTTAAAGATATCAAAACCCGACAAAAAATTTCAATACAAAAATCATGCACTAAATGGGGGCTATCCCTCAAGAAAAAACACTTTAAAAGAAGAGAGAAGTCATCTTGAAAGAAATGGAAAGTTGGGAATTAAAGTTGAATAAGTATTTTAGATTTTTTAGAATTAGTATCCAACACAAGATGTGGATTTCAATAAAGAACCTAAGTCATGAACCCACTTCAAGTTCTTAAGATTATAGATAGAACAATTAAGTAAAGTTAAGGTAGACCGAACCATAGATACGAGAGCTACTATGCTAGGACTTCAAACACCTCAATATTTATTGAATATCAAAAACTGATCAAGGTAGCAATGAAGAAGAGATGTGCTTCGAGAAACAAACGTTCTCTCAAGTATATGAGCCAAGAACAACAATGTTTCAAATATTTCCTCTAAGTTTCAACATGGTCATTAAGAGTGATCGTGAGGTCTTTTGGCTCACTGATGCCTACGGCTTATATAATTTTCATGAACTAGATCTTCGAAGAGGTTCTAAGACTAGTTCTAAAGTGCATCCTGAACATAGTAGTTTAGTCAAGGTCTAAAAGGAGTAGCATAATGAACCCTTATGCCAACTTGATGTTTCTATACAGTGAGCGTTATACCAAGCTCTCAGAGTATGAGTTTTGGGTGAGCATAAATGTATTTCTTGGACACCGAATGTTGAAGAATGTGATCTAGCAGACACTTTAAATGAGAAAAAATTGGTAGTTGGTCTAGACTTGTTCAGAAACATAAAGTTGTAAATTTTCTCACTTTGATGATGTAGAAGGTTTTTCGAATGTTTCGAGTTTCACTCAATCGATTCACGCAAGCAAAACTCGCACGGACAACTAGAAGAGCTTTCTAAAGTTAGGAAGTTAGTTGATCTCAACCGTAGTATAAAGATGTAATGGATAATATAGTAAAGTTTAATGATGTTAGGGAGAGATGACTAGGTGAAGTGTTAAGATAACATCAATAGATTAGCATCCTACCTCATATTTACCAAAGGACCATAAGATTATTTGCCTCGTCCTTAGTTTGAAATTTGTACTAAATCATTGATGCATAGTGAGTGAAACCCAGATTGATTATATTGTTCAAAGTGGTAGGTCAGGTAGAGAGTTGTTAAAGTATATGTCCAAACTATTGTCTAGAGGTTATCTCATGGAATTTCTTCAGGTTTACCTAAGATAGCAAAAGGTCACACCCCATTCAAATAGTGAATAGTGGTGGGTGGTTGCACTCACAAGCTAACACAAGTTAGTATTGAATGGGTGGTTGCACTCACAAGCTAACACTTGTGACACAAGTTAGTTGTACTGATGGTAATATTAATTAGTAGCAAGACCTTAGTTTCATGAACGGTCTGGATTCCAAGATTAAGATACTTTCTGGACAAAAATTTGGAAAAGGGGAGAAAAAAGTGGAAAGGATGAATCTACAAAAAAGAAATTAGCCTCGGATCAAAGCCTTAGGTTTGGAAACCAAAGCTGATTTTAAACCTCAACCTCGACGAAGAGCAGATCCAAGCCCTAGGTCCGTCGCCCGAAGTGCAGCAGTCACCCGAAAAATTAGTCCAGCCCAGCCCACATGTGTTCTCAGTCCGCCTCACGCCTTCAGATTAGAACCCACAGCCTTGATGCGCCTCGACCCAAACCCCACAGCCTACCGTCCAATTCCCTGTTGCAGCCCAAAACCGACCCAGCTAATCCACCCACAACCCAAAGCGATTCTGCAACCCAACCCATGACCCACATCTCAACCTACGCGCCGACCAGCTCCTAACCGCGCCTAGATCGTCCTCAGCTTTCCTCCAGCGCGCGCTCCGACTCGGCAACTTCGACAGCTTTGGCTTGGCTTTGACAGCTTATTTGGCTTAATTTAGCAATTTTGAACCCGGTTCGACTGCTTTGGACCCATTCTGGACCATTTCAAAGCCATTTTTAGGTCTTTGGAAGCATTTGAGGTCGGTATGACTTTTGTTTGCTCAATTTAAATTATTTTAAACGAAAATTTGGAATTATTGATGTCTTTAGGAGAGTTAAGATGTTAATATATTCTAACCCAATGTCGGGTCAAATTAGGTGGAATTGGATTATAAAGGACATAACCGGACTAGCACAAGAAATTAACAACTATGACATAGGTCAACCAAGTGGTTTCACTGTTGGCTTGGTTGTATGAAGTGCTTGAAGTATGAATGGTGCATGCCTTGTGACCCTTGCACGTGTCGTACCTTGTGATTGTTGTGATTGTTTAATCTCTATATATTATGTTATGTGATGTTATCACATATGTTATGTTATATTGTAAAGCTATGCTATGAGATGTTTATGTTATATTATGGATCTGGTTGTGATTTTCATGTCATATGATGCATAGTACTTCGATATGATATGTCATGCACACTATGTTAACTTGAGTATTTTTGGATTATGAGATATTGTTACGTCACGTATGTATTCATGAAGTTATGTTTTGAAAGAATGAATGTGTAACCTACATTATACGTTTACATCATGATTTAAAATTATGGGGACCTCATGCATTTTTGTATATCACGTGTATCGAGATACTTCCCCGTTAGGATGACCACAGACGCGTACATTACAATATCTATGTACGCCATGATATTATGCAAGCTCCTTTTCTTTCGTGACTTCGGCAGTGTGAGTGTGCACTAGTTGAAGAGTAAGCCCAAGGGGTATATATACGACCGCATGATGGGTCCATGTGCGCGTACGTGGACCGTGTGTAGAGAAGTACTACATTTGTCCAAATTGGAAAGTAGAGTTTAAGGCCATAAGATATTTTCATAAAAGGATAAGTCACACTATGATAGCTTGTGTATGCATTTCTTGACTCCAATAGTGGAGTTACTTACTTAATATTTCTTAAAATACTCAAGTCACGTGCTGCTCTTATTTTTTAGGTAAAAGTAAGACACCCCTTATACGGATGATGATATCCCAGTGGAGACCATGGGACTAAAGCTAGAATAGTTGCATTTATATTTAAATTGTAGCCCTTAGGTTAAATCCGAACATTTTTGTTACTTTGAGTTTGTTTTATTTTATTTTGATTATATTTCACTATTTCTTTGAGAACTTACTTTTATTACGAATATTTAAGTTCATGACATCATTTACGAAATATTTTAAATAACTTTTTCACACATATTAAACATATCAAGCATGTAGTGGTGACTTTGTTTTTACTAAAAAAAAAATAAGGTCGTTACATTTTTTTTTTCCATGTATGTAATATACATCAATTCTTTTAATATTTAGTGTAAAGAAATACAATAAATATTTTTTTTTTCTTTAATATTTAATATATCTAATATTAATATATTAAATATTAATTTTAACTATTCAAATTAAATATGGTATTTAATATTGATTTGAACATATTAATTGTTTCTTCCCATTAAATTGATGGTTTAGTATTACTATGATATAAAATTATTAACTATAAATTATAAGCTCAAATCATATAAAATTGATTAATTAAATTATGTAATAAATTAATTTTCATTCATTAACTTTTGGTCGTTCACTATAGACTTAGAGTTGCATTCTTATGCCCTATAAAATCAGTTGTATCCATAAATAGAAGCATAGAAGAATTACTTCAACTCAATCAATCATTCACCGTTATTTGTAGTTTCAATTGTGTCAAAAATCTGTTTACCTTGTAATTAATCTTATATCTTAAGTACAAGTGATCCTTTAATGCATAACTAATGGATTTATGAATAGAGATTGAAATATTTCATGAAATATTAATCTTTAAAATTAATGGATTAAGAGCGAGCTATATATGGCCATGTGAAATATTAACTTTCTCAATTATCAAATTTATAAAAAAAAATTGAATATTTTGTGGTCGAATTTTATATAAACTCATTGTAATAGATATCTCCAATCACATGTCTCCACATGAATAATTTGGATCAAATCATTTGTAACCACTACAAAATGAGTCGTATCAGTGGTGTTAGCAAGATAAAGGAAAGAGTCCTTACGAATGCTTTTGGCCCAACGGGGCTTCTAGTTACTGGGACCTCTTACGAGTCCTTAAGAATCCTTTTGGCCCGACGGGGCTTCTGGTTCATGGAACCTCTTAAGAGCCTTAAGGATACTTTTGGCCCGACGGGGCTTCTAGTTAATGGATAGCACATGCAATCGCCTTCCTTTCACTTCTTTGGCGGTTTTTCCAACTTTTCCCTCGACATTTCGTCGTAGGTGAAATCTTCGTGTGTCGTGATCGTATCATATCTCACCCGTCATATTAATTTAGAAAATCGCAAAATATGTTTATTTGTAAAAGTAGGATTTTGCATACATATACAAATTTATCTCTCGAAGAAAGAATTTAGAATCATTTGAATCTAAAAGAAACGAATTTAAGCATCGATGACAATTTTATAATAAGCAATTACTTGAAGGTCCATTCATAGACAATATAATTAATTAACTTAATTGAAGAAAAGATTTGGGGTACAAACCCCAATAAATCACAAGCTAATACCTAAGCATAGACTTGAGAATCTAGAGTATGAATAAAAACAAAATTTAGAAAAATTTTGGATCAAATGAACCAATATATAGAGAAAGCTTCGTAACCCAACAACTCCCAACTTGAATCGTGAAATCGAAAACTCAAATATTTGACAACTCGAGTCAAGTTGGGTCGCCATAATTAGCTTCGACATCAACCTCGGGAAGAAAAATAACAATTAGAGAGAGGGTTTTCTTATCTCACACAGATTTAGATCACGAAACCCTAATCTTTACAATGCTTGAAAAATGTAGAATCTAAGAAACAGATGGGTCAACAAAAGAAGAGATCTCACTACAAGAAATAATAGATATGATAGCTTACGAATAAACACTATTATAGACTTTGTATAGCGTTTTTCGTACGTCGTAACAACTCCTCAATTCGATATCATTATTATAACATAATTGATATCAAATCCCATCAACTTTTTCATTTGATTCACCTAATCAACTCATCAAGACATGCAAGAAGAGAGAGAAATTTGTGCAAAAGTTTGAAGAAGAAGAGATCTAAAATGGGCACAAAATGGGGAGTGAAGAAAGAAGAACAGCCAAGAAAAGAAACAAAAACAAAAAAAGAACAAAAAAAGAATGAAGAGGTAATGATGAAGCAAAAAAGTCAGAAGAAAAATGAAATCATTACAAGATCTAAGTGAAGAGAGGAAAAGAACCAATCATGATGAAGAAAAATAGCCAACTAAAGTCAAAAAGCTTCATCATTATACCAATCTGCAGCACAACATCTCCATTAATTCACTTCCAAACACAACAAAACATCATATTCTCATAAACCCTTTACCAAAAATAGAATTAAAACCCAAAAACACAAACCCGTGTAGGTGTCGGTGTCGGAGGCCGTAGAATTAATTGGGGGGAATGAAGCCTGGTCCGACGACACTAAATATATACATAGAAATCAAACGGGCAACGAAAAGTGTCCTCGAGCCAGACAACATTCCCCTCAAAACAAAACGAGCTCTTCGTCGCCGAAACCCTAAAAACACCAACTTTTTAGAGAGAAAAGGAGGAGAATGAGTGAGAATGAAATGGATGGGTATGGAGATGGGTCTATAAAAGAAGAGTAAAGGGTGTAACCACCTGGTTTTTTTTTTCTCTATGTGAACTCTGCACATCAACACCGTTGGATTTAACAGATGACCTTGATGTGAACACCTCGTACATGTATATGAGATGTGGACAATAACCATTTCAATTCAAATTTTACCCCCACTAATGCCTTCCTTCATCATTTACCCCTTTTCTTAATTTTCACTCTCATTATTTACTCATCCCGAAACTAAAACGGATTCAACTTCATCGATTCTACTGCGTTTTTTAACTTTTAAATGTGTCGGATAGATCTTTAAATCGTTGATTTTTTTAAATCTTCTTTTTAATTTTCACAAACATGTTGAATAGGTCGTTGAAACTTTAAGATTTACGGTTTATTACTTTCTCTTAAGGTTGTGTTGCTTTGGTTTTGACGTATTTTATGCAATCAAGTTGTATGTTCGGGGAATATGATTATATGATTCTAATGTATTAATCGAAAGGATTTCAAGTTCTAGATTCTACGTGGGGAATTGAAGGGGTGATTCCTTTTGGTCGGGGTAGAATAACCTGTGACACTAGATTAAATGAAAGCAATTTGGAGGATAGGACGATTAAGACAGACTTAAAAGAATAGAAAGTTACTACTTATACCAATAAGATAAATTTAATTTACTGTGGCTCAGTCACAGGAACTCCCAAAGTTAAGCGTGTTTTGTTTAGAGTAATTCTACATTCGGTAATCTCATAGGAATTTTCTAAGAAGCATTTGAATGAGGACAAAGTAGGCTGAAATAACTTGTATTGGTATGTGGGAATAGTCTTTATTTTTATAAATGAGAAAGAAGTAACGTGACCATGTTGCATAAAAATGTCAAGACAATCAGATACTGAATCCATATTCCAAATCTTAATCTGAATCATTGACATGGGTGATTATAACCTATTCCATCAATGCTTGTTGTAGAGGTTGTGAAAGCTAGGATGTTTCTACTTCCAAAAAGTTCTTGTTCACGACCATGGAATGGAACTACTGTTCGATAAGTTGATCCTTACAGGGTTATAACTTATATGAATAACCGTTCATATCAGGTCAAGAGTGACCGAGCGACCGACTCCATGGTTACGTACCATTTATAAATGACATAAGTAGAAGAAGGGTATGGGAAACAATAATTTGTTCATACATATTTCCTATTATTTTGTTATTGGTATGGGGGAAGAAACTGACACACAATCTAACAAGTGACAAAGTCATTATTAATGGAAAAGAAAATAAGATTCATAAGAATTGAATAAAGGGTTGTTTCTATGAAAGTTAAATAATTATTTCCATAGCTATGCATGTGAGTTAATTAAAAAAGTGAAAGTTAAAATTCCAATGCTGGATTTTCTTTTTACCAAAATATTTATGAGATTGAAATTGAAATAAAAGAATAAATAAATAAAATAAAATAAATAGAATTGAAAGAGGAATCATTCAAAATGAAAGAAGGTTACAAGAAGAAATGGGTCAGAGGAGTGGTTGAGTCATTGAGCTGCCCGATAACAGAAAACCCATTTAATATTTTTGTACTTTTTTTTTTTTTTTTTTTTAATTTTCTCCATAAAATTTTTTTTTTTAATTAATTTTAATGAAGAAAATAAAAAGGGGAGGGATTTGTTGGCTCTTCAAATACAAAAATAGGGACCCTCGGCTGGCGTGTCACTTTTGGACAGAGCGAGGAATACGAGGCCATGACCGACACATGGGTCTTTGGGCTCCACTTCTGCTCTTTCTTTAAAATACTAATTTATTATTATTATTATTTGAATTAACCCGACTAACCTAAAAGTAGGGTTACAACTCAATCATACAATATTTATAATCGATCTTAATTATAAATATTTTATATTTGAATTTTATGAGATTTTAGTTATTAATATAACTGCAGATAAATAAATTTCTTTTAAATAATTAAATAAAATAACTCACAACTCAACTCAGAAATAGAGAAGAGAATTGAGTTGTCAATCCAACCGTATATTTAATAAATTTTATTAGTCTATAAATAGATAATATATTATTGAATTTTTAATTTATATTTAAAATGTATTTGATATTTTAAAAATTTTAAAATTCGTAATTTTTTTTATAAAAAATATTCTATTTAATATAAAATTTAAAATATTGAAACACGATGATATTAGGTAGATATATATTTTTAAATATAGAATTTAAAAAAAGAATGATATAATAAATTTGTAATTGACATTATTATTAATTATTGTTTGTCCCTACTTAATTCCTACTCCACTTCCCTATTTCTTTCTCACTGTGAGTCTGATTAGATTATTTATTTATTTATTTATTTTTAGGGTTTCCTGCCGAATGGGTAAGTCAAAATCACATGGTTTTTACTTTCCCACCCTTCTGCATCATTGTTTTTCTCATGACAGTAAAAAAGTTGAGATGAAACAGAAATCAAGCCCCTATCTCCAAAATTCACCCCCTTTCGGGTTTTCTACCCGAAGTAAAAAAAAAAGTTTAATATTAAAATATTTATAATTGAGTTATATAAAAGGAAAGTATGCATATATATATATATATAGTTAATGTATGAATAAATTTTAATTTTTTAAAGTCTTTTTTAACGGTCTCATTTTTAAGATTACTCTCATTTAGAGAAGTCTCGATTCATTCATGTACTACTTTACTCGTGTTATGTATTTAATAATTATTTTGCAACAATTTCAAATTGCAAGAGTTTTTTTTTTTTAACTAATTTCAAAGTTCGAAAGGGTAAAAACGACATTTTTCAAAGTCTAGTTGCGAAATTGGAATAGACCGAGCATTTTGTATAATTTAATTTTTTTTAATTAAACTTATAAACTACTTTCATTCTCAAATTCTAAACTAACTTTTTCAAAATTGAAATCTATCTTATAAAAATGTGAAGAACATAGAGCAAAAATAAAAGTAATCTTTTTTTTTTTTTTTTTTTTTATATTCCAAGTGGGTTTTATATTTAAAATTATTTGCAATTCCATGACAGTCAATAATTAATATAGCCATTCAATTCGAAAAGAAATTTAATAAAAATATATTTATAATTAAATTAATATATTGATAGAGACTAGGCATTATATGAGCAATAATATCTCTCAATGTAAGCATTCAATTCCCTTGATTTCCCAACGTCGTTTCATCATCATTATTATTGTTATCTATCTTAAATTTATTATTTCATTTTAAAATATTTACACTTTCTTTTTTTTCTTTTTTTTTTTTTATACTTTTGTATTTATTATTTAATTTTTAATTATTTTTAAAAATAAATAAATTTGAAGAGAAAAAATACACGAGAATTTGAGAAGTTCTAGGGTGAAAAATCTTTTGAACTAACTCGTGGGTTTGGGCAGTCCTAACACAATTCACAGCATAACCCAACACAACCCTCTATTTTTAGGTTTAATTATTTTAAAAAATCTTACTTATATATCATACATATGACGTTAATAATCAAAATCTTATAAAATATTTAATAAAATTTAAATACTACAAGTCACAATATATTACTAATATCGGGAAGAAACGTTATAATTTTTTTAATTTTTTGAAAATTCAATTCATCCGATAATGGACGATGATAGAGATAGAGAGAGGGAGAGGAGAAGAGTAGAGCTCCACATTTGAAGCTCTCTTGAAAATTGTGTTTTACTTTCTGTAAAACACAAAAAACAAAAACAAACACAGAGAAAGCAACAACACGTAAATGTCAAATCCCTTCCTCAGCTCTGCCATTTTGCAGCCCACCTTCTCCATTACTCAATTATCATATAATTCTATCATCTACCCTCCACTATATGTTTTTTAATCTCTCTCTCTCTCCTACGAGTTTAGGATCTTTACTTTTACCTTTACGTGTTGTTTAACTCAATTAATCGTAAAAAATTAACGTCTCGTATCTTTTAAAACTATCCCATATAGTGTAAATAGATTCATAATTCGTTTAAGTACTGATTTCATGACTTGAATAATGAGGTCTTATCTTCTCATTGACTCGAGAACAACTTAGTCTCGTGTGTCTACCCATCGCGGGTTGAAGATGACCCACGGTCAATGGTTAGCGAAATTTTAACCCTTCTACTAATTTGAGTTATTTTAGTTCCTTGGAGTCTTATTTTGTAACGCCCCTAATTTTTTTTGCCTAAATCTGAGGCGTTACGACATGCATGCCTTTAATAATATATGTAGAAATTTAAATAAAAACATTTCAAACGAAGTCATGAACTTATATGTTTAGTTTAAAACAAGGAATAGAAATAATATTGTTAAAATAAAACCTTAACACAATGTTTGAGTACGAAAATGAAAAGCCACCTATAAAACTACTCATTGAAAACAATGCATACTACCGTTCTATCTTAGCTTCCATGGTCATTCTAGCATCCACTGTCATTCGTGCAGGGACGCTTTAACTTTACTTGAAAAATAAGGTAGCACATGACTTGATTATTTTAAGAACTACTCACTAAGTAACCCCTTGTTGGAGTTGGGTAATGTAAACACACACATACATGATGGAACCTATCCTTTAAGACTGTAGCATGACCTTGAGCTCTTTCTAGTTCTAGTCAGAGTTAGATGTGTGGTACTTCCCCACACATGACTCATGCACGCGCACATGGACCCACCAGGCATGCTATATACGTACCCTCTCAGCCTTGCTTGGTCGGGCACAATGCACTAATGTGTCGCTAGACACCATAGAAAGGGATAGATTCACATGATATCTTGGCGAACATAAATATCGAATATACACGCCCGTACTAATATAACATAATGGGGAATTATCCTGATGCACATAACATACATAAATGCATAAGGTCCCCATGGTTTAAAATCATAGCATAACATCAAAATCAATTCCTTCTTCCTTTCATCCATAACATAGTACATATAGGCGTCATGTATCCATGGTAATCATCATGACTTTCATCTCGTATCATCACATAATCTATCGCATAGCTTTACATGGAAAAACGTAACATGACATAAATAGTGTTTCATTTCATTCATATCATGGGATAATGGATATCACATACATACATGACATAACATCATACATAATTACATAGCACACATAAACATAATATAATATTATGGCACATGCAGGGGCCATAATACATACGTCATCATACATCATACAATTCTTCCAACTCCAACAGTAAGGTCACTTACTTAGTTGGTCATGACCAAAGTCCGTAACTACTTCATAGCTGCTTCGAATGAATGTACCAACGTATACTAAAGAGTAAGTAGTTTGAAATGAAAATGACCAAAAAAGCTTGATAGACGACAAAATGTACCAACGTATGAAAATGTACCAATGTACCAATGTACCAAAGGAAGGCGGTCTTGAAAAAATTGAGAAGGTTGAAATTAAAGTTGAGTTAAGTATTTAAGGTTTTCCAACGTTAGTGTCTACATGAATATTGATTTCAATGAAGCCTTTGAGCCACAAACCTACTGCATGAATTCGTTTGCTCATGAAATTTTAGGAGAAGGCTCAATATGACATGACAAGATTATGTATGAAATTTGATGATCATTAGATTATGATAAGGGGCTAGACCAAGGGTAGATGTAAAATGACTAAAATGCCCCTATAATTATGTATCACTGGCTTAAGTGACGTCTAAATGACATGAAATTTGATGAGAAACCTTATGTCATGGTTTAAAGGCATTATATAAAGTTACAAGTCCATTGGAATAAGTTGAAGATTTAAACCAAGATTTAGGGTGGTAAATGATCAAGATACCCGTATAAGAATTCTAAAATGTTTTCAGACCTTAAAAGAACAAAAATTTATATGAGACTCATTTAGAATATTAAGGGTAAGTATGAAAGATCGCAAGGGAATTAGGACAACTTTGGAGTATGAACCAAGAGGAAAAATACGTAACTACCCCTAAAGACCCTTTATAAGAAGTAAAAGTTTACTATGAATACCAATTGACACGATGTATGTAGGAAATTGATTTAGAAGTATCTTGAATTTTATACATACAAGAATATCTATTATACTTATGCAATATCAGTCTCTCCGTTAGGTTACAAAGAAATTGGAGGAAATAGCTTTTGGAATAGCTTTACAATGAGTCTGTAAGACTCGCACTTATAATGAGTCTGTGAGAATAGCTTTCGAAAGTTAAGGAATTTGCTAGTCTCATTTCAGCCGTAGTACAAAGATGTGCTGGATGATATATGAAGGTTAATAAAGTTTAATGATGTTATGAAGAGATAACTAATTAGAGTACTAAGAAAACTCAAAAAGTAAGCATCCTACCTCATATTTACGAAATGAACATGAGATTGTTTGCCTCGTCCTTAATTTGGATGTCTTGACTTACGTCGTTGTTTACGATTCCTTATAGGTAGATGATGACCCAAGTTATGAGAAAAGACCAAGAAGAATTTGTTGATATGTTTGATATATGTGAAGTGTTTATGAAATGATATGACTATGATACGTTATGCGAATGATATATATATATATATATGTGTGTGTGTGTGTGTGTGTGTGTGTGTGTATAATATATGTATATATATATCTGTATATTTATATGTTACGATAGGATAAGTTTGAAGGCATGCTCGGCATAATGTACAACTTCGATGTATGCATGAAGATTATAATAAAAATGATATGATATAAATGAAGACATTTTAAGATGAAATTTATGTTTCATGGTGAAGTTTAAACGCTTATTTCTGCACAAAACGATTATATTATGATGATAGTAACCACTCTAAATAAGTAGAAATCTAGAATGGTTACGGTTCAGCCTTTATCATGCACGTGGTTTCTAGAAACTATCACTTAAAATCAACCGTTACTTTTAATTACTTAAGTTATTTTTTTCCCCTCAAACTCTCAAATTTAATCATTTTGAAAAGATTAAATTAAAAGAATAAGGGTTTTGACATAGGTTAATTTGGTGGTTGAGAGGCCTCAAAATTAGGTCAAATGTGAAATTGACTGCCAGGTGAAAATAGTTCCCACTGTCTGTAGCTGACCTCTCTGTAACCTCATAATTACCCCATCAATACTCACCCTATTCTTCTTCTTCTTTTACTGTGCTTATATTTTCCTTTTAAGCTTTGATCCTCTGTTAGGGTTAAAAAGTATCAGTCATAATAATTCATAAAGTGTATCTGCCTCTACAGTTTTATGAATTCATGTTTTTAACCATTTTCCATCATCTTTACTGCTTCATATAAACTATTTGAAACAGCATATAGGCATTAATTGTAGGTTAAATCATACCTAAAATGTTTACGACTTTGAGGTAAGTTTCATTTTTTTATATAGTTTTTATTATTTCTAAAGTTTCATATTAACCTTTTACCTTTAAAATTGTTTGGTTATAAGGATTAGGTTAAATTAAAAACGTCAACGTGAAATGGTGGCGAGTTATAAAAATAGTGGTTACACATGAGGGCAATGAACGGTTTAAAAAAATGTTTCGATTATGTGTAATAACTCAAAATTTATAAAGAAAGAAAGAGAAGAGAAGAGAAGAACATGAAAGTTGTCGATATTGGTTAGGTTGAGAAAGTTGGGAGTTGGCCCCTATTATATAAAAGAGAGGTCGCTTGATTTTCTAAGTTACAACAATTGCTCCATTTCATCCACTCGAGTAATTTGAAGCCAGAGAATACATTTCTGATGGCTTCAAACCGACTTTTTGTCTAATTCAATGTGATGTCCCACATTGGTTGGGGAGGAGAACAAAACACCTTTTATAAGGGAGTGGAAACAGAAAGGAACGAATGCCAGCGAGGACGCTGGACCCCGAAGGGGGTAGATTGTGATGTCCCATATTGGTTGGAGAGGAGAACAAAACACCCTTTATAAGGGAGTGGAAACATCCCCCTAGGACGCTGGACCCCTCGCTGGACCTCGAAGGGGGTAGATTGTGATGTCCCATATTACCCCCACACTTCGGAGAAGTGTAGACACGAGGCGGTGTGCCAGTAAGGACGCTTGGCCCAAAGGAGGTGGATTTGGTGGTGGTCCCACATCTCTTGGAGAAAGCAACGAATGCCCGCGAGGACGCTGGACCCCGAAGGGGGTAGATTGTGATGTCCCATATTGGTTGGAGAGAAGAACAAAACACCCTTTATAAGCGAGTGGAATTAAGCTAGCATCAATGGGTCCTAGTAACTTTGGCCTAGGCCGGAATTAAGCTAGCATCAATGGGTCTTAGTAACTTTGGCCTAGGCCAACCAAGTAAATGGCTCAGCACGTGTCATATTTGTGATATGTGATATTATGTTATGAGATGACATGATATGTTATGGTATGCTATGATATGTTTTAAAATAAGGAAATATATGATGCACAACATCCCTATGCCATGTCATGGAAACTATGTTATGTATGAAATAATGTATAAGAATTATTGGATTTAGCATGTTATTAAAGAAGGAAGGTTGTCTTGCATCATTTATTATGCCATGATGGAAAGTATGGGGACCTCACGCATAATTATGTGTTCACGTGCATTGGGATATTTCTTCATTATGATGAGTATGCCATGGTGATGATACGACGAATGCTCTTCTCTTCGGGTGTTCGACAACAATCCGTCAGCGAGTGCTAGCTCGACCAGCAGGCCCAGAGGGTGTGCAAGCCTCTCTTCCCTCCGGGTGTTCGACAACAACCCGTCAGCGAGTGCTAGCTCGACCAGCAGGCCTAGGGTGTGTAAGCCTACCTACACATTCAATTTAGCCCGGACTGAAAAATCGCATAAGAAAAGAAATGATGTTTTAAATGTTAGGTCCCACTATGTTACCTGTTATTGTATTTCATGACTTCAATAGTGGGGTCATTTACTGGGTATTTCTTGAAATACACGTCATGTGCTACTTTTACATTTCAAGAAAAGACAAGACACTCTTGTACGGACGACGACGACGGCATGACGAAGGCCATGGAACAAGTGTTAAGGTAGTTGCATTGTGTTATTCATTCTCTTTATTTTATTTAAATTTATTTTTTTAGTTTTAAGGATTTTATTTTCAAACCCTTTTAAGTCAATTACACCATATATTAACTATTTTAAATGAAGTATTTCACACTTTACGATGATGCCATACATGATTGATTCTCTTGTGAATTACAAGTGCTCTAGTCACTTTAGTACGGTGTGAAAAAAGTTTCTAATAAACTCCTTTAAGATTGTCTACTTGTTTATTGTTTTTATTCGGTTGTTAATTTGTTTATTAGATTTTTTTTTTAATTTTTATTTTTTGTCTTATAACGTAAAACATCCTAGCACATAGTCAAACAAATGATTAAGATCTTTTCTCTATAAATTCATATTGATTTACCATTCAACTTAACCTCTCGACAATTCGATTCAAGTAGATTCATTTATCTTTGGATATCAACATCACACTAGATCTTTAAATTCGAACTTACTTTTGTTCAACAGAGAAATCTTAACTATGAAAAAATAAACAACAAGGTGTTTGTAGTCCAATGGTTAGGATAATTGCCTTCCACGCAATAGACTCGGGTTTGGCTTTTGGCAAATGCATACTCACCTATGATGTTGATACATTTATATTTACGTATCAACAACATGGTAGATCTTCAAATTGGAACTTACTTTTGTTCCACAGAGAGATCCTAACTACGAAACTGCAAACAACAAGGCGTTTGTAGTCCAACGGTTAGGAAAATTGCCTTCCAAGCAATAGACCCGGGTTCGACTCCCGGCAAATGCATCCTCACCTATGATGTAGATACATTTATATTTATGCATCAACAACATGGTAGATCTTCAAATTCGAACTTACTTTTGTTCCACAGAGAGATCCTAACTACGAAACTGCAAACAACGAGGTGTTTGTAGTCCAACGGTTAGGATAATTGACTTCCAAGCAATAGACCCGGGTTTGACTCCCGGCAAACGCATACTCACCTATGATGTTGATACATTTATATTTACGTATCAACAACATGGTAGATCTTCAAATTGGAACTTACTTTTGTTCCACAGAGAGATCCTAACTACGAAACTACAAACAACAAGGCGTTTGTAGTCCAACGGTTAGGAAAATTGCCTTCCAAGCAATAGACCCGGGTTCGACTCCCGGCAAATGCATACTCACCTATGATGTAGATACATTTATATTTATGCATCAACAACATGGTAGACCTTCAAATTCGAACTTACTTTTGTTCCACAGAGAGATCCTAACTACGAAACTGCAAACAACGAGGTGTTTGTAGTCCAACGGTTAGGATAATTGCCTTCCAAGCAATAGACCCGGGTTCGACTCCCGGCAAACACATACTCACCTATGATGTTGATACATTTATATTTACGTATCAACAACATGGTAAATCTTCAAATTGGAACTTACTTTTGTTCCACAGAGAGATCCTAACTACGAAACTGCAAACAACAAGGCGTTTGTAGTCCAACGGTTAGGAAAATTGCCTTCCAAGCAATAGACCCGGGTTCGACTCCCGGCAAATGCATACTCACCTATGATGTTGATACATTTATATTTATGTATCAACAACATGGTAGATCTTCAAATTCGAACTTACTTTTGTTCCACAGACAGATCCTAACTACTAAACTTCAAACAACGAGGTGTTTGTAGTCCAACGGTTAGGATAATTGCCTTCCAAGCAATAGACCCGGGTTCGACTCCCGGCAAACGCATACTCACCTATGATGTTGATACATTTATATTTATGTATCAACAACATGGTTGATCTTCAAATTCGAACTTACTTTTGTTCCACAGAGAGATCCTAACTACGAAACTGCAAACAACGAGGTGTTTGTAGTCCAATGGTTAGGATAATTGCCTTCCAAGCAATAGACCCGGGTTCGACTCCCGACAAACGCATACTCACCTATGATGTTGATACATTTATATTTACGTATCAACAACATGGTAAATCTTCAAATTGGAACTTACTTTTGTTCCACAGAGAGATCCTAACTACGAAACTGCAAACAACAAGGCGTTTGTATTCCAACGGTTAGGAAAATTGCCTTCCAAGCAATAGACCCGGGTTCGACTCCCGGCAAACGCATACTCACCTATGATGTTGATACATTTATATTTACGTATCAACAACATGGTAGATCTTCAAATTCGAACTTACTTTTGTTCCACAGAGAGATCCTAACTACGAAACTACAAACAACAAGGCGTTTGTAGTCCAACGGTTAGGATAATTGCCTTCCAAGCAATAGACCTGGGTTCAACTCCTGTCAAACGCATACTCACCTATGATGTTGGTACATTTATATTTACGTATCAACAACATGGTAGATCAGAGAGATCCTAACTACGAAATTGCAAACAACCAGGCGTTTGTAGTCCAACGGTTAGGATAATTGCCTTCCAAGCAATAGACCCGGGTTCAACTCCCGGCAAACGCATACTCACCTATGATGTTGGTACATTTATATTTACGTATCAACAACATGGTAGATTAGAGAGATCCTAACTACGAAATTGCAAACAACCTAGCGTTTGTAGTCCAACGGTTAGGATAATTGCCTTCCAAGCAATAGACCCGGGTTCGACTCCCGGCAAACGCATACTCACCCATGATGTTGATACATTTATATTTATGCATCAACAACATGGTAGATCTTCAAATTCGAACTTACTTTTGTTCCACAGAAAGATCCTAACTACGAAACTGCAAACAACAAGGCGTTTGTAGTCCAACGGTTAGGATAATTGCCTTCCAAGCAATAGACCCGGGTTCGACTCCCGGCAAACTTATACTCACCTATGATGTTGAAACATTTATATTTACGTATCAACAACATGGTAGATCTTCAAATTCGAACTTACTTTTGTTCCACAGAGAGATCCTAACTACGAAACTACAAACAACGAGGCGTTTGTAGTCCAACGGTTAGGATAATTGCCTTCCAAGCAATAGACCCGGGTTCGACTCCCGGCAAACGCTTACTCACCCATGATGTTGATACATTTGTATTTATGTATCAACAACATGGTAGATCTTCAAATTCGAACTTACTTTTGTTCCACAGAGAGATCCTAACTACGAAACCACAAACAACAAGGCGTTTGTAGTCCAACGGTTAGGATAATTGCCTTCCAAGCAATAGACCTGGGTTCGACTCTCGGCAAACGCATACGCACCTATGATGTTGATACATTTATATTTATGTATCAACAACATGGTAGATCTTCAAATTCGAACTTACTTTTGTTCCACAGAGAGATCCTAACTACGAAACTACAAACAACAAGGCGTTTGTAGTCCAACGGTTAGGATAATTGCCTTCCAAGCAATAGACCTGGGTTCAACTCCTGTCAAACGCATACTCACCTATGATGTTGGTACATTTATATTTACGTATCAACAACATGGTAGATCAGAGAGATCCTAACTACGAAATTGCAAACAACCAGGCGTTTGTAGTCCAACGGTTAGGATAATTGCCTTCCAAGCAATAGACCCGGGTTCGACTCCCGGCAAACGCATACTCACCTATGATGTTGATACATTTATATTTATGCATCAACAACATGGTAGATCTTCAAATTCGAACTTACTTTTGTTCCACAGAGAGATCCTAACTACGAAACTGCAAACAACAAGGCGTTTGTAGTCCAACGGTTAGGATAATTGCCTTCCAAGCAATAGACCCGGGTTCGACTCCCGGCAAACGCATACTCACCTATGTTGTTGATACATCATGGTAAAACAACGATGCGTTTGTAGTCCAACGGTTAGGATAATTGCCTTCTAAGCAATAGACCCGGGTTCGACTCCCGGCAAACGCATACCCACTTGTGATGTTTTTACATTTGTATTTATGTATCGTATTTATGTATCAATAACATGGTAGATCTTCAAATTCGAACTTACTTTTGTTCCACAGAGAGATCCTAACTACGAAACTGCAAACAAAAAGGCTTTTGTAGTCCAACGGTTAGGATAATTGCCTTCCAAGCAATAGACCCGGGTTCGACTCCCGGCAAACGCATACTCACCTATGATGTTGATACATTTATATTTATGCATCAACAACATGGTAGATCTTCAAATTCGAACTTACTTTTGTTCCACAGAGAGATCCTAACTACGAAACTGCAAACAACAAGGCGTTTGTAGTCCAACGGTTAGGATAATTGCCTTCCAAGCAATAGACCCGGGTTCGACTCCCGGCAAACGCATACTCACCTATGTTGTTGATACATCATGGTAAAACAACGATGCGTTTGTAGTCCAACGGTTAGGATAATTGCCTTCTAAGCAATAGACCCGGGTTTGACTCCCGGCAAACGCATACCCACTTGAGATGTTTTTACATTTGTATTTATGTATCGTATTTATGTATCAATAACATGGTAGATCTTCAAATTCGAACTTACTTTTGTTCCACAAAGAGATCCTAACTACGAAACTGCAAACAACAAGGCTTTTGTAGTCCAACGGTTAGGATAATTGCCTTCCAAGCAATAGACCCGGGTTCGACTCCCGGCAAACGCATACTCACCTATGATGTTGATACATTTATATTTATGTATCAACAACATGGTAGATCTTTAAATTCGAACTTACTTTTGTTCCACAGAGAGATCCTAACTACGAAACTGCAAACAACGAGGCGTTTGTAGTCCAACGGTTAGGATAATTGCCTTCCAAGCAATAGACTCGGGTTCGACTCCCGGGAAACGCATACTCACCTATGATGTTGATACATTTATATTTACGTATCAACAACATGGTAGATCTTCAAATTGGAACTTACTTTTGTTCCACAGAGAGATCCTAACTACGAAACTGCAAACAACGAGGCGTTTGTAGTCCAACGGTTAGGATAATTGCCTTCCAAGCAATAGACCCGGGTTTGACTCCCGGCAAACGGATACTCACCTATGATGTTGATACATTTATATTTATGTATCAACAACATGGTAGATCTTCAAATTCGAACCTACTTTTGTTCCACAGAGAGATCCTAACTACGAAACTGCAAACAACGAGGCGTTTGTAGTCCAACGGTTAGGATAATTGCCTTCCAAGCAAATAGACCCGAGTTCGACTCCCGGCAAACGCATACTCACCTATGATGTTGATACATTTATATTTACGTATCAACAACATGGTAGATCTTCAAATTCGAACCTACTTTTGTTCCACAGAGAGATCCTAACTACGAAACTGCAAACAACGAGGCGTTTGTAGTCCAACGGTTAGGATAATTGCCTTCCAAGCAAATAGACCCGGGTTCGACTCCCGGCAAACGCATACTCACCTATGATGTTGATACATTTATATTTACGTATCAACAACATGGTAGATCTTCAAATTCGAACTTACTTTTGTTCCACAGAGAGATCCTAACTACGAAACTACAAACAACAAGGCGTTTGTAGTCCAACGGTTAGGATAATTGCCTTCCAAGCAATAGACCTGGGTTCAACTCTTGTCAAACGCATACTCACCTATGATGTTGGTACATTTATATTTACGTATCAACAACATGGTAGATCAGAGAGATCCTAACTACGAAATTGCAAACAACCAGGCGTTTGTAGTCCAACGGTTAGGATAATTGCCTTCCAAGCAATAGACCCGGGTTCAACTCCCGGCAAACGCATACTCACCTATGATGTTGGTACATTTATATTTACGTATCAACAACATGGTAGATTAGAGAGATCCTAACTACGAAATTGCAAACAACCAGGCGTTTGTAGTCCAACGGTTAGGATAATTGCCTTCCAAGCAATAGACCCGGGTTCGACTCCCGGCAAACGCATACTCACCTATGATGTTGATACATTTGTATTTATGTATCAACAACATGGTAGATCTTCAAATTCGAACTTACTATTGTTCCACAGAGAGATCCTAACTACGAAACCACAAACAACAAGGCGTTTGTAGTCCAACGGTTAGGATAATTGCCTTCCAAGCAATAGACCTGGGTTCGACTCTCGGCAAACGCATACGCACCTATGATGTTGATACATTTATATTTATGTATCAACAACATGGTAGATCTTCAAATTCGAACTTACTTTTGTTCCACAGAGAGATCCTAACTACGAAACTACAAACAACAAGGCGTTTGTAGTCCAACGGTTAGGATAATTGCCTTCCAAGCAATAGACCTGGGTTCAACTCCTGTCAAACGCATACTCACCTATGATGTTGGTACATTTATATTTACGTATCAACAACATGGTAGATCAGAGAGATCCTAACTAAGAAATTGCAAACAACCAGGCGTTTGTAGTCCAACGGTTAGGATAATTGCCTTCCAAGCAATAGACCCGGGTTCAACTCCCGGCAAACGCATACTCACCTATGATGTTGGTACATTTATATTTACGTATCAACAACATGGTAGATCTTCAAATTCGAACTTACTTTTGTTCCACAGAGAGATCCTAACTACGAAACCACAAACAACAAGGCGTTTGTAGTCCAACGGTTAGGATAATTGCCTTCCAAGCAATAGACCTGGGTTTGACTCTCGGCAAACGCATACGCACCTATGATGTTGATACATTTATATTTATGTATCAACAACCAACATGGTTGATCTTCAAATTCGAACTTACTTTTGTTCCACAGAGAGATCCTAACTACGAAACTGCAAACAACGAGGTGTTTGTAGTCCAATGGTTAGGATAATTGCCTTCCAAGCAATAGACCCGGGTTCGACTCCCGACAAACGCATACTCACCTATGATGTTGATACATTTATATTTACGTATCAACAACATGGTTGATCTTCAAATTCGAACTTACTTTTGTTCCACAGAGAGATCCTAACTACGAAACTGCAAACAATGAGGTGTTTGTAGTCCAATGGTTAGGATAATTGCCTTCCAAGCAATAGACCCGGGTTCGACTCCCGCCAAACGCATACTCACCTATGATGTTGATACATTTATATTTATGCATCAACAACATGGTAGATCTTCAAATTCGAACTTACTTTTGTTCCACAGAGAGATCCTAACTACGAAACTGCAAACAACAAGGCGTTTGTAGTCCAACGGTTAGGATAATTGCATTCCATGCAATAGACCCGGGTTCGACTCCCGGAAAATGCATACTCACCTATGTTGTTGATACATCATGGTAAAACAACGAGGCGTTTGTAGTCCAACGGTTAGGATAATTGCCTTCCAAGCAAATAGACCCGGGTTCGACTCCCAGCAAACGCATACTCACCTATGATGTTGGTACATTTATATTTACGTATCAACAACATGGTAGATCTTCAAATTCGAACTTACTTTTGTTCCACAGAGAGATCCTAACTACGAAACTGCAAACAATGAGGCGTTTGTAGTCCAACGGTTAGGATAATTGCCTTCCAAGCATTAGACCCGGGTTCGACTCCCGGCAAACGCATACTCACCTATGATGTTGATACATTTATATTTACGTATCAACAACATGGTAGATCTTCAAATTCGAACTTACTTTTGTTCCACAGAGAGATCCTAACTACGAAACTGCAAACAACGAGGCGTTTGTAGTCCAACGGTTAGGATAGTTGCCTTCCAAGCAATAGACTCGGGATCGACTCCTGGCAAACGCATACTCACCTATGATGTTGATACATTTATATTTATGTATCAACAACATGGTAGATCTTCAAATTCGAACTTACTTTTGTTCCACAGAGAGATCCTAACTACGAAACTGCAAACAACAAGGCGTTTGTAGTCCAACGGTTAGGATAATTGCCTTACAAGCAATAGACCCGGGTTCGACTCCCGGCAAATGCATACTCACCTATGTTGTTGATACATCATGGTAAAACAACGAGGCGTTTGTAGTCCAACGGTTAGGATAATTGCCTTCCAAGCAATAGACCCGGGTTCGACTCCCGGCAAACGCATACTCACCTATGATGTTGATACATTTATATTTACGTATCAACAACATGGTAGATCTTCAAATTCGAACTTACTTTTGTTCCACAGAGAGATCCTAACTACGAAACTGCAAACAACAAGGCGTTTGTAGTCCAACGGTTAGGATAATTGCCTTCCATGCAATAGACCCGGGTTCGACTCCCGGAAAATGCATACTCACCTATGTTGTTGATACATCATGGTAAAACAACGAGGCGTTTGTAGTCCAACGGTTAGGATAATTGCCTTCCAAGCAAATAGACCCGGGTTCGACTCCCAGCAAACGCATACTCACCTATGATGTTGATACATTTATATTTACGTATCAACAACATGGTAGATCTTCAAATTCGAACTTACTTTTGTTCCACAGAGAGATCCTAACTACGAAACTGCAAACAATGAGGCGTTTGTAGTCCAACGGTTAGGATAATTGCCTTCCAAGCATTAGACCCGGGTTCGACTCCCGGCAAACGCATACTCACCTATGATGTTGATACATTTATATTTACGTATCAACAACATGGTAGATCTTCAAATTCGAACTTACTTTTGTTCCACAGAGAGATCCTAACTACGAAACTGCAAACAACGAGGCGTTTGTAGTCCAACGGTTAGGATAGTTGCCTTCCAAGCAATAGACTCGGGATCGACTCCTGGCAAACGCATACTCACCTATGATGTTGATACATTTATATTTATGTATCAACAACATGGTAGATCTTCAAATTCGAACTTACTTTTGTTCCACAGAGAGATCCTAACTACGAAACTGCAAACAACAAGGCGTTTGTAGTCCCAAACGGTTAGGATAATTGCCTTACAAGCAATAGACCCGGGTTCGACTCCCGGCAAATGCATACTCACCTATGTTGTTGATACATCATGGTAAAACAACGAGGCGTTTGTAGTCCAACGGTTAGGATAATTGCCTTCCAAGCAATAGACCCGGGTTCGACTCCCGGCAAACGCATACTCACCTATGATGTTGATACATTTATATTTACGTATCAACAACATGGTAGATCTTCAAATTCGAACTTACTTTTGTTCCACAGAGAGATCCTAACTACGAAACTGCAAACAACGAGGCGTTTGTAGTCCAACGGTTAGGATAATTGCCTTCCAAGCAATAGACCCGGGTTCGACTCCCGGCAAACGCATACTCACCTATGATGTTGATACATTTATATTTACGTATCAACAACATGGTAGATCTTCAAATTCGAACTTACTTTTGTTCCACAGAGAGATCCTAACTACGAAACTGCAAACAACGAGGCGTTTGTAGTCCAACGGTTAGGATAGTTGCCTTCCAAGCAATAGACTCGGGATCGACTCCTGGCAAACGCATACTCACCTATGATGTTGATACATTTATATTTATGTATCAACAACATGGTAGATCTTCAAATTCGAACTTACTTTTGTTCCACAGAGAGATCCTAACTACAAAACTGCAAACAACAAGGCGTTTGTAGTCCAACGGTTAGGATAATTGCCTTCCAAGCAATAGACCCGGGTTCGACTCCCGGCAAATGCATACTCACCTATGATGTTGATACATTTATATTTACGTATCAACAACATGGTAGATCTTCAAATTCGAACTTACTTTTGTTCCACAGAGAGATCCTAACTACGAAACTACAAACAACAAGGCGTTTGTAGTCCAACGGTTAGGATAATTGCCTTCCAAGCAATAGACCTGGGTTCGACTCTCGGCAAATGCATACTCAGTGTGGTAGAAATGAGAGAGATGGTGTGAGATTAAAAAAACGAAGGTAATGCAAAAACCCATTTTATCATTACCACATATGACCCTGTTAGAATGTGAGGGTCTGCTTATGGGTCTGCAAATTTATGTTGATGGTTAATGTTTTAAATAGTATTGGTTTTAAACATTTTACTGGATGTTAGTAAAAATGTTTTGGAAATATTATAATTGGTTGTCGAGAGAGAGCGTTTGTAGTCCAACAATTAGGATAATTGCCTTCCAAGCAATAGACCCGGGTTTGATTCCACTCCGAGGAACCATCAAATGCAAAAGATAAGTGATCTTAACTACGAAATTGCAAACAATAAGGTGTTTGTAGTCCAACGGTTAGGATAATTGCCTTCCAAGCAATAGACTCGGGTTTGACTCCCAACAAATGCAAAAGATAAGAGATCTTAACTATGAAATTGCAAACAATAAGGTGTTTGTAGTCCAATGGTTACGATAATTGCCGTGTCAAGGTTGTACTTTTTCATTTATGGGGCGTCATGATCTTGACACGCTCATGGCGCAAGGCTTAAGGTAAAATAAAGGCTCATTAAGATGACAAACCAAACTTTATGGCTTGGTCGGACCTTAGGCGTGATTCACCTCTGCCAACTGAACACAACTCGTGCAAGTCATCCGACTCGACCTTGTCTCTACCGTAGGCCAAAGTTTTTCATGTGCAACATCGCATCTCAATCACTATCTTGGTTCCCATCGACTAATTCATGCATCATGAGACCATCCCATATCTCAAGATAGCTCGACCATCTTGGCTTGCTCCATCATGTTTATCGAAACCAACTCATTTGTTGCTCATCTCATTGGGACAACCCAAACATCTATCCATATGGTTTCTCATTAAGGTGTGAACTCTCTCGTGTCCATGCTAAATCATTTACGGGATCTTAGTAGATAGTGGGTACATTTGTTGCTCATCTCATTGGGACAACCCAAACATCTATCCATATGGTTTCTCATTAAGGTGTGAACTCTCTCGTGTCCATGCTAAATCATTTACGGGATCTTAGTAGATAGTGGGTACATTTGTTGCTCATCTCATTGGGACAACCCAAACATCTATCCATATGGTTTCTCATTAAGGTGTGAACTCTCTCGTGTCCATGCTAAATCATTTACGGGATCTTAGTAGATAGTGGGTACATATATTAACCTCTCACACATAGGATGGGGCGCAATATCGGCCCATAAGTATCGTCTGACACTATCCTTGAAAGATCTATTTCAAAATAAGTAACCTGAGATGCTCGTCTTGCAATGCTCACCCATACTATGACACACGTATGTGCCACAGGGTAATTTGCTTAGGCAACATGGCCCAGGGTGGTAGACCTATAGTACATTTTTTGGCATTTCTAATCTTTTTGGAGTAAACGTTAATTTGGCGAGCAATTATACAACCCTGTGGAGTGTCCATCGAATATCTTATTGGAACTAAATTTGGTGAGTTTTCATCTTTCATATAGACGAAGTTAACTTAAAACTGCATGCCAAAACTCATAGTGGAACTTCAACTTCTGAGGTTATGGCCCGAGGCTGTACCTGGCCCGTTCCAAGCTTGTATTTGACACATATCGCCTCGTTCTCTCCAACCTTGTTTATGCCTCAGCTGGCTTTAATGCAAACTTTTGGTGTATAGATCAATGCTCCGTCCTCGTCGGTCACATCATGACACTATTTTACTTTGGCCCTCACGTGGCTAGATGGGCGCCATGTGAGGGTCGCCTCGCCTCTGTCTTGAGTGTAGGGTCATGACCTACTTTCTCTCAGAAAGGTTGTGACACCGAACACCTTAGGATTATGAGCGATGATTAGTGGTCAAGATCACAAGGTCCCATAAATTAGTTTATCCACTATGCAGGTTTTAATATGAGATTGAGGGTGTTGCATAGTGGTCCCATAAGATCACAAGGTCCCATAATACGTGTTGCATAGTGGTCAAGATCTTGGGTGTCGTGTCCTGAAAATATGAGATTGAGATTTTAATTTCTTAGATACCCTAAGATCCTAGTAAACCCCACGACACCCAAGAAATATAAAGAGTGCTTACGAGGGCACTAGTAGCGTGAATGGTATCACCAGAGCACGACCACCTCCTATTGTCTCTAGTACCTCAAAAGTACTATTTGGTGACCTAGGTCAAATCTAGTACTGCCCTTACCAAGCATAGGCATCTAGGAACAGGTTCCGTTGAGTTTGACCAAGGTCAAATAGGATGGCGTGTCGTAGCGACTTGAAGAGTTACTATTATTTTTAGAAAGAGGTAAAGAACCTTGGTTGTGATTTCAATATATTTTATGTTGAAACAATAACCTAGGTTGTGATTTCGTAAACTCGTAGCGAAGACGAGGGACTATATATGTAGTTTAGCTCATGATGAGTGCCATTATCACGTGTTGAAATGGTTAGGGGTCCCCTGTAGGGGCTCATTGTACTGTAAACCAGCCCTAAGAAGGGGCGATGAACCACATAGGTAGACTTAGTAGTTAGCAGATACGCAGGTTCCCTCCCCAATACATTAATTGTATAGTATTTCTTGTTGAAGGATCCCTAGTTAACCTTACACAAATGTGTTTAGATGAGACGACATATTGTCCTATGAGATATGATGAGGTCGCGTGATACGAATTCGAGAGTTGCGTGGTCATAGAGGGGCTCGTCATGGGGCGTCAACCATTTTGTGTATTTTGAGTCTTTTGTATTTTATTTGAAATTGTATTCTAAACCTATTCTCCGTTTGTAATAAACTCGAGCATCATCGACTTATTATTATTTATTTAGCCTCCAAACTAAAGTAACTTTTGAAAATTTAAACTTCAAAATATTATTACTTTCACTTACAAAACTTTTCAAGACATAATCCAAATTTTGAAAAAGAAAATTTTAAAATTAGATTTTATTTTTAAAATTTAGCTAATAATTCAAAATTATCTTTAAAAGAACATATACGAAAACAAGTTCAATTTTCAAAAACCAAACCAAGAGGTTGACCACCTACTAAGTATATTACGTTATTTTCCACCCAAAATAAAATCATATCACTCATAGAATAGAATGTACGGCCCAAGCCCACTCTTAATAAATATTGTCCTCTTTAGACTTTCCTTTTCAGGATTCCCCTCAAAGCTTTAAAACGAGTCTGCTACGAAAAGTTTTCACACCCTTATAAAGACCCTTATAAAGGGTGTTTCGTTCTCCTCCCCAACCAATGTGGGATATCACAATCCACCTCCTTTCAGGACCCAGTGTTCTCACTAGCACTCATTCCTTTCTCCAATCGATGTAGTCCACACCCTTATAGAGGATGTTTCGTTCTCCTCTCCAACCAATATGGGATATCACATAGAAACTACCTTATTTCAGAAACAAAATTAGGATAGATGTTTTGATTTTGGATAGTAAATACGAATTAATCGTTGATATCAATTCCGAAAAAGCAAGAATTGGTGAAGAAGCAAAGAATGTTGTATGATAAAAGGGTGAAAAAGTTTCCGAAAAAACTCCAACCAAATTGCACTTCCAAAACTCATTATGAATTTTGCCCTTCTTTTTCATACAAAAGCTACCTTCTCCTCTTTCCTTATCATGAAGAGTTTCTTCTACGCAACCCTTCTTCAATTAATACCTTGGTCCTACCCACCAACCCTAGCTTCTTCTTCATTTTTCTCGACATGACGAATAGATCGAAGTATCGACCTTTGAAATTATCTACTGAGTTATATTTAAATCTGCAATTCGTGTATCTACATATTAATTGACTAGTTAATATTTATCTCATGTGTTTGAATGCTTTTACGACTTTATTTAAGGGTGTTCAAAAAACCCGATCAATTGAACCCGAAAAATTATGGTCAAGTTGAGTTGGGTTAGGTTCAATATTTAATAAAAATTGTTTGGTTTGAAAAAACTTGGGTCTAGAAAATGTCCCAACCTGATCCGACCCAACCCACGAACATTCTAATTGGCGTGGCATAATAGTAAGCACTTGCACTTCTCTCCCAATTTTATGTTCTTGATTTGTTTATTTTTCTAAAAAAAAATTTATTCATTCGCTATATCATGTCAGGTATGTTAGAGGAACATGACTCTCTACAATGGTATGATATTGTCCACTTTGAGTGTAAGCTCTCCTAACTTTGCTTTGGGCTTCCCAAAAGATCTCATACCAGAGATAGTATTCTTTGATTATAAACTCATGATCATTCCCTAAATTAGCAGGTGTGGGACTTTCATCCAACAATGTAAGCTCGTAATCAATGTTATTTACGTTTGAGCACGCGGCTACAATCGAGTATCTATTATCATCTCAAAAATCACGGGTTCGATTTATAAATACACCAAGTTGGTTAAAAATAAAAAATAAAAAAAAATCACTAGCCAATTTTTAATTTAAAAAATAAAAAAACAAAAGAACACATAAATAGGGTATTATGGTTCCATTGCCTTTGTGAATCTCCTTTTCAGTTCTCTCCCTCAATTTGAATCATCAAAATGGCAACACCCCATCTTCGCATTCAAGTCCCACCCATGGAGGACCATCACAAGACCACCACATCGCCATGCCTAAAACCCATTCCCTCTCCATCTCAATTTTCACGCAACTCAGAACCGAACCCAACCTGGCTCGACAACTCGGACCACGGTCCATATCTACTCAAGCTAGCTCGGGACACCATAATTTCGGGCGAGAGTCCAACCAAGGCTTTGGACTACGCAGTCCGAGCTGCCAAGTCGTTCGAGCGATTTCCGAGTCCCGGCGTCGAGCTGCCTATGTGCTTGCACATGGTCGCTGCCATTTACTGCCGGCTCGGGAAGTTCGACGAGGCCATTCCGGTTCTTGAGCGGTCCATCGAGGTTGTGGAACGTAGAAACGAACTGGACCATGCTTTGGCAAAATATTCCGGGTACATGCAGCTTGGGGATACTTATTCTATGTTGGGGCAGTTGGATCGGTCCATTTCTTGTTATGAAGCTGGGTTGATGATCCAGATTCATGCGTTACCTGACTCTGACCCTAAAGTTGCTGAGACTTGCAGGTACCACCTTGCTTACTTGCTTACTCTATATATATATATATATATATCTATATATATGTGTGTATGTATATATATATGTATGTATATGTGTATGTATGTATATGTATATGTATGTATGTATGCTCTAGAGTTTTCTAAATGAGGTGAGTGGAAGAGCGGATCGATCTTTTCAAATAATGACCAAAGAGTCTCTTTCATAAGTGTTAGGGACTGAGGATGTTGTCGAAAAATAGGTAGCAACCTTGACCTAGATGTGATACTCGAGTAAATGAGGGGTACATGAATGAACGGAAGACCACGTGTAAATAAGAACAATCTTATGAATAGGATGACTAAGAAATGTTTAAAAGAATTAAAAGTTATTACCTATACTAACAAAGTACACCTTCCTTTTCGATGGCTCAATCACCGAATACCAAATTATGTTGGGTGGCCTCTCGAAGATTTTCTTAAAATACATGTAAGTGAGGTAGAAGCATTCTGAAAGGACTTGTGTTGGAACATGCGAATAGTTCCCGTTCTTAATAGTAAGAAATAACATGATCATGTCGCGGGAGAATACCAAGGTACAGAGATGTAGAATCCGAATCTCGAATCCTGATCCAAATTTTTGTATGAGGTCATTTGATACTGATAATCTCGACATTTCCGAAACTTTAGCCTTCCAAAACTCTTTTGCATTAAAAAAAAACAAAAATACATAAATTTATCCTAAATTATTCTTTTCACACTAATTAACATATTAAGACAAATATGTTAGAGACTCGTGGTCTAATGTTGCATTGATTGAAGTTAGAATATTTGCTAAAACCATCCAATTAAATGGTGTGAAAGTTCTCTATTTATAATCAAATAAATTAGATGGAAAGAACAATCAATAGAAATATGTCTATGTTAAGCCGTAATGGAAGGCTATATTTGCCTATAATAAAAGATCAAATATGATACATATATGGTAAACTATATGCGATGTCGCACATTGGTTAGAAAGAGAATAAAACACCCTTTAGAAGGGTGTGGAAACCTTCCCGACGCGTTTTAAAGCCTTAAGGGGAAGCCTGAAAGGGAAAGCCCAAAGAGGATAATATCTGCTAGCAGTGGGCCTGAGTCGTTACACTATAGTACTAAATATCCTTAACAAAGTCATCCGAACTTAATTTCGAGCAATTCGGTCCTTAAAAGCGCAGGTACTTAGCAGAGGCACACGTACAAGCAATGCAATTCGAAGAAGCAAAGAAATACTGCAAGAAAACACTAGACATCCACAAACAACACAGTCCACCAGCATCCCCACAAGAAGCAACTGACCGCCGTCTAATGGCTTTAATATGTGAAGCATTAGGCGACTCCGAGTCTGCTTTAGAGCATCTAGTTCTAGCCAGCATGGCCATGATCGCTCACGGTCACGACGCAGATGTCGCCGCAATCGACGTAAGCATCGGCGACATCTACGCCACACTCTACCGTTTCGACGAAGCCATATTCGCTTACCAAAAAGCCCTCACAATCTTCAAATCCACAAAAGGAGACTCCCATCTCTCCGTCGCCTCGCTCTTCATCCGCCTCGCCGAGCTCTACAACCGCACCGGCAAGACCCGCGAGGCGAAATCATACGCAGACAACGCGTTGAGGATTTACCTAAAGCCACCAGAAGGGTCGATGTACGAGGAGGTGTCGAGTGGGTTGGTGGAGATCGCTGCGGTGTATGAAGCGGCGAATGAGGCGGAGGAGGCGTTCGGGGTACTGCAGAGGGCGGTGAAGGTGGTGGAGGGCGGCAGGGGCGGGGGGCGGGTGGTGGCGGGGATAGAGGCGCAAATGGGGGTGATGTTTTATGTGATGGGGAAGTATGGGGAGGCGAGGGAGGCGTTTGGAAGGGCAATTGGGAGGCTGCGAGGGGGTAAGAAGGGGGCGTTGTTTGGAGTTATGTTGAACCAAATGGGGTTGGCTTGTGTTCAGCTATATAAAATTGGGGAGGCGGTTAGGGTGTTTCAAGAGGCCAGGGTGGTGCTGGTGGAGCACTATGGTGTCTATCATTCTGATACTCTTGCTGTTTCTAGCAATCTTGCTGCTGCTTATGATGCCATGGGAAGGTATGCAACATTATATACTGTACTAAAATTTCAATTTTGATAGTTTAGAAGAATGGAAAGGAATTTAAAAATAATTTGGTTGATAATATGCAGGGTGGAAGAAGCAATTGAGATATTAGAAGACATCCTTAAAGTGAGGGAAGAAATGCTTGGAACTGCAAATCCAGAGGTAGATGAGGAGAAAAGAAGGCTCGAGGAACTGTTAAAAGAGGCTGGAAGGGCTCGTAATAAGAAGGCTAAGTCGTTACAAAATTTGCTTGGCTCCCAGTCCTTGAGGATTAAGAAAGAGGTAGCAACAACCAAATGGTCTGGTGGGTTCAGTTTTAGAGCTTGACAACCTCTTTCATGAGCCTAGTTTAGTGATAATTGAATTATGTTCCAACGTTTAACTTTTCAAACTAAAAGATATTAATTTTAAAAGAGGGTATTACAAGAATTACGCTTCTCATGATGCCTTAGCTAAACTAGATAAAGGGAGGAAGAAAAAAAACATTATAAATGGTTGGGAGCACGTTTTTTGTTATGAGACTCTTGGAACTTGATCTAACAGCTTTATTGAAGAACAAGTTTTTTAGATCTAAATTATCCAAAAACGGTAAGAATCAAGTCAAGTGAAAGTTTTGGAATGGATTATTTTGATAATCAAAATCAAGAGTAAAGAAAATTGGAGAATCATTCCACAAGAGATTTGATCAACACCACTTGGAAAAAATGCAAAAGAACAACCTCATGTCTTAGCATAATATGCAACAATATGAATGACTATTTATACCCTAGAAAATAAACTTTTAGTAATATGTGGTTAAGTTAAGTTGGGCTTGAAAAATCCCGTGGACCAATTCGAAACTTCGAGTTGGTTGGGTTAGTGACCGAACAATTTGCATAGAATTCACAACTCAACCTAACTCTCTATTCTTTTATGAATAATTTTTATTTACTAAAAATACATGTTATATTAATAATTTAAATCTCATAAAATTTAATATATTAAATATTTACTAGTTACAACACGTCACTAGAATTGGTAACAAACGTTTATATTCTTAATTTTTATATAACTTAAAAAGTGCAATTGGGTTGAATTTTAACCCTATTTTTGGGACCGACTAAAAAAATCTTAAGTATCTATTTAAATTTAATTGTATTTTTAAAATTTGAGTTAGATAGTCGAAATTGATCGGTTTATCTAATCATATGAACTCCGGTAAAATCCAAATAATTAAATGAGTCGAAATTAATATGGTTGCCGATGGGCATCAAAATCAGGTCGGGTTCACTTGTT
Source organism: Cucurbita ficifolia (assembly GCA_033971965.1). Taxonomy (NCBI): domain Eukaryota; kingdom Viridiplantae; phylum Streptophyta; class Magnoliopsida; order Cucurbitales; family Cucurbitaceae; genus Cucurbita; species Cucurbita ficifolia. The sequence continues at coordinate 3,493,921 of CM066978.1, forward strand.
CCCTGGTCGGGTCCATCGAAAAATTGCAAATCTTTTCACTCATTAACTTTGGACTTCGAAGAATCAAGCCACGAACGTTCAGTTCAGGAAGCGAATCAGACGAAACTTTCAAGAAAATGCCGGTCATGGAGAAGCTGAAGATGTTCGTAGTTCAAGAGCCCGTGGTGGTTGCATCTTGTCTAATCGGAGGAATTGGTACTTGCTCTTTCCTGTTTAGAGCCCTAATTATCGTTCAATTTTTCATTTCTTTTGATCGATGGCATGAAATCATATGCTTTCTTTCAATTGTCGCTCATATCTATCTTTTGGGAAGAGCATATTGAAATGTTTTCTTTTTGGGTATTTTATATAGTTTAGGATGCGAAGAAACAATGACGATTGAAGGCTCCGTTATCTGACTAAATAGATTTTCGCATTTCAACTTTGTTGATAGGATTCAGCTTTGCCTATAAGTATTTTGTTTCGGTGTTTCTAGTGACCATAAATTTGTTAATATGTTGGGATTTATTGGTTTAAATGCTTATTAATGTCCGAGATGGGAGTTTTGGACCTTTGAGCCAGCTACCAAAGTGAGCTGCTAGCCCTAGACATACACACCTTTTCAATAGACATGTACAAGCAAGCCAAGATGGCCGAGCTTGGGATGATATCATGACGCATGGGTTGCGTTGTTGGGAACTAAGATGATGGCTGAGATGCGATGTTGTACATGAGAGACCTTGATGTAGAACAGAGGCAAGGTCAAGTCGAATGACTAGGCCTAGTGTAGAGACAAGTCGACTAGGAGTGTGTGTGGGTGAACAAGCTTAGATTCCGCACAAGTTGTGTTGAATTTGAGAAAGAAGGTTTTTTAAGTTTATCCTTCACAGAGAAACTATGTCCTATTCCATTTGGGGATGTTTTGCAAGATAGATTGGGGAAATTTGTTCCCAGAATTGGATTTAAGTTCCACCGATAATTTAGCATCACTGAGAACTGGGCATCTTCAGCCAATTAGCCCTGTGCTCCCCAACACTCCTAGGACTAGCAACCTACCAGAGTTTGGAGCCACTTACCTACATATGTATACCAACTAGTCACAAGTTGTTAAATGAAACACAATAGCAAATTGATAGGACCCCAGTGGCAAGAAAATAACAACTAGAACTATGAAAGAACACTTACTGTGAGATTCCACATCAATTGGGGAGGAGAACGAAACATTCCTTATAACGGTGTAGAAACCTCTCCCTAGTAGATGCGTTTTAAAAACCTTGAGGGGAGGCTCATAGAGGACAATATCTGCTAGCAGTGGGCTTGGGCTGTTACAAATGTTATCCGAGCCCGATGCCAAGCGGTGTGTCAGCGAGGACGCTGGCCCCCAAGGAGGGTGGATTGTGAGATCTCACATCGGTTGGAGAGGAGAACGAAACATTCCTTATAAGGGTGTGGAAACCTCTCCCTAGCAGACACATTTTAAAAACCTTGAGGGGAAGTCCGAAAGGAATAGCCCAAAGAGGACAATATCTGCTAGCGGTGGGTTTGGGCGGTTACACTTACCACAATAATATCCTTTTGAGAGGACTATCTCTCTCCCACAAGACAACAAATTCACAAAGTTTTGCCGAACGTAACTCTCACTATTTATTACCTTCCACCCCAACAACTTTTTAGGTAATTACAAATATGTCCATGTTAATTGTCAATATACCTCAAAATATTCCACTATTTCCCTACTGGTACTCTTAACATATGGGAACAAAAAACCACCATCCCTGTCATTTGAAGTTATCACGGGGAACTTCACTAGTTGGGCTAATATCATTTAATACACCATCAACTTCATTTCCAATCCGTTCTTCGAGTCAGAGATCTCTTCTGGCTTTTCACCTTCCTTGGTCCCATTCTACTTATTCTCGAAGACATTGCTGATTCATCTAGCATTTTCACTCCCTAAGTGTAAAACATAATCAAATTTTTGTATTTCAAAGAGGAACCTCAACTTTCGGAAGCCATGTCTAACATCACCACTCGAACCACGAAGCTTCCAATATTTGGAATTTTAATTTTTATATAGCATGGTTAAAGCTGCATAGGTTTTCTCTAACTCGTATACAAGCATGAAAACAATCAATCAAATTGATAATCGTGGACATGCACTGGATGAATCTCTGCAACCCTGACCTAAAGTTTCAAAGGTTTCTTTCTTCCACAAATAAGTATATCCTTAGCTTTGTTTATCCTCCTTAAAAAGGTACTACATTTGGACTTTTTTGTGTTTCTTACCATAAGAACCAAAAACTGAACTAAAAGAAAAAGGACTTATTGTTTATCCTTTTTGTGTTTCTTCCATTGATTAATATCCATTTTCAACATCTTGATGAGGCAAGAGAGAACGAGAGGTGGAATTACCGCCTTACCTTCTTCATTTTTCATGATAAAGTGATAAGCCAGATCAAGTCCAATTTTTATGCGCTTTTTTGGTTCGATTGGCTACCACATGGAACATATGTCTACATTTTGGTTTCTAACATATTACAAACCTTGTAGGTCTTTTCCTTCCTGCCGTTGTAAGGCCAATTCTGGATTCCTATGAAGCATCTAAGCAAGCTCCTCAGCCTGTATTAAGTGATGTAAGTATGGAATCTTGACAAGTTTTAGAGATTCATTTTTTTCTGATTGCCTGGTTTGGTTGGATCATTTGGACCAAATGTAAACGTGAGTTTCTTTGCTTATGTTTCTTTGGCACTTATTATCATTTTCAGCCTCTGGTAAGTGAGATTCATTGCCACTTTCCAAGAACATATGCCAGCCAGTATCTAAGTGGGGAACAATCAATAAATCTACCCTAAAAAAACCAACAATTTCTTGTTTTTCCCTTTCTTTGATAGGAGAAATTTTTTTCTTCATTCGTTTTAGTGAATCTCAATTTTGGTGTCACCAATAATTCCTTTTCTTAACAATGTTTATTGTAAATTTCTGTATTGTCAAATTTGTAGGTGGTTGCAAGTATGACTGGAAAGAAATGAGGATGATTGGTATCAGTGACATAAGAAGGTTGTTCTTAATGGATCAATTATCATTCTCTTCTGCCATAAGATAAGTCTGTACAATCTTTTTAAACGTCATGGTTGATAGCAATAGTTATTGCTAGACATTCACTTGTTTTATGCCCAATGCATAAGACTGGTTTTCAAGATAATTCAGCTTTTAGCACTCCGTTTGAAGCCCTATCAAAACTTGGTTTCACCATAAATTGAGTTCTAAAAACTCAGTTTGATTTTTTTTTTCTTGTTTGTTTCAAATGTGGGGATCGAACCGAACTGTTGACTTTTGAGATGGTAAGTTGATAATTGGCAAAAGTCAAATTGAGCGTACCTCATTATATACATGACGAAAGAACTAAAACACGAATCACTAATCCTTGTTTCTAATTTTCTTTCACTTTGGTTGTTTTTATTTGAATTAATTATTTTATTCACGTAGTTTTGCGAGTTCATATATGAAAGTTGAATGTTTAAGTTGCATTAAGAATGATTATGATATGCGGATGGGATAATAGGTGAAAATAACATAGTAGAAGCAAACATTAGACATAAATTCCGTCACTCTCATATCACGTCTATGATTAGATATGCTAATACATAAAACATAGCTACCCATCACCATGTAACCACGTAACGTAGGAAAGTATATCTTAACTATGCTCTAAGAGCAAATATTTGAATTTGCATCTCTAAGTGTATTGGACTTAAAACGAGACAAAAAGAATGAAGGTTGTCTCCTTTTTTTTCCTCTGGTCTCTGCCAATCTTTCCATCTAAATTGGAAGATGAGACAAACGTAAAGTCAAAAGAGGGACCAAAAAAGTAAAACCACACTAAGACTTTTTGTGATGGGTTCATAAAAAAACACAAAATGTCCTGTAAATATCTTTGCCTTTTGACTTATGCATCCATGGTTTCTTTGGATTGATATTGCTACTTTTTGGTACCCACTCCACGAGATAATCAATATAATTACTCATCATTTTCCCCGCTTAGATTTATGAGTAATTCTTTATCGGATAAAAGTATAAGGACTCGACTTTATAAGATTCTAGACTGATCTAAGTTTGTTATTTGGAGCGGGTTAGAATCATTTAAAGCAGAAGAACAAGAACATGCAAGTCGAAAACTCATACAATTAGAGAAACAATCAGTAAGAAATCGAGGAGACAAAAAGTAAAATCAAAATTGGGAGACTGATTCAAGAATGAAATCAATCCTTACCGACAGTTTTGTTCCTTGATGTGTTGTGGGGCTTCTCGGCACTCAACAACGCAAGATGGGAGGCCTTCAGACATTGTCTGGTGGATTGTCTGTTATTAATAAATATTATTAAAATATATTTGGTTAAAAAAAAAAAAAAAAAAAACTCTTTAACTTTAAAGCATATAAGTCCTCCCCAAATAAGAATATAAAGCTAAGAATATTAAAATTGGTTGATAATAAACTTTACCTCACATATTATTTAGTGAATTGGCAGATAAAAAAAAATTATTTTAAGAAAACTTCACATTTATACTCTAAAACCGTATCTAAAATACGTAAGAAATTTTGTATAATAAGCGACAATGTCTTTATGGAGATGCAATAATGCGTACAATAATAGCGATGAATTTACCTAGAGATGCTCTTTGCTAACCCTTTTTCAACGTCAACCCTTATCCTGAAAAGGCTTAGCAAAATTTTTCAAAACACTGAGAACTTATGGAGTGTAAACCAAAGCAAACAGACCAAAATTCTTCACCTTCAACCCTACCACTATTTTCAATCCCAATGGACTCACCAGAGCGCTCAGGGATGCTAACTCCGCCAATCTACGCCACCGTCTCGGTCCCGTTTCGATGGGAAGAACAGCCAGGCAAGCCTAGGTTCAGTACTGCCACCGCCGCCTCTCCGAACCTTGAGCTGCCTCCAAGGCTTTTGTTAATAGAGAAGGTGGCAAGGTCTGAGTGTTGTTCTTCGTTTAGAATGATGGGTTCTTCTTTGAGACATGATGAGAAGAGTTGTTTGTTTGGTTCATGGAGAAGAAGGGGTTTGAATTTGAGAGGCAACAAAGAAGAAGAAAGAGCAAGATTTAGAAGGAATGGGAGGTTTTCAAGGCTGATGAGTACTCATATTAGGCCTCGTTTTTGGGTGAGTATTTGTTGATCTCTTTTGTGGGTTGTGTTTTGTTTTGGCTTATCTGTGTAAATTTGGTGTTGTAGGAAAGTGTATGTGAAGGTTTGAAGCATGCGGTTCCATCATGGAGAAGCAAAAGGGTGAAGAGAGAGGCTTAGTTTGAGTGTAATTTTCTACCAATTCCAATGGATGTTCTAAAGCTTCTTCATTTTTTTTCTCTTTTGTTCTATGATTTTGGTTCATCTTTGACTTTACTATGGCTTGATTTTGTTGCTATGTTATACTTTGTGGTTTAGTTTAGTTTTGTTGTAGGAACTTTGTAGCTTGGATTTTGTATCATTTTGTAGTTGTTTCTTTGATGATTATCTAATTTGGTTAGGTGGATGTATTAATTTATTCACTCGCTATTTAAGTTTGAAATTCAATGTGAGATCCCACATCGATTGGAGAGAGAGGAACGAGTGATAGCGAGGACGCTGTGCCTCGAAGGGGGTAGACTTTGAGATCCCACATCGGTTGGAGAGGGGAACGAAATATTCTTTATAAAGGTGTGAAAACTGTTAGGGATCACGGCTCTCCACAATGGTATGATATTGTCCACTTTGAGCATAACCTCTCATGGTTTCGCTTTGGACTTCCCAAAAGGCCTCATACCAATGGAGAAAGTATTCATGGCTTATAAAGTCATAATCATTCCCTAAATTAGCTAATGTGGGACTCCATCCCAACAATCCTCAACACGATGAGCAATTCCAAGGGAAGGAAAGAATGTGTTATGAATATTCTAATATTCCCCACCCCAATGGACACTTGATTTTAGTATCCAGGAGGCGCTCAACATGAGCTTGGAACTGCAAAAGTATACGAGGAGCTTCTGTACGATCATGCATCAAATAGATCCACGAAAATTTACTAAAATCATCAATGAAGCTGATATAATATTTAAAGCCCCCAACAGACGAAGGTGCAGGAGCCCAAACATCCGAAAAAAGCCCCCAACAGACGAAGGTGCAGGACCCCAAACATCCGAAAAAATCAGTTCTAAAGATGAAGAAGACCAATGAAAAGAACTAGTGTATGACAAACTGGCAAAGGTGACTCACTAGCACATGAAAATATTATTAAGAAGCAAAATTGACTTTACTACTTGAGACATCGACATCAGATGGCTTGATAGGATAGAGACCATACTAACACCTCCGTCTAGAAGACTTTTCCTCGATCGTCGATTCTTAATAGAAAAATGTCAAGGATGGTATTCGAAGAATACGTCATTATCACGAGAAAAATTATGAACGGAAAGAAGATGTTTGGAAATTTCAGGCACATGCAAAATATTACGCAATACAAGAGGACGAGCAACAATATTAATTGAAGAATGACCAGTATGCAAAATTCGAAACCTGTTTCATTGCCGGCTTGAACTTGTTCACCTCCATGATAGCGTTCACGCACATCAAGACGATCCAGGTCACTGGTGATATGATCAGTGGCGCCTATGTTGCTGTACCAATTTGGATAAATCTTGTAGGAGGAAGTAGCCGCCAGTGCCGTAGAAGGAGGTTCATCTTGATAGGACTCATTCATCCTATACCAGCAGCGAACGACAGTATGCCCCCACTTTGCCGCAAATCTGGCAGGAAGGACGAGGAGAAGAGTCGCGACGATCACCAACAGGACGAGAGGGTGCGCCACCTCGAGAACGGCCACGACCATGATCCCTACGACCATGGTTCTTCTGCTGACCACCACGACCCGCATAATTGGCCGAAGATCTAGGATTTAACTGAAGTTCAACCTAGTGTTGTAGTTGGCGAGCTTCAAACGCCATTAGATGTGCAAACACATCATCAAGCGTGAGGGCTTTACTCTTGGTAGTCATCGAGGTGACGAAGGGATCATAGTCAGGGCCAAGATCAATGAGGAGATACGCGATCACGTCATCATCCTGCAAGGCAGAGCCGGCGGCAGCCAGCTCGGTGGCCAGCCCTTTGATCTTGCGAAAATAATCTGTTGCAGACAGATCGTGTTTCTTGGATGTGGCGAGCTCAACACAGATCTGAACAGTGCGAGCACGAGTTGACGACGAAAACATCCGCTGCAGGGTATCCCATGCCTCCTTGGACGTAGTAGCGGCAACCACATCGCGAAGAATCTCCTCAAACATGGAGGAGAGAAGGCCGCTAAGGACTTGTTGATCCTGATCATACCACCAATCATATGCCGGATTAGAGACCAGGTCAGCATCAGCAGCTATTGAGGAAGGGACCAGCTTGGCAGGTGCGGAAATGGTGCCATCGAGGTAGCCCATAAGTTTTGTACTTCGTAGGTAGGGGAGGAGCTGGGCACGCCATATGATGAAGTTGTTCTTGGTGAGACGGATTGTGATAGCGTGGTGGAGAGGGATTGGGGCAAAGGTCGACGTCATGGTAGACATTGTTAATGAATAAATCTTGGCTCTGATACCATGTTAGGTTGAATAACGTTGTGACCTTTATGAGTCACGACCTCATATATATATATATATATATATAGATGTCTATAATGAGGATTACATGGTAGGCATTGATACACAGTAACAAACTAGGAAATCAGGAGATTCTCTACCATGTTTAGATATGACCTATTTTACGTTCAACAGAAAACTCTTCCTAGCAGACACGTTTTAAAAACTTTGAGAGAAAACTCGAAGGGGAAAGCCCAAAGAGGATAATATCTAATAGCAGTAGGCTTGAGCTGTTACAAATGATATCGAGCCAGACACCGGGCAGTGTGTCAGTGAGGACACTAAGCCTCGAAGGGGGTGGACACCAGGTGGTGTGCTAACGAGGACACTGAGTCTCGAAGGAAGGTGGATTGAGAATTTGCTAATTATCGTGAATCCAACGAGTATTACTTCATTCTCATCTTATTACCAATTGGAACTGTTACTCAAAATTTTCTTTGTTTTAAAAATATAAAAGATATTTGAAAAGTAAATAAACAAAAAAAAAAAAAAATTCTAGCAAAGTAAACGAAGTTTTCTCGGAGTATTCCTTTTTAAATGAAATTGAAAGACTTTATGTAAACAAATCATTTAGAACTTACTAAATATACAACACAACCAACATCAGTTCCATCAAAATACTACTCTAATTCCCATAATGGTGGAAGAACGGCCAGAACATACTCAAAACTAAAGGAGGGCCATTGACATGATGGTGTTAGTTCGAGGAGACCTACCTCTAAAAGTATTATTTGGTCGCCTTTAGGATTGCGAATCAAACAACCTTCTTGGCAGTGAAACAAGAGGATAGGTCGGTAGAAGAGTATAACCTGAGTTCAATAGGCTGACCGAAGTTTTTCAATACAGAGAAGATGAAGACAAACCGCTTCATCGCAGGTTTTAGGTAACGAGATACATGGCTTTATGATAGCCTAGGTTTCCTCAAATTATGTAGAGACACTGCGTGTTGCCACTCGGATGGACTTGCATAGACAAAAGGGGAAGCAGACAACATTAGTTCATATTAACTTTAGATAACATAACGAAGGAACTAAAGGGAATAGATAATCACCCACCTTACATTAAACACTAAATTAGACAATTGGATTTCTTTGGAAGATGCTCCACTATATTGTGTAGTATGATCATATACTAAAACATAATAAATTTCATTTGAAGGCTCGTTGAGACAATAACAAAGCACTTCAGCATCCTAAATGTTGTTGCTAAACTTTAGGACGTTTTTTTTAAAGTTTGAATTAACTTTTGTATATGGAGGAAATGGCAATGGTATGAAATATACAACACAAATTGCCTTATTATTACAACGACCCTCTTATAAAAGGATTTTGTAACATTGCTTTACCTTGTAATGAAATTATCGATGCACATTAGATGACACATGTTAAAGTGAATAAGCATCGTTGATTGCCTGAAGTATAAGACAACAAAGTGCGACATTCTAATGAATGTGTTTGTTGTGTGCTCTCAAAAAAGACAATTTACATACCTCATGTCGAGGTGGGAAGAGCATGCGTCTGATACTAGAGTTTTAAGAGATGCAATATAACGACCTACCAAGTTGAAGGTTTCTAGCGGTAGGATCATGATCATTATTACACATTGTGAACATATTGCACCTTATGGTGGCAATTGAAAAAATAACATCTTGTTAGAGTTTCTTAAATGTTTGGTACCCGAACACCAAAGGTTTTAGCGTTATATTATGAGGAGAACAGTACTGTTTAACGTCGAATGACACAAAAGAAATGAATCAATTACTCCCTAAGAGCTATTTAACACGAGACATTCTTCCATGAACAACGTTGTTGAAAGGGCGCTCGGTATCCTAAAGGGAAGATTATATGTAGTTGTTATTTGGGAAAAATCGTTTTTTCCCGTACAGATACAATAGCGAATAAAAACAATCTATTGGTTGCTTCAAACTCGATAGGTTGAATAATAGTTTCAAATCTATCGTTCGAGGAAGTATAAGGGCAACCCCGATCGTACTCGGATTAGTGGAGGTAACATAACATGTTTGTCATATTTTGTTTGGAAATTTATGAGAGAAATTTTAACCTAGAAGAAAGGCATAGTACATACATACATTGCTATGTGCTAGAAAACTAGCGCACTCGCCTTCCGACGCCCTTTGTTGGTTCTCTATGGTATCATCAGTTAGCATCATTTCTCTTCTGCATTCACGCCTTCCCACTCCCTCCCTGATACGGCCATCTTTCATAGCCCACTGACGTGAAGATTCCTCCAATTATGCAACCAGGTGATATTCCTCTATACCCTTCCATGCCCGCCATGGCTCCCCTGCCTGTTTCTATGCCCTTGCCTGGAACTCTCTTGGTTTCCGACCCCGGACATACCGTCACTGGGAAACGCCGCCGTGAGGACGACCTGATTGTATCCAATTCGGAGGCCGTAGATGTATCGGCTCCCAAGAGACAGGCGAAGGCTCATGACGTGCTTTTCAGAATCATTGTGCCCTCGAAGCAGATCGGGAAGGTTATCGGTAAAGTTGGTTGCCGAATCCAGAAGGTTCGTGAGGAAACCAAAGCGACAATCAAGATTGCGGATGCTGTCGCGGTATTGTTTTTGTATTTGATTTTGAGCGCTTTGGGTTAGGGTTTTCATTTCGCTTTTCCTTTTCGCCACTCTTTTCCTTCGTTTGGCTATCGAGGAAGTACTAAAAACAAACTTCTTGATTTTCAGTATGTTCATTTTCTCTCAACTCTTTTGCTGGTTGTGTTGTATTTCAAACGGTCGTTGTATTGGTGGTGACAATTTGAGCTTTTGATGATATTTCAGCGGTATGAAGAACGTGTTATCATTATAAGTTCCAAGGACAGTGAGAATTCGGTTACTGATGCGGAGAAAGCACTTCAGCATATTGCAGCACTGATACTGAAGGTCATACATTGCCAACTGCCAACTGTGCCGTAGAGATGATATATTTATTTTCTTGTGTGATGTTGAGTCTCCATAATATTCTTCTGTTTATGTTGCGGAAAGGCCAATTTTAAAGAAAATTACGTTTTTTGTATGATTGGTTTCTTTAGGGAGGTTAAATACTGGACATTGGCCAAGAATCTTCATCCATGGTTTTGGATTCCTACTATAGTCATGCATATTGTGCAGGAAAGCGACAGAAAATTTGAACTAAAAAAATAAAAAAAGGAACTAAAAAAGAAAGTAACAAAGAATTGATTCTGATGTCAGTCTACCATGAAACACCGAAATAGTTTCTGGGGTACGTTTGGGATCGATTTAGCTACAGTCAGAGTGTGCGTGGTTAGTTTTAGATGTTTTTTTCCCTTTAATTTTTTAGTTTTTTAAATACACTGTTATTAGTTCTCTATAAATTGAGACTTTCAGCTTTGTGTTCACACGTCCTCATAATCAAATTTCATTTATTGAGTGACATTTCTGTTTGAGAGCGTTAGACTACTCCACAGAGGTTGCATGGGTGAGGATATGCTGGAGGAAGTGCTTGTCAATGACACTCCCTAGGGAGTCAGGTTCTTTGGCAATGGCTTTATTTTGTTTATTTATTTATTTTTCTATTTTATGGAATATTGGCCTTGAGAGAAACAAGAATCTTGTTGGGATACATAAAAGTCTTAGAAGAGGTTTGGTGTGTCACAAGTTTAAATGCCTCTCTCTGGGAATTTTTGTTTTAAAGAGTGCTGCAATATGCTTTATTTTTTGTTCTCAACAACTAGCGCAATCTCCTGTAATTTTTGCTTTATGTTTTGTTTTTGTTCGCTCTTCTGTTCAGAAGTTCATTTCTGTAGGCTATTACTTTTGTACTTTTGTTTTCCTTAATACAAGTTACAATTTTATATCTATAAAAAGAAAACATTTTCCTTATCTGCAATCTTTGGAAGTGAAACTTCATGAATTTTTCATTGCTGTATTGACGTGTATAATGGGGTAGTAATGATGGAGGCTACTGGTGTTTTGTACTTCAGAAAATATTGTGTTATAGACAGCATTGGCAATTTAAAAAAGGTTACATACCCGTTTCTTATTTAACAGAAAAAAAAAAATGTTCAATCAATGGCTGGCATCTCTGGTACACATTTGTCTGCCTTAGAAATTCTGTTCTTTTTCCATATCAGGAAGTTAAATATATAGATGAATATAAAAAGACAACACTAGAAATTATTGATTTTAAAGGTAGGGTAAATAACATCACGTTCATAATGTGTTTTTTCCCCCTTTTTTAAGTAACTATGTGCAATTGAACTAGCTTAAATGTGCACTTTGACAAATCAAACTACCCTTCTGACATCTGATGTTAGGAATTGTAGATATTCGATAACTTAGATAGGCAGCCATCGCATCATTATTTTAGCCTGCAAGTGTGGATTGCACTCTTTTCCTAAATGACCTGTCCATACTTGATCAATTACATTAGTCTCCTTCTTGAAGTACCGATGTTCATGTGATAGAATGATAGCTCCTCATATTTATTTTAGATCATTTTTGAGAATTTTATATCTGCTACATCTTTTATAATTATTTATTTTTTTAATTATACTTTCAAGTCATATTTTTACAGGAGGATGGCACCAGCATTGAGGAACTAAAAGTTGGAACAGGGCATGTGGCTGCTAATACTATAAGGCTCCTAATAGCAGGATCTCAAGCAGGGTCTTTGATTGGTGCCTCGGGTCAAAATATTGAGAAATTGAGGAATTCTTCTGGTGCAACAATTACGATTCTTGCCCCAAATCAATTACCTCTTTGTGCATCTGCTCATGAATCTGACAGAGTGGTGCAAGTGAGTTTTTCCACATTGTCAGAATTTGAAACCTAGTGCATCATTCTTTCTGCCTTTCAATCGTGTTCATCACTTTTTGATTGTGCGAGTAGTGTACTTTGCAGTTAATGAGGTGAAAATGATCTTTTGGTTCTACTTTTCTAACTTTTGTTAAATGTTCACCAACGGAAAAGATTGACTTTCATCCATAAAGTGGAGCTAACTCGTATTGGATGATAGTGAATATTAATCACACAATACATATTCCTACTTTTGTGGTTTTGTGATGTTTGGTTTTGGCTAATAATATGTGCTTTGTAATCAAGGTTGTCAGGTTAGGAATAGGATTGTGTTGCCTTTCTTTTATATTGTATCATGCTTCTTAAGGAATCATTAATCTTATAATACATTTTTATCATAAAAAAGCTTGAATATATTCAAGTATAATCAATGTTTATAAACATGGTCATGTGCATGTAAATTTTTTTTTCGAACAACATACGAAACGTGCATGTGTACCTTCCATCATTTATTAATTTTAATTTAATATAAAAGATCTATAGTTGTTGTATGAAGATTGGGGGCTTGGGACTAGTAAAACTAGAAGCATTGTTGAATTGTCTGTTAGCAATGAGAATATTGTGAGTGGGGTGATTGGCAAATCGATGAATGAAACTTATGTTGGTTTCATTCTTGAAAAGGAAAAATAAGACAAGATCAAGGATTTTAGACCGATCAACCTCGTTATGATCTTATGTCTTTATAAGACAATTGCCAGGACCTTGGTTGATCACTTGTGAAAGGTCCTTCCTATCGCGATTTTAAAATATTAGGGTGCCTTTATTGCAAGAAGACTAATTTTAGATCAGTCTTTGTGGCTAACAAAATGATTGTAGATTATAAGAGGAAGCTTAAAGGTGTTACTTTTACAGTTGATTATGAGAAAGTCTATGATCATGTGGATTGGGTGTTTTTGGACAAGGTTTTTTTTTGAAAAAGGGGTTTCAGTATAAGTGGAGGGCTAGGATGATGAGTTGTGAGGAATGACCTACATGCCCAGAGGGAGAAAATTTTCTTCTAGGGACTTGTGCAATGTGAGACCTTCTCTCCCCTTTTCTCTTTATACTAGTTGTCAATGTCCTATGTAGATTGGTCTCTACTGGGGTGGAAAAGGGTTTCCTTGTGGGAAGGAAGAGGCCTCACCTTATGCACCTCAAGTTTGTAGATGATACTCTTTTCTTTTATTCTGGGAAGTTTCTTCCCTTGTTTCTAGCATTCTTTGAAGCAAGTCTAAATATTAACAAAGAAAAGAGCAACATTATTGGCATTAATTGTTGCGACCAGTCAAAATTGAATGCATGAGCATCTTTTGTGGGCTGTGAGGTGAGTACTTTGCCTTCATCATACCTTGGACTTCCTTATGTTCATAACTTAAGGAGTCTCTTTCGGACATTTTTTTTCTCTCTTTAGATTCCCTGTGCCAATCAACAAAAGCTTGGAAAAGATTATCATAGATTTCATGAGGAGGAAGTTGAAGAGTGGGGAGGATCTTATCAAGTCAATTTTGTGGTGGTCTAGACATTTGTTGTTTGGGGGTTTGGGTATAGATAGCCTTCTGCTAATTAATGTGACCTTGTTGGCCAAATGGTTGTCATGTTTCTTTAGGGAGCCTAGGGCCTTGTGGCACAAACTTACTGTGAGCAAGTACAACCCTCGTTGTTTTGAGTGGGTATCTGGTAGTAGGCGGATGTGCTCAACCTTTGGAATGATATTGCCTTGGTTTTCCCTTTCGTTTCTCAATTCCTTAAATGTTGACTGGGGAGGGCTCAGACACCTATTTTAGAGCTATTTTGTTTTGCTGCCTTCAGAAGGGATTTTTTCTTCTTCAACCGTCACCTTTGAGTTTGTTGTTGGAGGCTACCCCTTTGTTCCTACTTAGGAGGGATATCCTTGTTCTTCAGGGTAGGAGTGTTTCTCATCTTTTGCCCCTTTGTCCTTCCTCGGGCTTCTCTTCTAGTTCTCTTTTTTCTTATTCATTCTCTCTCTCCTTCTATCATCCCTTCATTTTCTTTGCTCTGGAAGATTAAGTTCTCCAAGAAGGTTAAGTTCTTTGCCTGACAAGTCTTGCATGGAAGAGCGAACACTTTAGACCAAGTGCAAAGACATTTTCCCTTCTTTTTGGGATTATAGTAGTGCTCCCATCACAAAGGTGCACTAGAGAGTCTTGACCATATCCTTTTGGGTTGCAATTATGCTCAATTGATATGTTCCAAGTTTCAGAATGCGCTTGGAGTCTCATTAGTTTGGAGAAGTAGGCATTGTATGGTTTGGATGGCAGAGGTTTTGTTTTCTCCCCGAAGGATACTTTTCTTTGGCATGCCTGCTTCATTCTTTGGTTTTGGATTGAGAGGATTGTAAGGCTTTTTAGAGGTTCTGATAGAGCTTTGGGGGAGTTATGGGAGGTTGTTAGGTCCAATACCTCGCTTAATACCTTGCTTTGGGCCATGATGAGTAAGGTTTTTTGTAATTATCATCTAGGTCTTATCATTTATTGTACTTTTTTTTATGGGTTTTTATTTTTATGACCTTATTCATTCTTTCATTTTTCTCAATAAAAACTCGGTTTCTTATAAAACAAAATATTTGGCCCTTTCACAAAGGGTGAGGTATGGCTGCCAGTGGGAGATGGGGCGGCTGCTGACTAGAGAGTGAGAGTGAATTGTGGATTGCTAACAGAATGGACTTCCTACTTCGAAATTCAAACTTATCATTACAAGTCAACTGTGCAGAACCTTTTGTAACCAGTGGACTATGTGCCAAGATTTAGAAATTTTGCAAGTTCTCTTCTCATCTGCAGTTTTTTTCCTACAATATTCACACTTCGTGAATTTTGTAATGCTCAAATTTATAGTTCAGTGCAATTCAGCTTACTGAAGTGTATGCACCATTGTTTTTAGCCATTTCTGATTCTTCTTTGCAGTCTCTATTGCTCCTCCCCAGTTTGATTTGTATCTATGTTGTCTTATAATGATATGGAAGTTGTTGATAGCTTTTGTAGTCGTACATCTGGATAATATTTCTTGAACAATTCATTCTAGAAGATCTTGTTTCTTATGGGATATTGTGATTTCATTCTGAAATCTATACCAGACTACTACTATTTATAGGTTTTAGCGCCCTTTATTTGTGAGAACAGGAGTTCCAAGAGGGGCTTGTTTGTTTGAGAAGCAGTTTCATTTTTGGAATTTGAGGATTGGCATTAGAAGGTTAAGTTACATTGTTTCTTTCAAGATTGGGGTACTGCATTGCTGCTTTCTCAGATTCTGCTTTGGGAATGAAGGCCCTGTGAAGTAGTTAGGGAATGGAAATTGGTCTTAGCAATGAGAAGGTTGCTCGAATTTTCTGCCAATCTTATTCTTCAAGAGACAGTTCTTGTTAAGAATTTTAAATTTTAGTTGCCAATACTTTTTAAATTTCAAGTTGTTCAATCATTCTTAAATGTGCAACTAATGTTTATCAAATCATCTATTTAACTTTATGCAAAATTTCATGCTCATTCTCACATTGCTAGGCTACTTTTTGTGGTGTCTTGTTATCACATCACGTCCCATGTAATCTCTTTTTTTGAGATGTCTAAGATCATGTTGTTAAGAGCTGGCACTAACGATTGATTTTGTTTCGGTTGGAACTCAGATATCAGGGGATGTTCCTGCAGTTTTGAAGGCTCTTGAGGAGATTGGCAATCAGCTAAGGTCCTATATTGAACAATGTTTGAGAGTTTATCTGATTCACATGCACTTCTGAAACTTCTAGATAAACGCACTTCTAGATATAATTGCAGAAGATGATTCTTGAAATCAGTCAAATCTTGACATCCTTTTTTTCTTTCTAATTTTGTATTGAATTGGGGCTGAATTCAATTTCAGGGTAAATCCACCTCGGCAAGTCATTTCTGTTAGCCCAACATATAATTACAATGCAATGCACCCGCCACAGTCATATATTGATCCAACCTCAGGTTATTCAGTGGTTTTCTGTATCAAATAAATCATTTCTGGTTCTGTCTTTTGTGTGTCTGTGAAGTTTTAATATTTTTTCTTCTAACCACATCATCTTTAGGAAAACCAATCTTGCAGTTAATTATGTAACCTTCGAGATGTTGATATCGGAGACCTTGGTGGGTGGGTTGATCGGGATTGGTGGCTTCAACATATCAAGAATCAGAAATGAATCTGGGGCTACTATCAAGGTCAGAAAACCAAGCAGTTTTATTTCACTATGAAAGATCCTGAAATTCATTCCTATCTATATCCTTACATTATTCTTTACAGGTTTGTGGTGGACGAGGTGAACAAAATTACAGGCAAATACAATTTGGTGGAAGTGCTGAACAGGCATGACTTTATCTCTTATTTTAAGTTCCATGTATTGACGTTAATTCGTAAATATGCAATTAAACTTGAGTTTCGACAATCTTGTATTACAGGCAAAACTGTTTGGGTTTTATTTCTCTGATTTTTGAAAAGTAAGCTGGGGCTGTTAAAAGATTTGAAAGCTGAAAAAAATATTGTCAAGCACGCCTGTATTTCTGCTTTACACGCAATAAATTGCAAGTAAAAAGAAGACATTTGAATGAGATAAAAAAAATTCTACCGATAAGTTGTAATGTCAAAATCATTTTTACCAAAAGCATATTCATTAAAAATTTAAGATCTAAAACTTGAGGTTTGATAATGGTGTATATTTGATAGTGATTACCTAAACATACTTTTTCTAATGGGTGTGTGGATGTATTCATAGTTGAATGATCGTACGGATTAAATAGTTGTTGTAACAAATAAATAAATAATTGAATGACTAACACACTGATAGTGTATCGGTTCTTGTGCACCTTTATGTTTCCTTATGCTGTGTTTGCTTATTGTTCGTTTTGAATACATTGTCCTTGAAGTGACTGATAAAGATACGAACTGATATAAGAGCAGTATAATTTACCATCTTTTTCAGTTGAGCGTTAAACAATGGAAACAAGTTATGTAGATATATATATTTCTTTTCTTTTCTTTTCTTTTCTGGTTAAGGGTCTTCATTTTGAATTTTTATGTGGATGGTTATTAGGTAGCACTGGCAAAGCAAAGGGTTGATGAATATATTTATTCTCAGTTGATACGACAAGCTGGTGTTCAACAGACAGCGTAGGTTTTCCTTCATAACTCTTCATTCTCTCTCTCTCTCTCTCTTCGTGTGAAAAAAAAAAAAAAAAAAAAAAAAAAAAAAAAAAAAACTCCTGTGGTGAAGCCATACTCCATGGTCTAGGTTTTTATCCCAAGAAAGGAAGCAAAATTAAATTAGAAATTTCATAATCAAACTACCATGGTAACAGAAAATTCAAAACGTGAAGTTGAAATACTCTTCAACTTCGAGAGAAGAATGACCAATACTTAAATTTCCACTGGTACTTGAAAAGAAAAATGCTGAACTGAATGGTAAGCTTTGTTAAGTCATACAATATTTAGTATTTGGCTTCAATCAGGACATGCAGGGAATTTAGGATGATTTTTAATAACGTGAAAGGTTAGAAATAACTTAGTGACTAAGCTAATATGCATTTTTGAAAATTCTAAAACCACTAGAAAAAATAAAAAGAAAAAAGAAAACACTTTAATACACTCTAGTAGCATATTTTTAAAAGTGCAAACTTGGAAGCCCCTTTTCTTCTAAACCATCCCAATCTCTGGTCTGAATGAGGCTGCAAAATTTAATGTGGAAGCATGATTTCACATTTCGAGTAGATGTTAGATGATCTATTCCAGAGTTTAGACTATTGAACTATACGAACATGAAAACTCTGCTTGTTCAAAGCTGTGGCTATCCTTAGATTGTGTATGGTTTCATCCTTAGATTGTGTTTTAACACATGATTATTGTGCTTGGTTTCAATTTGATCTGTATGGTTTTAAATGTTTCGATTCAGTACCTATGATTTGGTTCAATCTCTTTAGCCATCTATGGATATATCAAATATTGTCCGTTCTCCAAAGAAAGCACGACCAGTAGGACGATTTAGTTAAGGCAAGGACATTTTGTGGGATTGAGCAAAATCATAGGGGATTAAATTAAATGACAAACAAAACAACGAGGACTAAAAATGATGATATAAGAAAGTATTATTGGGTAACAAAAAGAAAACTCCTGCCTTGTTGTTAGCTCATTTGTTGATGCAATGTTGTTCAGTCTGCAGATGTGGTGAATCTGAAACACAAAGAGTTGTTGTTAGTTGTAATGGCAACAACAGCTGCTGGGAAGCTCACAAGGACAGCTCCTACAAACTTCAATCCATTAATGAAGTGCTGCAAGATTTTGGAATAATGGCTTCCTTTCTTTTTTTTCTTCTTTTTTTTTTTTTGAATGTGACATATTGTAATTGTGCCAAATAGTTTACTCAATATTTTCTATATTAACGACTTAAGGGTTTCCATAGCTATATAACTTTTTGGATTACTCATTTCTCTATACCCAAACAAGTTAGTGAAGCCCAATTTATTCAGGAGTCAGTTGTTGGATTTTGACACACATTTATTAATCACTGAGTTTAATAATTCTTAAATTTTTAAGTTTTAATAGTATATATGTAAATTTAAAATATTCAAAAATTTATGAGTCAAATAAATACAAATCAGGGATTAAATTTACAATATAATCTTTATTTTTTCTCACTAAAATATAAGAGTGAAAAATTATGTACTTGAATATTCATTTATCGGTTGTTTTTTATTTTATTTATTTATTCTTCCTATTATAGGTCAATTTCATTAATGTATTATGCAGACTATTTTTATAAAATGATATAAAAAAAAGTTGTAAACATGTAATTAAAATTTAAAATATATATATATATATGTATATATGTTAAATCTTTTGAAATGCTTTCATTGAGAGTTGAACTCAAGACCTCCCGCTTACTAAACGGGTGCTCTAACCAACTGAGCTATGAAAGCACAGGTGTATTCAATAATTTTACAATTTATTGTAATTTACTGAGTTTGTGATGTTCAAGCAAAACCAAGATTCTAGGAGTGTTCAAAAAGCGTCTTTAAAATCTGGAGTTTAATAATTTTTCTAAAATTAGTTTAAGTCAGTTTATTTATAAAAAAAACATATTTTTATTTTTATTTACGACACAATTATATATTTATTTTATTGTTTTGAATTATAATTTTTTTTAATGTAATTTTTAAAGATATATATATTGAAACTGAGTGGCAAATATTTGAAAAATAAATAAATAAATATTTATATTAATAGTTTATTTTTATTAAAAATAAAATTTTAATTAAATGACCTTAATTACTCGAATCGATCTAACCCAAAAATGTTATGGTTGGGTTGAGTTGGGTTCAATTCATTCTTTTATAAAGGTTGCTTGAGTTGCTAACCCAATGTGATTCTCATGTTCGAATCATCTGACTCTCACGTCAGATAATCAAGCAACTGTGATTCTCATGTTCAAATATTTTATAGTTGGGTTGAGTTCATAGAGACCCTAATAGAGACCCTAATGACGTTATGCATGTTGTTACAACCTGACCACCCTAACCAACCCAAATGGATGGAGATTATCACAAATCTTGGAAATATGATTTTCAAGAACAAACATCACCAACAAAGTCCAAATGGATGGAGATTATCACAAATGTACATATTTGGTTTGAAAATACTTTAAAGTGTCGGATAGATCCACAATTTTTTATGTCTAAAAGTCCCTAAATTTAAAAAAGCCAAAAAGACCAAATATACACCGACCTCAAAGTATGGAACGCCAAATTGTTTGATATTTGGACAGTACTCTCATTAGAGTAGAGCTCAAGCGATTTTGGTAGAAGTAGTTGGAATTCACGATAGAGATATGTAATCCACGTGATTTCAACTATTGTATTGGCCATAACTTGATATTCTACTTTTTAGCTCGATCAATTTAAGGCCGTGTGTATGAGCATTGTTCAACTAATTAATACAATTGTATTTTTGATATAGGTGCTTTTAAAAAAAAATTAAAAAACATGTATTGGTAAGAGTGTTTTTAATTTTTTTTTTTTTTTTTTTTTTAAGTTTAAGAATATTATAAGATTTGAGATGGAATATATTTTTATTAATTTAGTAGGAATATTTAAAACTTTAATTGAAAAAAATATATATATATATATATCAACGGAACGGTTGCAATGAGAATGTTTGAATAATTGAAATGTAGTGTTTATGGGAAGCAATAGCTTTACCTTGTCTTCAAGTCTTCCTTTCTTCATCAACAACATTTTCTCTCAAACCTCAAAATCCCAATTCCAGAGCTCTCCAACAATCCTCATCAATGGCGTCTTCAGCTTCTAGCCCGTTCACGAAGCTCCATTTCCCCCATTCTCCACTTCCACAAACACCAGCCACTCACCATTCCAACTCCTGCGCACAGTTTCTCTGTAAATCCCTCTTCTTCTGCTTTTTTCTCCTCCTCCTCCCTCTCTTCCCTTCCGAAGCTCCAGATTTCGTCGATCAGACTTTGTTCACCAAATTCTGGGAGCTTTTTCACCTCATGTTCGTCGGCATTGCTGTTTCGTATGGTCTCTTCAGCACAAGGAACAACCAGATGAATGTAGACGAACCTCGCTACTCCAGTTTTGAGAATCCGCAGTCTTATTTGTCTAAGATGCTTTACGTCGCTTCAATTTTTGATGATGTTGACGATTTTAGTGTTTCTGATGAAAGGAAATTGAGTGAAGTTCTGTACATTCAGCCGAATCTTGGATCTGCGAGTGATTTGAATGCGCAATCTCGCAAGCAGGAAAAACTCCGTTATTCAATACCGAAAAAAAGGTACGAAAATTCTTATGAATTTGCTGATACTGATAATGTTGCTCATGCTTGTAAATCGAGATATACTCGTGGTGGATCTGTGGTGGTTGTGCCTGAAACAAATCGTAGTTCATCAGGAGGCATTGTAAATTATAAACCTCTAGGTTTGCCTGTTAGGAGTCTGAGATCGAGTCTTACTGAAGAATCCGACGATGTCGAATTCGATTGTGGTGATGAATCTTGTTTGAGTTCTAAAAGTTCACCCAAAAGCTCTGAGAATAATTGTGAAGGAAATAGTGAATTTGGTGATAATTGTTGTGTGAATTTGGAGGAGAAGTTTGATGAGACAGCAATTGCATCAATGTCCTCATTTCAATTGCGTGAGAAATTTGGAAAGAAGGTGATTAGAGAGAGAGAATTTGGGAATGCTGTTCTTCGCCCTTCCCATTTTAGACCTCCCTCCATTGATGAAACTCAATTTGAATCACTGAAAAAATCAGGATCTCTTCATTCTAATCTATCTCAGTCATCACAAACTAGTTCCCTGTCTTCTTCGTTGTCATCGACGACAAGAAAGCACCGTAAAATGTTGTCACTCAGTAACATTTCCTATAAGTCATTGCATTCTCGACAATACAGTATGAGTTCTCTGTCTGAAAAAAGTAGAGGGAGCTCTGAAGACCCTCTGATTGAACAAGAAAACTCGTCCGAGTGCAATGAACCCGTGGTAAGTTCCCCACGTTCGGACAGGAATTTCGCAAGTATTCCGAAAGCTTTATCCCAAGGAAAATCCGTTCGAAGAATTCGAGCAAATGCAGCTGCCATAGAGGATATGAAAGCTCAAGAGAAGCATAGAAAGCAAGTTGAACATGATGACAATATAGGGAACAAGTTTGAAGAAGGTGGAATGTCACCATATACGAGAGAAGATGGAACGGGACACGGATGGCCTGATGTTGTTAACCCGAATGCTGGTACTATGAATCGTTTTTCGAAGACGACGTTCTTGGGGATTAAGGAGCAAAAGGAAGAGACTGAGAGTCTGGTGGCAGATGATAGTAAAGATGACTCTGAGGGGGAGGATGAAAGTTTTTTTGGAAGTTCAGATGAAGAAGCTGCTTCGAGTATGGCTGGAGATTCGGAGTCGGGGGCTTACGAGGTCGACAAGAAGGCAGGCGAGTTCATAGCCAAGTTCAGGGAGCAAATACAGCTTCAGAGGATGGCTTCAGTTGAAAAGAGATTGAGAGGAGGAGGAGGATGGGGGTCATTCAGCAGCACAAGCAGCAGCTATTTCAGTTGATTGGCTAAGCCTTCAATCTTAAAAAGGTTTCATTCTAAGCCATTTATACATTTAAGGTTATATTTGTAATTTCAGTTTTTTTATTTCATTTTTTAATATTTTGAAAGTTTCAATCTCTCTATTAAGTCAACAATTTTAGAATGAGGGATGAAACCTTCCAACATAAAAAAAAAAAAAAGAAAAAAAGAAAAGATAACCGATGTCTTATAGGTCGGGATAGACCTGAATTGGTCGTAGATTTCTATGATAAGGAATCAAGCCAAGAGAAAACTCTAATACCAAATGACAAGGAATCACTACATATCTTGTTGATTGAATATCTTAAGGTAAAAACACTTATTTGAGATTCGAATCACTCCGACAACCAAGATTAATCATGTTTAGTTTGAATGATTCTAAATATACAATCTAAATTATGTAGAATTGCAAAGAAACTTTTTCATTGGTTAAAGAAAAAGGTAAAAACACTTAGTCCTAATGATAAGGAATCACTTCAAGTGAAATAAAATTCAGATTATCAAATATCTCAAGGTAAGAATATTTGATTGAGATCCGAATCACTCAACAAGCAAGATCGATCATGTCAAGTCAGAATAATTCTGAACATGCAATTTAAGCTACATAGAATTACATGGAAACTTAGTCATTGGCTAAAGGAAAGCACAAATGCTCTTTTTACTACATTTTCCGAGTCTCTTCTACAAACATAACATACATGACTTTATATATCCTCAAAATGAAACCTTTGACATTCCACAAGTCATTTCAAGAGTTTGTAACGTTCGTTCTTTATGTCCATAATTAGCCACTATAAGTAAATATAACCTAAAAATAAATTTAAAAAAATCTTAAAATACATTAATGAAATACCCAAAATTTGTAACCATCCAAGAATAAATGAAACTTATTTTTCTTTAATGTGACATGGATGGTAGCATTTTGTGATAATTTAAACAACATTTTCTTTGCATCTTTTTTGAAATTTATATCGCATGATTGATGCCTTGGTTTATGTCGGTATGCATTGAATCTTTTAAAATATTTTTGTTGTGGTACAATATAATGTGAGAAGACATTTGAACTCTAACCACAAAGGAATAAAGTAGATGTCCTAACCGTGAAACTATGCTCGTATTTGAAAACTTTTAGGATAGAGTGTGTATATATATTACAATACTTAACCTATAGGAACCCGTAAAATAATATTAAGCCTTTAAAGTGGTCGTGTTTGGTAATGATCTTAAGATGGTTAAAATAACTTTGAATCACATAACAAACATATGGTGGTAACCTCAATGAGAAGTATGATGGTAAGAGTTCATGTTGTTGTTTATCTCTTTTGTAGTCGATGGCTCATTGCTTCAATTATATCAACATAGTTGATAGCTATACTTGGCTAATACATATTTATCCCTTATAAAAGTGAAGCATTATAGACCTTCATGAGGTACAAAACTCTAGTTCAAAATTAGCTTGTGCAACATAATAAAACCTTATGAACAAACTAGGGATGTGAGTTTAGATCGTTCACGTCATACTGATTGGGGCGTTTGGAGCACAAATTCGAAATTAGAAATTTGGGGAGTTTATTTCGGGGTGCTGAAGCTTGGAAATCAATGACTGGTGTTTACTTTTGCCACTCACGCACAAATCTTAGTTGGTTTCTTACTTAATCGGGGGCGTATGAGAGGGAGGAGCCTAAATAACGTTCCTTCATTGAGCATCCTGAATCAATGATCCAGTCATTCTCATGATCGATGTGCTCTCTCATCATTGCCAAGAATACTAGCTCGTCTTCTTCAAAGGCACATAGTACTTTTGCATCCCACTCATCCTCTATCTCATTTACTAGAGATTGCTGCATTACTCTCGATAGATTTTTTCTTGGACGTGTGGTGCTTCTTTCTGCAATAGTAGCAAATACCTTCAAATCTATTTCCTTGACAATTCTTGTTGTCAACTTTTTCTTTTGTTCGTATTTTCAACTTATTGATGCTTCGACTTTCACTTGTGTAAAGCGCTTCTTCTTCATTCTTCAACGAGATGTTTTCCATTTGCTTAGTGATAGCTTCTTGATTGGCTAGCAAATCCTCCAACTTAAAAGTGATGGTTGAGCGGACTATTCTTATATAGTAATAATGAAACTTCTATATTATGGTTGTAATCCGTGGATGATAATACTCTTCATTCGAGCTTCTCCGATAATGGATTATGGATCTAGTTCAGTAATCTCTCTTTAGATCGACTTGACTTTGCAGAAGTATTGAGCAATTGTCATGTCGTGTTGTGAGATTGATAACAACTCATTCTCCAGAAATTATAGTCTCATATCGTTCTTCTTTGACAAAAGCGTCATATATGTGTCTCATGCTTCTTTCGGCGTCATATCATCCCGAATGTGCTCCAATATCTCTTCTTCGGCTGTAGTCTTCAAGACGAACATTGTCTTATCTGCTTTGATTCTCCATTTGCGTAAGACACTATTAGCATCCTCCTCTGGAGGAGTAAATTCACTTGTGCCAACAACCTCCTAAAAGTCTTGTCCTTATAGATAGGACATCATGTGTGTTGCCCACATGTTATAATTGTTGCTACTGAGTTTCTTGATTTTTTCGTTGACTTGGAGATCACCCATCATATTGGTAGTACCTTAGTAATACGAAACAAGCTAGTTTTTTACACAAAACTTGTAGAGTCAGACTACCCATGACATGAAGAAACTCATTCACTAATAATCTCAAGAAAGATCAGTCAGAACGGTAACCATAAAGCATACTAACAGTTTCAAGAGATTAGACAACCTACTGCAACCCTACTCTGATATCAAATTGTTGAACACAACTCTTTTGTGGGAAACACTCGCACTTTTTATCAAAACCAAGCAAGAAAATATTACAAGACATTACTTAGAAACTGCTACATTTTGCTTTGCTTACGCTTACGATGAAAAACTTGGCGTGTAGGGGTATTTATAGTAAAGGCTAGACAATATAGACCACACATTTGTGATTTTCTAGATTTATTCCTAAAATATCTTAATTTTTATTCTATAATAACGAGATCTCTTTGTTAGTAGAATATCTAAATCTTATTTCTAAAATGTTTCTAGACATCTTTATTCTTAAAATAAATGGACAATTGGCTCATACAATCATTTGGGGTGACTGTATTGGACTAGTGATAATCTTCTAACCACGTGTAGGGTAGTTATGCTCATAGCCCTTCAATTAACTTGACACAAGCAATTGCCTTTGGGTAAAAAATTCTTCCCGAAGGTTAGATGTGCATCCATAGAGAGTTAAATATTGAAAATCAAGGGATCAATTTTTCTTTTCAAAGCGGGTGACTAACTAGACCTACTTTGGGTTAAGGTCGTCTCGCTCGACCCTAACTGATACATAGATCCGGACTATTTAACCCATACACATGAGATAGGTTCTAAAAAACCATAGCAAATCAACATACAGCCAAAATCAAAACCTAGATTCTAGTAAGGGACATTTTACAACTTACTATTCAATTTATGTATAAAGGTAGGTCTCATTACCGTTTAAAACAAGTTTCAACGATAAAGATACGTCTCATTAGAGTTTAAAACAAGTTTTAACGATGCACAGGTATACAATCTACATATCTAACCCTAACCATTCCACATGTCCCTTACCCTAGATCGATCACAAACAAATTCTTACCACATTCCAAATCTCCCCTTAACTAGAAGTTACTAACCAAAACACCCTAAATCATAATTTATGCTCCCAAGTTCTCTAGCGTTGCACACAGATCCTTCTTTATACGACTCCCAAACGACGATAACATCAATTGTTGAAACCAACAACCTATAATGACAATCACACCGAGAGGCTCCTCGTAAAGTCCATGAATTAAAGAAAAGTAGAGGAGGTCAAGCCCTAACCCTATTCCTGTACCAAATCGAACGAAAAATCGAGAAAGTATATCTGCAGTCGACAATTTGTAATAGTGCATTGAAGACATACTAGAGATATGATGGCGAGTATATTCTTAAACTTTCTAAAAAAATTGAAGTATACTTTTAAAGTTAAAAAAAAATAAAAATAAAAATAAAATAAATTTTAAAGTTTTTTCTAATTTCTCTTTATACGATTTTAAATATAAATTAATTAATTTTATATTAATTATAATGGGAGCTGGAAAGAATAAAAAAAAAAAATGAAAATACCAGTCATGGATATAAATCAACATGGGACACAACCATTGGTGGTGAGGAATCTCTTATTTTATCTTAGTGAGGTCGTGAATCTCTATAATTTCTTTTTTAATTTGTAAAATGTTTTTTTTTTCTTTCTTCCTTTTCCCCTTCTCCATCTTTTCCTACATCTCATCCATGGTGGTTGAAATCATAAACAAAGCATTTTGTGTATACAAATAATAGAATATTGTTGGACTCGTTTCGAACCGAGGAAGGTGAAAATGAAATATTTCTGACACAAAAGGTACGTTTTGAAGCATTTTCAATCTAGCGGGTGTGGACATGGTTTTGGCGAATACGTCTGTCCACTGTTCGATCCACACCAAATTTAGGGAGCTTTCATATTTCATACGGACAGACTTGATTACAAAACTGCATGCCCAAATTCACTTCAAAATCGCATGCCCAAATTTCCTTAAAAACTCCAACTTTCGAGAGAATATTTGTTAAAACCACCACACCTAAATGGTGGTGGAAGTTCTCTATCTATAATCATTTACCGAATCAAATAAATTACAAAGGATAAGGAGATAGTAATAAATGGAAACAATAATAAATAAATATAAGATATTTGACTATAATAAAATAGCAAATATGCTACCTATGGTAAGTCGTAATCTAACGCAAATATGTAGATATTTGTCTATAATAAATGGTCAAATATGATATCTATGGTAAACTGTAATGTAATGGAAGATTAAATATCTTCAATCATGCTATATATTTGAGTCAAATATGATATATATGGTAAACCATAACTTGCTGAATATGCTTAACAAAGGTCTGAGCCATACCTGCCCTTCAATCAGCCTATCTTTGACCCTCCTGTCTTACCTGTTGCCTTTATCTTACTCATGTCTCGTCTTCTCTTCAATACACACTCTGTGCGGTGTGTTGGATGATGCACGTGAGGGATATAAAGTTCAACCTTTAAAACGAGAAATTAGAAATTTATTTCAACCCCTAATTACTTTGAAACATTCCAAACATGGAAAGAGCTAAGTACTTTGAATCATCTCAAACATAGAAACAACTAATTACTTTGAAACATTCCAAACATGGAAAGAGCTGTAGAAGCAAATTCTATCATGACTATTCATAGCTTGCATTGCAATCACGTTTCGTTTTTTTTTTCCACATGTTTTCGTATAAACAAATTAGTGTTCGAAGTACGCTTAGAGTTTGAAATAATAGTTTTAATGTCTTTTAAATCACTCAAATTAGATCTAACGTGTCAAAAATTGGCATCATGAACAAATTAAATCGTGACATGTGGAGTTTGGAAGAATGACATTTAACTGCTTTTGGATGTTTTAAATTAAAAGAAGAAAATTAATTAGTTATAAGTATATATACACACATTCATTTTGAGTTACGGTCAATATTTCTTTATATTATTATAATATTATTTTTTAAATTTCTTTTCCGTTCAATCACTCTCTTTTTAATAATATTATTATTTCTAATCTTATTATTAATTCTTTTTAATCCCATATTTTATTTCTCTTTTAATTCAATTGAATGGTCAAATTGAAATTTTATTATTGCAAGTTTTTTATTTTATTTAAACTCATCTTTTTTCTATATTTGTAACAATTTTTACGAATTTAAATTCTCCAAAATTTATAAAATCATCGTTGTTGATCTCTCAAAATTCCCATTTTTAAAAAAAATATTTTAATTGTACTGTGAAGATAAAGTTTTGAGAGATATTTGTTTTTGAAGTATATTAATAAATAAGCCAATCTGGTAATATATAAATAACTAATAAGAAACTAGTTATAATTATTAAAAGTTTACTATTTACTAATATAAGTTAACTAATCTTAATTAACTAACTAATTACCCTTTAGCTAATTAATTAATAATTTAAAAGGACAAAAATCCGATATACATAGGATTGGTGCTTAGTGCTTAGGATAACTCTCCTCTGTGACTGCAGAGCTCCCAAACATTTATCCATCTCAACCAGCAATCAACAATTACCTGAAAAAATAATGGTACATTACCTTGGTAGTGAATGACTATACTATGAGTGGAGGTGTGTCCTCGTAAAAAATCAGAGGACAATATGATGTCTGTCTCTGACCATCTCTATATAAGGTTAACTAGTAACTTCCACAAGAACTACCTTAGAGTCGAATGGTATGGGGGAGCAACCTCGTACGTTGGTCAGCTACTAAGTTTACCTATGTGGTCTCTCACCCCCTCTCATGACGAGTTTACAGTGCAATGACCTTATTTAGTGGGCCCCTAGCCTCGTTTACAGTGCAATGACCTTATTTAGTGGGCCCCTAGCCATTATCATACACCATAAATGCACTCATCATGAGCTAAACTACCTATGTAGTCCCTCATCCCCTCTCAGGACGTGTTTACGAAGTCGTGATCTCAATTCTCAACCCATTTTTATACACGATAGTAACTCCTCAAGTTGTCACAATGCACTTTCCTATTTGACATTGATCAAGTTCGACGTAAGAAAAATTTAGAAACGTTATATTGTTAAGATCTCTAAAAATATTTTTAAAAATCTCTAAAAAAATGTAAATACAAGAACCAGATAATGATATAAAAAATTGAGTGGCTCATCATGATGATCCGCGCATGTATGTTTATATATATATATATATATATATATAATGAAGATGTAAAGAAAATGTTGTCAAAATTATCAAAAGATGTTTCAATTCATACCACATTGAGGAAGAATGAAGTTTGATTGTTATAAATTTTAGATAGATTACATTTTAGAGTAATTTAGAGTTATTGTATTTCATTAATATATTTTAAGACTTTTTATTTACTCTAGGTTACATTTACCTAATGACTAATTATGGCCATAAAGTATGAATGTTACAACTCTTGGAATGCCTTTAATAGTTTTATTTTTTAGGCTATATAAAACCATGTATGTTGTATTTGTAAGTGGACTTGGAAAATATAGTAGAAGGAGCATTTGTGCTTTCCTTTAGCCAATGATTTGAGTCATGTATTACATGCTATAAAATGAGTCATTTCTCTAGTGTGTCTATGACAATGAAAATATCATTTTTACTCCTTTTAGTGTGCTTCAAATCAAGAACAAAATCCATAGATATATTAGTCCAAGGTTCATTAAGTGAGTATACGATCCATTTGATTTTCATCTGGACTTAGCTTCTTTACATTTAAAACATTGGCTACAAACCTTATGGACATCATGCTTTATTTTCGGCCAAAAATAAGTGTTCATGCAACATATCATAAGTTTTATTAATCCTAAAAGGTGACTTTAAGCCACCCCGTATACTTCTTTCACAAGCAAATTTTTTATGGTAGGTAGGATAGTGCACCAGCTACCATATTATCCTTGACGTGCTTATATTTGATGACATATCAAAATATTTTAATAAATTTCACCCACCATGCGTCCTATAGTTCAGTTTGTTTTGATCCATAAGATATTGTAAGCTTTTATTATCAGAGTGATTACAAACTCTCTTAGCTATAAATAGTTTTGTCAAACTTGGAATGTATGAACGAAAAAAATATTTATTTATGGTAGGTAGGATAGTTCAATGCTACCTCATTTAATTTTGCACTAAAATACATTATTTTAATTGTAGTTTTAATATTTGTTTATCATTTAAACAAGTTGTCATATTGGAATTAAGTTTATAGGGTAGCTTACCATATTTCATCGTTAACTAGTCATTTTAATATAGAGATTATGAGTGTATATCTCATTAACTAGTCATTTTAATATGAAGGTTATGTGTGTATTTAAGGTTGAGTTTTATATCCTAAAACTCATCGTTCGTAAACAAAAACATATTCTATTTGAAATAAAATTATTATTCATATTTATTCAATAAATATTGTTATTGAATAAAGTGAATTTCACGATCATTAATCTAAATCCAATAAATTAAGAACACTCTGGCTATAGTATGAATATTTGAACTATATGTAGAGACATAAAAGTGGATCAAGTTCAAGTAAATAGTCAAAATAATTTATAGTACATGGAAAAGGCTGAGTACCTTATCCTGGGGACACTATAGATGCGACTCACTTTTGTATATGATATAAATAATGTGATCACTAAATTATACATGTGGAGACATATGGGTGGGGGCATCCTATGCAACGAGTATTGCATAAGATCGAACCATGAAGAAAGGTGTTTAAGATGTAATTTAGTTGGTCACTCTTTGTTACGAAGATAGTGATGCAAAGACTAATATTAAGAAAATTATTAAAACATCAATATCCTGACAATGATATGGAGAGGGAAAGCATCCTGATAGTGACCAAGATGACTTTTGAACGAGAGCCGTTTTGATCATATAAAAGGACTCTCAAAGCTAAAAAAGTTTAAGGTTTAATTAATTAATTGTATAGTAGTGACATCGAGACATTCTCACGATGTACTCACCATCATTGCCAAGAACACTAGCTCGTCTTCTTCTAGGCCACATAGTACCTTTGCATCCCACTCATCTTCTTTTTTTTTTTCGGAGATTGTTGCATTGCGGACTTGTGGTGCCTCTTTATGCAATAGTAGCAAATGTCTTCGAATCTCTTTACTTGACAACTCTTGTTGTCGTTCTTCTAATCTTTCAAGGGTTGTGTGGTTCTTCTAATCTTTCAAGGGTTGTGTGGTTCTTTGGCAACTTTTTCCTTTGTCAGCATTTTTGTATCCTCCTTTGGTGGATGACTTATCGTTGCTTCGATTTTCACTTGTGTTTGCATTTCTTCTTCATTCTTCAACATGATGTCTCCCATTTGCTTAGCTATAACTTCTTGGTTGGCTAGTAAATTTTCCAACTTACAAATGATGGTTGAGCGGACTATTCTTGTACAGCAATAACGAAACTTCTATATTATGGTCGCAATTTGTGGATGATAATCCTCTTCATTCGAGCTTCACCGATGATGCATTTCGAATCTAGTTCAGTAATCTCTTGTTAGGTCGACTTGACTTTGTGGAAGTATTGAGCAATTGTCATGTCACGTTGTGAGATTGATAATAATTGTAGTCTCATATCACTCTTCTTTGAGAAAAGTGCCACAAACGTGTCTCATGCTTCTTTTTGCGTCTTTTCATCTCAAACGTGCTCCAACATCTCTTCTTAGACTTTAGTCTTCAAGAAAAACATTGTCTTATTTTCTCTGATTCTCCATTTGCGTAAGACACTATTAGTATCCTCCTCTAGATGAGTAAATTCGTTTATGCTAACGACTTCCTAAAGGTCTTGTCCTTGTAGATAGGACATCATGTGTTTTTCCCACATGTTATAGTTGTTGCTATTGAGTTTCCTGATTTCTTCCTTGACTTAGAGATCACCCATCATGTTGGCATTTCTTCGTTGACTTAGAGATCACCCATCATATTGGGTGTACCCAGTAATACCAAACAAAACACCCTAAATCAGTATATCTATGAAATTCAAGTTTAAATAAGGGATAAGAGGTATTGAGGTGTCTTGAACTTGACAATCGAATCAAAACAAACCAATTCAACTGAACTATATCAAACAGAATCTAAAGTCAATTCAACCGAATCCATTACTGAACTGAAAACCTCACCATATTGCAACCCAAATATGTTCACAGGTTCTCTAGCATTGCACACAGATCCACCCTCATACGACTCTCAAACGTCGATAACATCAATTGTTGAGACCAACGACCTATAATGACAATCACACCGAGAAGCTCCTCGTAAAGTCCGTGTTCCAGTGAAGATCAAAGAGTTAAGAAAAATAGTGGTCAAGCCCTAACCCTATTCATGTACCAAATCGAAAAGGATTATTTATAGTCGACAATCTATAACAGTGCATTCGGGAACAACAAATGACGATAAACAGAAATGAAGAAACAAAATCAGGGGCAACAACAAACAGGATTGCAGCACTTGAGAAAAAGATGATTTGGAGTAGAGACGTGATGCCAATTTGGTGATGACTTTGATCAGGAGTTGCGTGCTCATTTGAGAGAACCCAACCTCAAATCAGCTTTTATAGCTAAGGTACGTCAACGACTAAGGTTTCTATTTTTTGTTGAAATTATTAGTTAATAACCTATTAATTAAAATTAATTCACTTAAATTGTTAAATTAATTTATTTATAATTTTTTTAATAATTACAATTAACCCTTCAATTAAAATTGTAGTACATCAACAACTGAATTCTATTTATGATGCACTATGGTTACATAAAATCTATATAATAATTGTGTTAAAGAAATAAGAAAATATAAATATAACAGTAAAACTAAAGACAAACATTTTATTCTTATACATTTATAACTTTTAGACATCTTATTTTCATACCTCTCCTATTCACGGTCATCTATTATTACTTGAAACCAAACGATACTAATGGGAGCTCTCAAATGATTCATTTAACCGATACGCTACGCTACTTCAAGTATTAGTATTCAACTATGGTACAAGGGGGTTCGACAACAAGATGAATATCAATGTCTAACACAACATTTATGAACAAAAATCGAGCTTCCTATCCTGGAACCTGAAAATAAATCTCAGAACCTTCCAAACTCGGAGTTGCATGATACTGCCCATAAAATGCATAAAAGATGACAGTAATAACACTGAGCACCACAAATCTAACCCAGGCTTCTTGGTGTAACTGGAAGAAAAGAAGGGTTGAAAAGTTGATGAACTGAACTAAAACAAATACAATTTCAGAAACTAAAGGATGATTTAAAGCATTAGGCATGGTCGGGGGGGATGGGGTTGTACCTGAGCAGATAGGAACATGTTGAAGAATATGCAAAGGGCCGGCACAAAGGGAACTCCCGGACAAGGAAATCCTAGCACATCTCCATAGGTCTGAGTAGAAGGATGTTGAACAAGAGTTAAGAACAAACAAAACCAAACCATATTATTTCTACAAATTCTCAAATTCTCATTCGATCAATTGGAAGAATGGTTCCTTCAATTTCAATCAAGTATACACAATTTAACACCTTGCTAGATTCAAATAGGATTTGAAGCTTCATTTTTGTTTGTAACATCAGTTTTTTTCCCTTTATTATTTTTGTTAGAAACCACGATTCTCCACATTGAGCATAAACTCTCGTAACTTTACTTTTGGTTTCCCCAAAATGCCTCATACCGATGGAGATGTATTCTTTACTTATAAACTCATAATCAACCCCTTAATTAGCTAACGTGGGAGCTCTCCCAACAATCATCGATAATTTTCAAATCTTATCACAAGTCTACTTAAGAATTTTCATAATTCTCCATGCCTACAAGAAAACTGAATACTCTTGAGAGCAAATGTGAAAAAAGAGAGAATTTATTCTTTGTGCCTATCATCAAAGCTGAAGGGAAATTAAACTCACATGGCGAAGATGAAGAGCAATCGATGCAAGTAATGCAAAAACAGCAGCTACAATGGAAATCCAGGGTGAACCGAATCGGTAAAACAATCCACCACCAAAACCACTGCAAGCAACTACCATAATACAGATGAAACCTTCTCGCCAAGCTGAAGAAGATGCCGGACTGGCTGTCTTGTCCTTCCACCGAAGGGTGACAACACCAGCCGCGACAACAGAGTAGCCGGTCTGAACCAAGCAACAACAAGTAGAGGTTAAGTTGCATAATAGGTTAATTAATAAAGCAAATCTAGGATCAAAAATTAGCTAACATACCAAGGTGCCAACTGAAAGAATACGAGAGAGCGAGTGCACATTAAATAGTCCAGCCAATAAGCCACCTACAAAACTAACCCAGAGTTGCGAAGTGATAGGAGTGTGGTATTTGGGGTGCACTTTGGAAAAAATAGAAGGCAGCAAACCATCTCTCCCAAGCCCAAGATACATACGTGACTGTTTCACACGTCTCATCAATGACAATGACATAACATAAAAAATGTGAAGTATTATCAACACATTCAATAGTTATCGGAATCTGAAATAAATTACCTGAACATAAAGACCAACAAGAAGGGTCGTTGTAAGTCCAGCAATAGCACCAATGCTTATCAGTAAAGAAACAAAATTCAAGCCTTTGGATGTAAAAGCCTCGGCCAAGGGAGCATCTTCCCCAAGAAGATAATAAGGAACCATTCCAGTTATCACCAAACAGACACCAATTTATAGAGAAATGCAAATGAGAATACTTCCGATTATGCCAATTGGTAAATCCCTCTGAACAAAACAATATTAAAAACGGAAAATTAATTGATTTAAGAGTTCCAAAGGGTATACTGCTATTTGAACTTGCAAAATTCATTGAATCGTGGTAGTCAAACCATAAAGGGAAGTAAATTAGTTTAGTGTACCCTCGGATTTTTAGATTCTTCGGCTGAATTTGCAACTGCATCAAAGCCTACATATGCGAAGAATACTACAGTAGCTCCAGTTAACACTGCATGAAAACCATTTGGAGTAAAAGGAGACCAATTTGAAACATCAACCTCAAAAGCACCAACGAAGATGACACACACAACAATGATGACCTGCAGACAAGTTCCAAACTTCCAATGTTCATTACATATCCTTGATATCTGATATTAGCACAATTCAAAAGAAAAATTAAAAGCAGACTTGGGTACGAAAGGTTTTTGCATAAATATTTTCATTAGATGTCAATCGATTGTGAAAAATAAATAGTAAGAGAGCTTTCCAACTATAATTAGTCGTCTTTCTTTTCTCCCTTAATGTTTGCTTGGATTTTCTTTTATAAGAAGCATTGAATATAAAAATTGTGAAAGAATGAGCCTCGTGATTCTTCCAGCCTTGTACTCTTACAATCTTCATCAAACAAGTGTACCCAAATCTAGGCCTTTTCCACCTCCTTCTCAACCTATCAGCCAAACTAATTTGCAAGACCACTTGCTTTTTTTTTTTTCAATATTGAATCCCACTCTGTACAAATGGTTGTATTGTAGCCCCCAAAGATAACTAATTACATCTATTTATAACCAATCACCTCTAACTAATTATCATTCTACCCTTACGAATATCATACTAATATTCCCAATAAACTCGAGAAACATGCTGAAATATTAATGGAAAAAAAAAAGAGTAAATTGGAACACCTGCTTCTGCTATTGAAGTTGAAACAAGATCATGTATCAAAGCATAGGATCACTTTTTGATCATTCTGAAATCCAAGTCTCGTATTTCTAATTCTCAAACAGGTAAGCACTAAGGCACCTTATTGATCTATCTAATTTCTTGGATAAATGATTCTGTATTTCAACTCTATTCAATTTGTCCAAAATCTACCTACTCAGAAGATCATAAAATTCCTAGAATTCTACCTTGAAAAATAATGCCTTCTTAATCTGCTAATCTACTAGAGCCGTGTTATAGAATAGAACTTGACTTCCGCTAACGAAGGCCCCTTGATTCAAGGAAATGGAGCTAGGAAGTATCCTTTCATTCTTTCATTCTTACTTCCCTAGCTAAGTACCAACAAAACAAGACCTGCAAGGTCCAAAATCACCAAGTTGTCAAGTTGTAACTAGCTTCATTTCTCTCTTCCTTAATCTTTTTCTTCTCTGTTCTCCTATAACAAGTACTGTATACGTTGTGAAAGAATGAGATACTATCATATTCCACTAAATAAATAGGTTGAATAGAAGAATACCTTTAATGACGACATGATGGAGTTTATAGTACAAAACTCTCCAACACCCCAACACAGAATAAAGGTCAATAGAGCTACAAAAACTGGAGCCAGTAGATTAACAGAAACAACTCCTCCAAAGAACTCTTGCCCATTTCCAAACCAATTTGAAATATTATCTTTAAAAATGGGAAAGATCTCAAGAAACGAAACTGTATAACCTGCTAAGCTCCTCGCTATACTAGCAATTCCAATATGGCAGTCAAGCGTCAATTGTGCAAAAACAAGAAAAGCAGTGAGTTCATTGAATGCTGTATATGCATACAGATATGCACCGCCCACAACAGGAGGAAAGCGTGTGGCTAGCTCAGCATAGCAGAGTGCATTTAACATACATGATACTCCAGCTAGTATGAAACTAATGGTGACTCCTGCATCAAAATAAAATGCTTGTATAATTTTCTCATACAACATAAAGAAGTTTGCAAGACAAACATTCCAGAAACGTTCCTTCAGAGTGTAAGAAATTACAACCACATCTACACCCTATCAATATCACGATTAAACTACAAAACATGATATGAGGTCCACGTCCACACATCCACTTATGATAAATCAAATGTTAGTTGAATAAACTGCAACATCCATTTAAAATTTGACAAAACAAGTGAGAAACTCTGAGAATTCGAAATTTCGCTACATGATTTAACGCTCAGAAAACAACAAATCCAAAAATTGTAAAGCCAAATATACAACATGTAAAGACAACTCACTAAACACCTGGCTGCTGCACAGGTTAACCAGTTACACTAAGCTATTTAACGTCTTATGTGTTAAGAGGTGTTGATGTAGAATATTTTCCGATTGTGTATTAGATAAAGCTTTATATGGCCTGAAACAAGCACCAAGGACTCAGAATAAGAGATTGAGAAATGTTCAATTTAAAAACAAAACAAAAAAACCAAAAACTGAAAGGCCGAATTGAAAATGAACACATACTCCAACAGATAGAACAATCATAACGCTCGGAAATCATTAGCACACACAAGACTAACCATGAATAACATGATGCATACAAGAACGACAATAACTCACCAGGACCAGCGTCCCGAGCGACGGTACCGGTGATGACGAAGATGCCGGCTCCAATGGAAGCGCCGATACCGATAAGAATGAGGTCGATGACTCCAAGACGACGTACGAGGCCTTCGCCGGAGTTGATACGGTTGGAGAAGACATCAGAAGGAGAATTCCTTGGCTTGGTTCTCAATGCAGAGGAACCAAAGTGGGAGAAAACCGAAGTTGATGAAGAAGAAGAAGAAGAAGAAGAAGAAACGGTGGGTACATTTCGGCCTCCCATGATTTGCCAATGCCACGTCTTCAATCAGGAAGATCAAAGGATGCACTTGGGAAGCGTGATAGTTGTTACACATAAGTATCTATAACCTATGATTATTTAGATCTACATTTATCCTTAAAAAATTAATAATAATAATACTCTTTAAAAAAATTAATAAACTGTTCCATTTTAAAAATATATCAAACATGATTAATATTTTTTTTTTTAAATGTTTCAAAAATATTTTTAAAACTTATTAATGCCCAAATTCAAAAATACTTTTATAGTTAATACCTATTTTTCATTAACATACTTAATATTTATAAAAAAAATGTTTTTAAAAAAAGTTATTACTATTCACGAAGATCGCTTACATACACTTCATAGATCATCTATTTTTAAAGTTTATGAGTATTTTTGAAACGTGGTAGTAATGGTTTCATCTATATACTAATATTAAAGGTATTTTAATGTTATTTTAATTTAAAATTATTTTTTAAGTTTTAAATAATTTAAAATGTGTTTTTTAAGTTTTTTTTTAATATTAAAGATATTAATAAAACTTTTAAACCATTTAAAAATAGTCCAATACTATTTTTTAAATAAACGCATTTTAAATATAAAATATAAAATATAAAATAATTTTTATATTAATTACATTACAGTATTCGAATGGAACCTTGAAAGAATAAAAAGAAATATGAAAATACCACTTATGGATATAAATCAACATGGAACACAACCATTCCTTGGAGGTGAGGAATCTTTTATTTTAAAGATTTTGGCAGTTTTTTAATCATATTCTTTTATTTAATTATTTAATGTGGCCTATTTCTCTATCATTTTGGACACTATTAATACTTACGAGTGCTTCTTGTAAAAAAAATTATAAGACATCGTAGGAAAAATTTACCGATTCTGTGTCTGGATTGACATTGCTTAGAAGTTATGAGAGAATATCGGGTAAAATTAATATTATATTTTAGTATATAAATATATTAAAATATATAAATTTATCAGTCAAATTTTTACTTATTTGAACATCCACCCTTATTTTCATTTAAAATTGTGAAATTATTACACTTTTGGTCTAATTTAGGTTATTTTCATTATGTTCGCCATGTATGGTGTGTTAGATGATACACCGTCCTCTTGATTCGCATCATGGCACTAGTCTAAGCCCTCGTGTGGCCAGATGGTCGCTACTTGAGGGTCACCACTTTGCAATTTTGGGCCTAGATTATATAACTATCTTGAGTTTTTATGGAGGCCTCAACGTTTCAAGGGGTTTCTCTTACTTGTCACAAATTCCTCGGGATCTAGAGGTTGTTCACCTTTTCTAATACTATAGATTTGCTAGACGACATAACTGAGTTTTGGGGTAAACTATATTTTCTGTTATTCGACTTAATCAGTGTATATTACCTTGATAGTGAATGACTATATTCGGGGTGGAGGTGCGGGGCCTCATCATAAATCAGAGGACAATGTGACGTCTTATCTCTAACCATCTTTATATAAGATTAACGGGTGACTCTTCCACATGAACTACCTTAGAGTCGAAAGGTTTGGAGGAGCAACCTCGTATGTTGGTCAGCTACTAAGTTTACCTATGTGATCTCTCGCCCCCTCTCAGAACAAGTTTACAGTGCAATGACATTGTTTAGTGGGCCCCTAACCCTTTCCACACACGATAAATGCACTTATCATGAGCTAAACTACTTATATAGTCCCTCGTCCTCTCTCAGGACAGGTTTATGAAGTCACAACTTCAATACACGATAGTAACTCCTCAAATCGTCACGACGCGCTTTCCTATTTGACTTTGGTCAAGCTCGACGATACAGATTCCTAAATACTTAAAAAAAAATTGAAACGTTACCGAGAATTAAACATTTAAGATCTATAAAAATATTTTAAAAGATCTCTAAAAAATGTAAATACTAGTATAAAAAAGTTCTAAAGTATAAAAATTGAATAGTTGAATATAGTTGTTTTATAAAATAAAATAATATTTAAGGATAAATGAGCTAGAAATATTTAACTTAAAATTCGTGCCCATCATGTGTCCTATCAAATTTGTTGGCACGTGCTTTTTTTTTCAACCAAGTTTGTCATAACGTGCCAGATACATTATGCACATGCATATTTTTGTTCTGAGTAATTAAATAATTTCCAAGTTAAATAAATATATATGATTAAATATTAATGTATATCATCATTTACTAATATATATTTAATAATTAATTATGATATTACATTTGGATTATTGCTATGTATATATAAGAAACAAATTCAATAAACATGCTAATTTTTTTAAAAAACTAAACCTACAAAACATTGAGTTGTCAAATTCAGATTTAAACATGCACAAAACGTTTCATGTAAAAAAAAAAAAAAAAAAAAACAGAATAATTATGATTATATAAGAATAATAATATTCAAAATAGAAGAATTTAGATCTTAAATACAAAATAGTCAACGAGCACCAGTGGTCTAGTGGTAGAATAGTACCCTGCCACGGTACAGACCCGGGTTCGATTCCCGGCTGGTGCATTATTCCTTTTTTTTGCATTTTCTTTTTAAATTATCAACATCAAAAAATTATTATTCATTTGCTCCGGGTTCGATTCCCGGCTGGTGCATTATTTCGTTTTTTTCTTTTTCTTTTTAAATTATCAAGAAAAAGAAGCTTTTTTTTTTTTTTAATAAAATAAAAATAATAATTTATCAACATAAAAAAGAAAAAGAAAATTATTATTTATTTTCACTTTCTCATAAGATATACTACATTGATTAAGATAATATACCCGTGATAAATAATAATAACAATAATGATTAGTATTAAATACAACTAGAACCACATGGAAAAAAAAAACAATTGTACGCCTCTAAGGTAATTGGCATGCACTTCTTATAAGACAATTCTAATTCTTAGCTCAACGATCAAAACTTTTGTTAGAGCAAAAGCCCTTAAAGCAAATAAATTAACACTTTCCTAACAAAATTCAAATTAACTAAGATAAAAACAAGAATTGGAACCTTATTCTAAATCGAGTCAGTCCACAATTGAACTAGATTAAAGCTCGATCAAATGACTCAGATGCAATCTACCGCAAAATTTCATGAAATCTAAGAAATAACAATATGATGCTCGAATTTCTAAGAGAAAAAGTTACAAACTTCGAGAGCTCAATTTTCTCCCATCATAATATGATTTTAAGTGTCGGTTGCCCACTCCAACAAGTTATGCTCATGATTGATAAATTTGATAATTTTACACTACTCTTCAGATGTCTACTACAATAAGTTCTGACTACAATTGATAAGTTTGGTAACTTCTTAGTACTTTTCAAATGTCGACTACAAGAAGTTATGAATGTTCGCCAAGTTTGATAACTTCTGCTCTTTAATTATCTAAGCTTGAAACCCAAATTTAAAAGCCGGAAATTATGGTTAAAGAGTTTATGAAATTAAAATAATAAATAAAACCGTAAAAGAAATTAACAAACTAAAGGTTATTTATGGCAACCGTGTATCAACCTTGCAAATGTTGACTTCCAAAGATCATAAGTGTTCTTCCTCACTCGAGTGCTTATAACACATGAAATGGAGGTTCAATCAAGTCTATCTAATTTTGTAGATGAAGAATGAACGCTTGTTGAATCTTGTTAGTCTTGAATTGTGTAATAAGTCAAGATGAAACTTGCAAAACACTATACTTTTTGTCATCTTCCCCTCTTCAAAAGAATTCGTCCTCGAATTAGGAAAGTCATCATCTACATCAAAAGAACTCAAGTCATTAGCACTGAAACAGAAGATCAATTGATAGACATTATTATTAATTATTTGAAGAACTTGATAAGGTCATTCCCTCTTGGATGTAACTTTGCCTTCCTTTGAGATGAGAATCGCTTCGTGTGAAAATGTATCCAAACCTAATCACTTTGTTAAAAAATGAAGAATAGGTTAGTGAAATACTTCCCATAATCTATTTTGTTACACGTTATAAAATGAACAATTTTATTAAATCTGTCCACGACAACAAAAATACTATGGTTATCCCTTTTAGTGTGCAACAAACCAAGAACAAAATTCATAGAGATATTAGTCCAAGGTACCTTCGAAGGAATATATAATTCATTCGATTCTGATCTAAACTTAGCCTTTTTACGTTTAAAATATTGGTTACAAATTTACACTATGCTTCATCTTTGGCTTTGACCAAAAGATGTGTTCATACAACATATCATAAAGTTGACTTTCATGTCTTATACATAATAATATACTCAATTTAGCTTTAATCCAATATACTAAGCAACTTTAACCAGTATTTTAATAAGTGTTTCAATCTTAATCTTAACGTTAAATTTTAATTAGTGTTACAATCTAAATCATTCCATGGTTAAACAGTATTTCATATACATTAAATTAGTTACACTTCCTCGAATATGAAGGCGCGCATGGATAATAAAATAAAATCAATATAGTTAGGAGTTCTCGGACTCAAAGGCGCATGCGAAAGAAACATAATAAAAATTCACGAATTGCATTCAGACAAAATTTCAAAGGATTGTTGCATCACGTGAGGCTCGAAATCGCACTCTAGAAGTGATTGTTCAGGAATGTTCACGCAGGGTGTCACGGTCATGCTTTTTAAACCGTGACGTCATAATCTTGACACACTTATGATAAGTCTTGAGGAAAACTTTAAGCCCCATTTAATTTTTTGTCCAACTTTATGGCTCCATAGGACTTTGGACAATGTTCTTTTCTGCCAACCGAACACAACTCATGCAGAACTTAACTTGTTTCGGCCACACACGTCGCATGTGCATGCATGTTCAATCATCTGCGACTCTAACCGACTTGCCTCTACACTAGGCCAAGTTATCTCCTCTACCTTACCTCTATTCTAAGCCAAGGTTTTTCATTATGCAACATCACATCTTATCTCGTCGTTTCCAACAACACAACCTACGTATCATGATGCTATCCCAAGACATGGGGTGTCATCGACCATCATAGCTTGCTCGGATATATCCATCAAGAACCAACCCATGATTCAACTCATAATCGAGACATCCCAGACATTTACCCACATGGACTCTTACAATTATATCATCTACTTTAAA
This sequence comes from Cucurbita ficifolia, assembly GCA_033971965.1. Classification (NCBI taxonomy): domain Eukaryota; kingdom Viridiplantae; phylum Streptophyta; class Magnoliopsida; order Cucurbitales; family Cucurbitaceae; genus Cucurbita; species Cucurbita ficifolia. The sequence continues at coordinate 3,536,773 of CM066978.1, forward strand.
AATAATTTAAATAAATTTTGAAGTTTCAAAATTATGTCTAGTATGTATTATTGAAATAGATTAAATAAACAAACAATGGGTTAACTGAACAAAATAAGGGCCACCGGTTAAAATATTTAATAAGACGAATATATCAGATATTAAACTAATTTAAGAATTTTTATTGAAAAGAAAATATTTCAAACAATAATTAAACTATATAACTAAATGTTGTTCTCTTAACCATCAAGCACCAGTGGTCTAGTGGTAGAATAGTACCCTGCCACGGTACAGACCCGGGTTCGATTCCCGGCTGGTGCATTAATTCTGTTTTTTGCTTTTTCTTTTTTAAAATTATCAAAATTAAAAAGAAAAATTATTATTCATTCACTTTCTAACAAGTGTTATACTACACGTCTTTTATACATCACGGTACAAATTGATGAAATTAAACCGACTGATTTAATTTTAAAGTAATTTTAGAAGTTTGTTTCTTAATTAGTGCAAGGTCTTGATCAAATTTTTCTTTTTGGTGGCTAAAAACATCGGAAGGAATAGGAAACAAATCAAGAGGGATATGTGAATTAAATCTATAAACAACTCGAACAAGCAAATTCTACCATCGGAAATAATTTTACCAGACTTAATATTCTTAAAAATAATAGCCCGAATTAAAATTTTTAATATATAAGTTTGAGGATGACATGCAGTTAAAAACAACAATGTAATAGTAGCTTAAAATATTGGCATCCTTATCACTAACGAGCAAACAAATTTCAAACGAAAAAGGTTTTAGTCTTACGTATAGGTACCAAAAACAAATTTTGTTTGTAAGTTCGTTTTATATATTGCCCTTATTAGAACACGTGTTCAACCTAACCTTTTTCGGTATTGAATCTTTACACAAACATGGTAATTTAAGTTAACGACGAAACTTCCATAAGAACAAATATTGTTAAGGGTCAAATAAGATATGAGACTTTTTTCCTACTTAGAGTATCCACGTGTTTGAACAAAAATATGATAGTTTTTACTATTAACATAATTAGATATTGTTTTGTGTGCTTATACGATGATTTTGAAGCTGAAAATTAGAATTAAATTTCTTAAAATAGGTTCAAAATTGTTTTAACTACGTTAATAAAAAATACTGCTCCGAGAAATCTCTTTTCTTTCTCTTCCACTCAGGGGTGCGGACACACTTGCGTGGATTACAGGTGACAGTTACAAGAATGGCGGGGAAGTGAACAGTACCCAACGACATTCAGGGATGGATGTAGACCCATTGGGCAGGGATAATCATTCTGGTCCTGGGAGAGGTGGCGACCATTCTCAAGAACCAAAAAGACTGAGCTGAGGGAAGTCCTATGAGTCCCTGAAATGACCGCAGGAGGGTCCTTGATCTATCAATAGAGGAAGCAAAGAAGGGAATTTGCTTTAAAAGTTTAAATAATACCCTTAAGCTTTCAAAAAAAAGGTAAATATGTTTATCATTAATTTTAGATGGAAATCGTTAATATGTTATTTCTCAAAAGTACCATTAAGCTTTGACCGGTGTTTTAAAAATACTCTCAAGCTTTTTAAAAAAAAAAATGTAAAAAATTATGAATGGAATTTTAAAATTAGCATTAATATTTTTATATAAAAAAATGTTTTAAAAAATTCTTACCATTAATATATAGACGAAAATCGTTTAGACACCTCATAGATTATTTTAAACTTTTTAATGTTAATTTCAAAAGATTATGAGTATTTTTGAAATGCGGTACCAACAGTAATGATATTTTTAAATTTTTTAAAAATAGTTATTTTTTTATTTTTGAAACATTTTTGAAAGTTTAAGAATATATTTGTTGAAACAAAGTATTAATGATTTCCAAATTTCTGATGGTAAAGATATTTTTGAACGTTGAAAAATGTAATCATTATTAATGTGGTATTAGTTATGATTTTTTTAGTAGAGATTTCTTTAAGAAAACTCAATTTTGGTTATTAATAATTACGTATAACACTACCAAATATATTACTCGGTAGCTGGCAACAAATAGTCATAAAGTCAATATAACTACAAACTCGATAAAAGAAACTAGAAATAAATCAATTGAAATTTGAGAGGAACATAAGCTCCAATACACGTAAATGATTAAATTGACAGCATCAATAATAATAAACGAACAAAACTTAAAAAAAACAAGAATGAAATGACGGGACGTAAAACACGGTTCTAATAAGAACTAATTTGATTGTAGAGGTTGCTAGCGGACTATGATGATTATCTCAGTAAGATACAAACAACTAATTTCGATAAAAACGACCTCGAACTCCACATATTTTACATTTTATACATATTAGCACTCCACAAAAAACAAAATCAAGCGAATAAGAAGAAATTTGAAAAGTGATCATCCATGAAATTACTAAAAGAATTTACTATATTCAACAAAACGGTTAAAAAAAACTAAAATAATAATTATCGTTTTGTAAAACAAAATAGGACAACTTAAAATCAATAAGCACTAGTGGTCTAGTGGTAGAATAGTACCCTGCCACGGTACAGACCCGGGTTCGATTCCCGGCTGGTGCATTAATTTGACCAATATGTGATTTGCTTGCTCAAATTGCAATAAACGTCTAAGCTTATAGTCCATAGTTTAAATTGAAATGATAATTTGTAATAATAATGGTAATGGTATGTTTCAATGGTAAATGATATGGTAAGACAATTTAATTATCTAAGTTGTTTTTAGTTGTTTTTTAAACAAAAACTCTCGAATAAAATAAATTAAGAGAAATGGTTAGAATTAGATTACTTCTTAAAAATCAAATATTCAAAAGCCTGGTTCTAGATTAAGTTATGGCACAACAAAAACTATATAATTTTACGTACCAATGTCGTACTCAATTGAAGATAACATGTAGTTGAAAACAACAATTTGGTACCCAAAAAGCCTGGTTCTAGATTAAGTTATGGCACAACAAAAACTATATAATTTTACGTACCAATGTCGTACTCAATTGAAGATAACATGTAGTTGAAAACAACAATTTGGTACCCAATTTACCTCACACTACTTATTTGAAGATTAAGTCAACAACATGCTTTGAATAATCTATTTTCTAACCTTTTATAAAACAAGTCATTTTCCTAGTCGGTCTGCAACAACCAAACTGTCATTTTTGCCCCTGTCCGCCAAATCAAGAAAAAAATCCATAGATATATTAGTCTAAGGTTCATTAAGTACATTCAAAGGAGTATACGATCCATTTGGTTTTGATCTAGACTTAGCTTCTTTACATTTAAAACCTTAGCTACAAACCTTAGGAACATCCCGCTTCAGTTTTAGCCAAAAAAGGTGTTCATGCAATATATATAAGTTTTATTAATTCCAAAATGTCCTATTGTGCTCAAGCAAATCTATCTTTTGTCGAACCTTTAGGAACACAAAATTTACTTTTCTTAAACAAAAATTAATGAAATATATACTAATCATCCACGCGTTTTCCTACAAGACAAGATGCATTAATGATTGAAAGTCTTTTTCAAACTCTCTAATATGCTCAAATCTAAGAATTTTGCACTACGAGAAATAAAGAAATTGTATTTTCTTGATAATGCAGCAGCTACCATATTATCCTTAACTTGCTTATATTTGATGACATATCAAAATATTTTAATAAATTTCACCCACTTTACGTGCCTATGGTTCAATTTGTTTTGACCCATAAAATATTTTAAGCTTTCATGATCAAAGTGATTATAAACTCTCCTAGTCATAAATAGTGTTGCCAAACTTGCAATGTACGAACTAAAGAAAATAGTTCTTTATGATAGTTAGGATAGCTCAACGCTGCCTCATTTAATTTTTCACTAACATACATTAAGGCTTTCCATCTTGCATCAAAATAACATCTATGCCCAAATCATTTGCATCATGCTCAATTTCAAAAGTTGTATCAAAGTTAGACAAGACAATAAACGACGCATTATTTAGTAACTTATATTCAAGATATGACGAGTTCGTCAAAGAAAATTCTAGAAGATGTTAGAGGTTGTGCAAAGTTGAATTTCAAGACAGAGATGCATTAAATGCATTTTAATTTGCATTTAATGAACTCAGTTTAATTTATCGAACTTATTACAAGGATGATTATTAGATAACACATTCATTATTTTAATTTTAGTTTCAATATTTGTTTATCTTTTAAGCTAGTTTTCATATTGGAGTTAAGTTTATATTGCAACTTACCATATGAATAATAGAGAGATTATGAGTGTATTTTTCATCAACTAACCATTTTAATATGGAGGTTATGTGTGTATTTAATTCACACAGATAAGTTAAGGTTGTCCAAGGTCATATAAAACCTTCCTTTCTTTCACTGCAGACATAATTTTAGAATTGAAAATAATAAAATTTCTATTTTAGCTTTGTTGAGAGCAAGATGAAAGAGAGGGGTAGGAGGAGGAGTGAAACATAAAATTATCACAAGTAGGAGCCGTGAGAGAGAGAATTTGATTAAAGTTTCAGACGTGTGGGAGAGAGAACGAAGGAAAAAGAGAAAAACGCAGGACTCGAGAGAATAGTGAGATAAGAGAAGCAACTTGCACGAGAGAGAGAAAATGCATGAGTGGAGTTCTTCAAAATCGGGAGTAGAATTATTAAACATACGAGCCAAACGGGAAGTGGGATGAGCTTAAAATCTCCACCCTACTCCAGTCCCCCAACGTCCCTTAATTTTGAGTATATTAATGACATTATCTATAACATAAGAGGGTGCATCAATAATACACTCGGAAAAAATAAATATTAGATTTATAAATTATTTATTGTTATAGGGTTCGAGGTTAGAAATTCGAATCTCCATGTCAATTTACAAATATGACCTTCCACGTTAATTATTTTGGATCATGAGTTTGGGTAATGACTTGCGAGTAAAGACATCCGCGAGAAAGGGAGGGGGCGGTGAGGGTCAAGTACCGAAGTAGCGTAACAACTTTTAGGAGTGGTGCTGTGTGATCGACTTCGACGCTCAACTCACTCACTGCTCTCAAGAACCCTAACCCAACCCCCGACAGATCAAAATTCTGACCCTTCTTCGCTACCTTTCTTGCTGCTTCGACTCATCTCGATGATGCAATTTCTTTGCCTTGCCCCCTGATTTCAATCTCCCTTCCTGCTCCATCTGTTTCACCATTCTTTTCGTACATTTTTAATTCGCTCGAAAAATGGATATTGAGCAGAAGCAAACCGAGTTCATCGATCAGTTCGTAAAGCAAGCATCCTCTCTGAAAGGCTTGGCACTTTCGTCTGTTGTTACTGAGGCCACTTCGCACCCCTCCCTCTTCGCCTTCTCTGAAATTCTTGCCGTTCCCAACGTCGTCGAGGTTCGAAAATACGGATTTACCTTTTCACTACTAGGTTTATTTTGTGCGACTTATTATTGGTATTCTTTTGTTCTCTGTAATTCTTGACTGTTTGATTTGGGAGAAATTTGATGGTAAATTAAGCTAAAAATTTTGAATTAAGTGAGAAAATGTTCGATCTATCTGATTATTTATTTATTTATAGTTGGCCTTTTATTCTATCTGATCATTTACATCGATAGGGATATGAATGATTTCTGTTGAACGCTTGAGAAACTAAGTCAATGAAGTGTATTATCATTCATTATTATTATTATTATCTATTGATTCAAGCTAAAAAAAAGTAAGCTACGAAATATATTTTTGTTCTGAAATGTGTTTCTCCGTACTCCTAACGTATGTTGCCTAAGCTGTGAAGTATAGTTGGATTTATAGTACATTTTAAAGCTGCAATGATAATATTTTCGGTAAAAATGCCACTTCTGTCAAGAAGAATGAGAACAGCAACAAAAACCAAGCTATACAAAAAAAACAGAAAGGCTCCCACGAACTTATAAGTGGGACTTTTCATTGTTAACAATAGGGGTGTTCGAAATTGAATTAAATTGATAAACTTCTTAATTTAACCAACCCATACGACATAGGTTATTTAACCAACCCATACGACATAGGTTATTTAACCAACCCATACGACATAGGTTATTTAACCAACCCATACGACATAGGTTATTTAACCAACCCATACGACATAGGTTATTTAACCAACCCATACGACATAGGTTATTTAACCAACCCATACGACATAGGTTATTTAACCAACCCATACGACATAGGTCATTTAACCAACCCATACGACATAGGTCATTTAACCAACCCATACGACATAGGTCATTTAACCAACCCATACGACATAGGTCATTTAACCAACCCATACGACATAGGTTATTTAACCAACCCATACGACATAGGTTATTTAACCAACCCATACGACATAGGTTATTTAACCAACCCATACGACATAGGTTATTTAACCAACCCATACGACATAGGTTATTTAACCAACCCATACGACATAGGTTATTTAACCAACCCATACGACATAGGTTATTTAACCAACCCATACGACATAGGTTATTTAACAAACCCATACGACATAGGTTATTTAACCAACCCATACGACATAGGTTATTTAACCAACCCATACGACATAGGTTATTTAACCAACCCATACGACATAGGTTATTTAACCAACCCATACGACATAGGTTATTTAACCAACCCATACGACATAGGTTATTTAACCAACCCATACGACATAGGTTATTTAACCAACCCATACGACATAGGTTTTGTTTGGTTAGTTTTTCAACATCTTATGTATTGAATCAAACTGAAATAAATCAATGTTATTTTTTTATTATTGTATAATCATTGTTATTGTAACTATTTACTTACTCATTATTTATCAATACTACGTTGTTTTCTGAAAGGAAAAAGAAATCTCATTTCAGTTGCTCTATGGTGCCCACCACCACTCTTGGTTTTTTGTAGTCAATCTTCCTCACCTGTATCCTTTTGCGTTTTTGATCTAGTACTGTAAGATAGAGATGCAGTCTTAGATGTCCTACTCGTTCAGCTGACACAAACTCAACAATTAAAGAAAAAACAACTGATAAACACTACAGAGATGTTCAATTTGAAGTTGGTGACTTTATTATCTATGCTCATACAATTTATCAACAACATTCCTCAACTGCTAAGGGGAAGAAGAAAAAACTAGTCCGGTAGTATCATTGTTCATTTATGGTCTTCAAAAGGTGGCATACAAGATGCAACTACCACCCACTTCAGAAGTACTCTCAATATTCCATGTCTCCCAACTCATGGTGGACAAAGGTTTTCAATTATGGCTGAAACGATTACCAACTAAAATGTGTCCTAAGTTTTGAACTTTTTCCCTCTTGTTATGGGGACTCACTTGTCACTGTAGCTCTAACGCAAGGCTTATAGGTGTTGCTTTAGTAGGTAGAACAATAACCTAATGAAGCTATAGGGAAGACCTCAATTTCATCAATAGTTGTTCTATGCTTTTCACCTAGAAGGCAAGGTAAAGTTTGGAACGGTGGGTTTGGATAGGAACCTTAGGCCATGCATACATATCATGTTAGGAGGAATAGATGAGTGGGTTGTTTGATGCAGTGTAGGGTGTGTGGAGAAGGTTGGGAGATGATTTTGTAAAATGGTTAGAGGTTGTGGGACTAAGGGGATCTATGTTAAGGGTGGGTAATGTGTTAGACATTCAGTCAGTTGAGGACCCAAGATGATAGATGGTAACTCTAACTCCTAGCTTGTGGTGAGTTCCAAGCCATTCGAAGTGCTTGAGTTGTTTTTCTTTGGCTTTTTGTTGAATACAATTCTACTTATTTCATTTGATTTTCTTTTTACTTTGCTATTCTCATTCCTATTAAGAAAATATGGTCTATATGGACCAAAGCCAATTGCTCCACAATTTTCTTGGTTCCTTTTTCCTTAATGCTTTGGCTACTATAGTGGTGGTGGTGGTGCCTGTTTTTTCAAAAAAAAAAAAAGTTTTAAATAAATAAATATTATTATTTTTATTCGTTATTTATTTATTTTTAAAATGAAATAACCCATTGTTAATATGCTTTTTAGCTTACTAGAGTGATGATGTCAAAAGTTTTTAGTTGGATTGATTTGACTTCTTTGAATTGAAAAATGAAATTATTTTATTTGATGTTCTTCCTTTGCAGCTAGAAGGAACTGAGCATTCTGTATACCTTGACTTGCTTCGCTTATTTGCATATGGAACATGGAGTGATTACAAGAGTAAGAGTTAGAATTTTATAAGATAATTTGATTGTTATCATTAGTTTTGTGTGTGTGTCTGATGTTGCAAAAAGACCTTTATTTTAAATATAAGTTGGTCAAGAAAACTATATTATTTTGTTTTGTTTTGTTAAGAACTTGGACACCTGAATTTTCGGTTAATTTGTGCTAGCATACTTAAATATTTCTTCATGAAAGTTGTGTTTCTTATAAATGCTCGGTCTGCTTGTTACTACTCCAATATGGATTGTTGTTGTATGTGGTTGGTCATTTCATTTTCAAAAGGAAGTTGTTATTGATAGTGTAGGTGCTTAATGCCTCATTAAGCCCAAGCGACAAGAGCAAACAATGTGTGTCAATGCACTAGACTAAGGGCAAACTCATGCTTTCTTCATAGAGGTGTAAGCCTCAAAGTCTTATTATGCCCCTGCCGTGATTTTGTAAATGCATGTTCAAAAATAAAAACTCCCATTAGGAGTGAGATAATTAACAAAATTGAAAACCTTTTAAGGAGCATAAAAATGCAAAAAACTCCTAGTTAAATCAAATATTATTGAAGAACAAACATCATTCTGTTAGACATTAGTTAAGGGGATTGGTTAATAAAGAGTAGTTGTGAATGAACAAACTGGGAGAGAATGGTGAAGGTAGGCAATTCCTGCACTTGTGAAAATTGAACCCATCCTTCACAATATAACTTTCCCAGGTCTTGAAATCCGATTTTCTTCCCGTTTTCTCACCTGGAATCACAAGGCACCTCTTCCCTATGTGTGTTGGGTCACCTAGGCTACTTTCAAGTATCACCCACCACTACCACCGATGATGACTTTTCTCTTTGTTTTAGTTGTTCTTTTGTGTTTCTTTCCACCTACAATAGCTCCCTATGATGCCTTGAGCACCTTAGGAGGAAATTCTCACTTGTCCACTCAATGCTTTTGGTTCTCTCATAAGATCTTAGCAGCCTACCCCGTTTTGATTTCCCATCTCTATGCAAAGGAGTGAAGAATTCGATGATAAAGTTGTAAAAAATTTGGATTGGGATATGTGGACAAGAGGGGTTAGAATGGCGGGAAATGCAATATTTAGTCTATAGCGAGTTGGAAATTTTAATTTCCACTTTGGGTTGGGTGTAGAAATTTTCTAGTGGAAACAGGTTGGTGACTGCAAGACACTTTGATCTAGCAACCCTGAACTCTTCAACCACTTCCACAAGTGATGGCGACGGGTTTCATTGTTGCAAAATTGAACCTAGAGTCACGGAACATGGACAAGACTTTGCCTATAGATTGAACGTGGACAAGGTATTTCTAAAATGGGGTACAGGAAGAGAGATCCACAACTAGTGAAAGTTATGGTTGGACGGTTTCTCTAAAATATATATGTGTATGTTCAACCTTTATTTTTCTTTCATTGGATTTTGGGCTTATTTTGTGTAAAGGGATTCTATGAGGTTCTTTTAGCAAGTCTTGTGCTACTTGCTTAGCTTGAGTAGGTTGTGAGGAACATGGAGGAATTATTAAAAAAGTGGGAAGAAGTGGGATAATAAGACTTCATCACATCTTATGAGTTTTGTTATAAAAGTTTTTGAGGTGTGAGAGGAGGGGGCGAGCATTTCTATGGTAGTCTTATTGTGGCCTTGACTGCAAAGTGAGTTGATTACATTTTAGGGACAGAGCAATGTTAGAGTTTCAGTAGGAAACTATTGGTAATATTATTAGGATATTAGTAGTGGCATAATCATAATTACTTGCAATGTAGAGTTTCAGTAGGAAACTATTGATAATATTATTAGGATATTAGTAGTGGCATAATCATAATTACTCAAGAAGTTTGGAGTAGAGTGGTTATAAATGAAGTGAGTCTGGAGGATGAATCACAATCACAATAGATGATTAAGGTCCTTAGTTAACTCCCTTCGATGTCTTTGAGGTGAGAGGAACAATAGAATTTTTTAGAGGGTTGAGAGATTCTGGTATGAGGTTTGGTCTGTTGTGAAAGTTCCATGTCTCTCTTTGGATCTTGATGTGTAATGATTTTTGGAGTTTAACTTTATGTCTTATCATGCTTTACTACTAGAGTGTAGCCCATCTTGTGTTTTAGTTTGGCTAAATTTGGAGGTTTTTTTTTTATGCCTCTTGGGTTTTTTTTAGGAAGTATGGTGTCTTCTCACCAAAAAAACAAAACAACAAAAAAGAAAAAAAAAATGATGGGGGATAGGTACAATTTGGAGTTTGTTATTTTTGGGAGAGCCTAGGCCTTTGCCTCAAATTGCCTGGGTGTGGTAAGTTATGCTTTCTAAAAAAGTGTATAATGTATCATAACTTATATAACTTGCTTTTATCTATTAATTTTTCTTTAGCTACAAATTTGTTGTAATATTTCAAAAAAGTGTATCATGTATTAAAACTTATACAAAATTTGCGACTTTGGTTGGGATTCCTCTCTCTCCTCTCTTCTACCTCCTCTCTCGTGAAATATTTGAGTGCCTACTCACTGAAATCTCTAAAAAAGTAATTGGGTTGAGACTAGTTTGATGAAAGCAGACAAAGAAGGTTAACATAGACCATAAAGTGTCTCTTTAGCGAAACTAGGATGTGGAAGAAAGGTGTTTGTTGAAGAGAATGGGTAGGAATACTGTTAGTTTGGAGATTGTCTTAGGGATGTAGCAAGATTAGAAAGGGTAGTAGGTTTCTGGGGAAGGAGATTGAACCCTTCCATAATTGTCTTTAGGATTTTCCTCAAACAAGAAGAGTAAATTTGGTACGGTTTCGATTGAGAGATTTGAAGGTCAAAGAAGCTTTGTTTTTATTCTAGAAGGTAACAAGCTGAGGGGTTAACATAGTCTTTCTTTGGCCTTGTTAGAATGCCTTCCTAAACCCCCTTTGGGTGCAACGAAGAGAGATAGGAGAATCAAAGTTCAAAGATTGTGAATCTTAATACGTTGGTGGTAGACAGGAGTCTAATTTTAAAGGGTTGGGTGATTCGAAGGTTGAAGCTATGTTGGACTTCGCCTTTGATGTTCATTCAATGATTATTGTAGAAAATTTGAGTGAGGAGGTGGCTTGGTTTACTTTTAAAGACTTGTTGGAGAAGAATTTCCAAGCTGGTTGCATCATCAAGCCCTTTTGTGACCATCTACCAGTGGGCATTTGTGGGGATCAGAGGGAGGTAGAGGTGTTAGTGTAATGCTCAAAGTTTCAAGTAAGAGACGTTTTTTTTTTTTTTTTTTTTCTTTCTTTTCTTTCGGTTCATAGGTGGGATTTTAAACTGGTTGGTGAGGGGAGAAGATGGTCATTCTTGGGAAGATGGATAACAATGCTCAATATTCCTTCCTTATTTAGAACAAAGGGTTTTGTGTCCTCTCTCGCTGGGTATTGTGGAGGTTTTGCTGAGGAAGATGAATTGGTTGGAGAAGATTCTTGGTTCTATCATGAGGCGTTTAGAGTAGAGGAGAACAAGAATGTGTTCATTCCAATGAGTTTTTATCCATCATTGGGGCTCTATTTTGGTAAGATGAGTGGTTGGCCAGATTTTATGGGGTAAAGTCGTCAGAGGCACATCAAAGATTGTCGAAGGTGGCGAAGTGTATTGCTTTGGGTGATTTGGGTTAGCAATAGATTTCATACCTACCAAATTAGAGCCCAAATTTGGGTAATAATTTGAATTTTCTTCATGTTAAAAGTAGGCATCGCGGTGAGCTCGAGGGTTTAGGTGGGCTAGGTCATATAAGGATTTTGGAGGCTAGAAGCAATGGTGGGCTAAGGGTGAAGAGAGTTAAATGGGTCGTTGACCAATTTAGGGGGTTGCGATCCGAGTGAGAGTTTGTTAAATGGGCCTATGTCTTAATTGTAAGAAAAAAGGCAGAAAGGGGAAGCAAAACGAAATTGTGCGGTTGGGGAGCTTGGTAGTCCAAGAAGTTGCAAGCTGAAGAAGAAATGGAGTGTGGGAGGGCCCTCTGTTGTTGGGCTTTTGATTGATAGTTTACCCTCATTCAAGAGAACTAATCCTTCCCCTACCATCAATTTGAGCCGTTTGGGGGGGGTGTGTGATGATGGGTGTTTTGAGGGAGTTGATGGGTCTCCTAATTTTGTGCCTAGAGTGAACTGTATGGGGTGTTCAAATGAAGATGGGAGGTTTTGTCTATCCAGTTACGAGCCTCGCAAGTGTGTTGATCGGCATGTAGGTTTGGATAGTTCTTTGGATAACAATGTGGGCAATGGATATCTACTTGGTTTGGTCGGTTCTGAATATTACTTTTTTGATCCTTTGATAGTTAGTTATTCAAAGGACAAATTGTTTTTTTATCTTCTCCAATGTAGAAGGATTATGACCTTCCTATCATTTGTCCTTTGTTTGAGCTAGATGGTAGCAGAGGGACCAACAACCCACGTTAGTTAGGATTCCCATGTGATTGGGTAGTAAGTGGCATGGTTATGGAAATTCCTCTATGGGTCTGCTCAAACAGAACAAGCATTGATTGCAATGGGGTATCCTCAATCATTGAGGTCCCTCTCTAATTGATCCCCAAGTCAACACGAAAGGTCCGACCACTCATATATGCTATGCTTCTTTTAAGCATTTGCTTACATTTTTAAGGTGAACGAGGGGGGCTGGTTGGTGTTCTTGGCCTTTCCCTTTTCTTTGTCGTTGGGGTGGGTAAGTTTTGGTGTTTGCCTTACTCGTTTTGTTGTTTATTTCTCAATTCTTTCACAATTTCTTGTGGTGTTGTACCTCATCCAATGATTTTGTTTTTTGGGGGAGAAAAGTTCGATGCAAGCTACTTGGCCCAGTGTTGAGAGTAAATGTGGATTAGTGGGGTGAGTTCAGCCATTGGCCGTTGGAGATGGCATGAGAAACCCTTTTGTCATGTCTAACCCTAGGGTTTTCTGATGTGTTGTTTAATGGGGGTTGTTTAGGCCATTGGTCATCCATGTGTTCTCTTTTAGTCCGGTTGGCACTCACGTGACTACGATCAAAGGTAAGCCCTTGGATAATTCCTTGGGGGCTGAGGTTCCTCCTCTTGTTGAGGGGGCCTTGGGGAGAATCATGTGGGATTTCTTAAGTTGACTTCTAGAGTACGTCTAAGAAAGCAAAAACTTCTAGTAAACCAAGTGGGGAGGGAATAGAGGGAGGTGAGTTAAAAATATAAAATGCTCCCTCGATTATGAGAGCTGGAGAGTTTACTCAAAAGTGAGGATTCAGGAGGTTTTAAAATGGAAGTAATTTCTTAGATGTCTGAGGTAGGGATAAAAGGTGATTGGTGAAGGAAGATATCTCTCGACAGAACTCAGTTATCATTATTTTGGTAGATTCTAAGTGGGGGAGTTGTTGTCGAGAGTAATGAAGTTATTGGGACCCTTGGGAGCCTGGGGTGGTATTCTAAGCGGGTGTGTGGCTCTATGTTTGAGCCCCTTTAGTTATTGGGAGATTCACATGGTCTAATAGTAGGTACTGAAGTTGAATTGGTAGGTTGATTTTGTCTAAAAGGTGGATGAAAGCATTCCTTAATGCGAGGTAGTTCTTGGGGTCAAGATTCACTTCTGACCATTGGCCGCTGTCTCTGGATTTGGGTCTTTTAGTGGCGGAAGGAACAAACTTTTATTAATTCTCTCAAGAATGATGGTGGGGTGGTGTTGAAAGGGGAGAAGGAGATTGTGGGGGAGAAGGAGATTGAGGGGGAGATTTTTTCCTTTTTCATTTATATGTATGGTTTGTTGGCTTGGCTTTGTCCTCTTGTGGAGGGTGTGAATTGGTGTCCAATCTCAAGCTTTGTTGGACTTGCCTTTCTCGTTGGAGAAATTGAAAGAATGGTCTTCAAGTTTCGTTTGCGGTTAAAGGTCGAGTTTGTGGAAATGATCAGAAAGGATAATGTGAGTTGGAGATGAAAAGCGATTGTTAAATGGGTTAGGGATGAGGAATGTAACACAACCTACTTCCAGAAAATTGCCAGTGGCAGAAGGAATAAGAATTTTATTAGTTCTCTTGAGAGGTGTTAAAAGTAGACTAGGAGATTGAGGAGGAAATTCTTTCCTTTCTCTTCTTTGTATGGTTTGTTGGTTGGGCCTTGTCTTTTTGTGGAGGGTGTGAATTGGTGTCCAATCTCCTTTGAGGACAAAGCTTTGTTGGACTATCCTTTCTCGTTGGAGAAAAGAGTGCTCTTTGGGTTTTGGATCAAGTCCTTATAGCTAATGAGACCATAGAGGATTACAAAGCCCGTAAAGAGGAGGGGATTATTTTTAAGATTGACTTTGAGAGCCTATGTCCACTTGGATTGGGACTTATTTGGACTAGATTCTTGTAAAAAAGGGCTTCGGTTTTAAATGGAGTTCTAGGATTTGGAGGTGCATTAGAACGGTTAAAGTATTCTATCCTTGTCAATGGAAAATCAAGGGGTAGCATATGTGTTTCAAGAGGTATCAGACAAGGCGATCCACTCTTTCCTTTACTTTTCCTTTTAGTGGTGTCCTCTTCTAGGAATCATTCAGTGGCCTTGATCCTTTCTTAGGCGAAGTCTTCAACTTCTTCTTTGAGTTTATGTCATCTGTTGACCAGGAAACAAAGGATGGCATGGCTCTTTTATCTCTGTGGGGATTTGGTCCAAGAGGGAGATGTTTGGCTTTGGAAGGACATTGCCTGCTGCTCTTTCTCCTGTTTCTTGATTTATACCTCCCTAGCTAGTGATTCTATTTTCTCCTGTGTGAAGGGTGAAAATTCCCAATAAGGTTAATTTTTTTTTTTTTTTTTATAAGAAATAAGGTTAAGGTTAAGGCTAAGGTTAATTTTTTTTGAACGGTAGGTTTTGCACACGGAAGAGTTAACACTTCAATTAGATTTGGCTAGAAGGTCCTTTTTGGTTGGGTTGCATTGTTCTATTCTTTCCAAGGAGGCGGTTGAAGACCTTGCTCATATCCTTTGGAGTTGTGATTATGCTCGAGCTGTTCGGTGTGGCTTCTTCAAGATGTTTGGCTATAGCTTCATTTGTTCTCACATGGGCAGGGAGACGATTGAGGATCTTCTCCTTCATTCACCTTTTTGTGAGAAAATGTTTTTTTTCCAGCTATTTGTGCTTTTTTGTGTGGTTTGTGGGGCAAGAGAAATCAATACAATCTCCATGGGCGAGAGAGATCATTCAAAGTTTTTTGGTCCATTGTTATTTTCTCATTTTACTTGATTTGACCCCCTTCTTGTATATGGCTCCTTTTTGTGAATTTTTTCCTCTTTTGTATGCCCGTGTTTTCTTGATGAAAATCTGATTCTTTTCATTGAAAAAATCATAACTTATTTAACCTTGCTTCCTTCAATTAATTGTCTTTAGCTACAATGTCATTGTTATACTTCAACATTGAAGTGTGTACTCTTGATGACTGCACCAAATTTAATTCAAGTTTTGTCAATGGTATATTTTGCAGGTAATTCCAGCCGTCTTCCAGAATTAGGCTCTGATCAAGCCCTCAAACTAAAGCAACTTACTGTCCTTACATTGGCTGAGACAAACAAGGTGTTCTTGCTCCCCACTTAATCACGTTTCTTTAGCCCACTTGAAAATATATCTGGCTGATTTAAAATCGTTTGTCGTTCTGTTCTGCTTCACCTTTTCGGATCTAACAACTTGTTGGATTTGATGTTACAACATATGGTTTATGGCTTATAGTTGTTTCCCTGAGAGCCAACCATTAAGCTGGATTTTGTGGTGCAATAGTCTGTGGGCATATTGAATTCTGGTAGTTTATAAGGCTCTGAAAAAACGTTAATTGAGAAAATTATTTTGAAATCTGAGAACTAATTATTATTAAAAAAATAATTTTTAGAGGGGTTCTGGGCTCTTTGAAGCTTAATCACGAGCATCAGTGAACTAAGGTGTATTATATTTAAGCAACAGTAAATAATTTGATTTATAAAATAATAATATTTTGAAGTATGAGGTAAAAAGAAGAAGAAAAATGTGGCTTTTTTTTTTTATATATATTTTTTTTAAACAAGAAACAACCTTTCATTAATAAATGAAAAGGAAGGGTCTTTCGAGACTTGCGTAGCTTGCTTTTGATTTTTCCGATAATGGTTGGATTAGCTTCAAAAAACTTCATCTTATATTGAGAAGAATCTCTGAAGACCTTTTAATGTAAAACTCTATACAAAGAATCATTTCGTTAGGTGTTTTCAAGGATTGTTGATCTTTGTTCTATGAAACATGGATCTGGATAGTTTCTAATGAAATTCTTGTTTCCTTTCAGTCTTTCTTTTTCAGCTAACTGTTAGTATATAGCTGTTAGTATATACTCAAATATTGTTTCATTTCTCATAGGTTTCTTATAAAAGCTTTTAGTTGATGATGAAATGTAGATTCCTGGCATTCACCGTTAAATTATTTCTCTATTCTGACTATTGATTTCATGCCCAGGTGTTAGCCTATGACCAACTAATGCAGGAATTAGATGTTACAAATGTACGAGAACTGGAGGATTTTCTTATTAATGAATGCATGTATGCGGTATGTTCTACTGTCTGTACGTAATTGACTCTTCTTACTAGTGTAGTATTAGGATACTTGAACCAATGCGGACTTATTGATTCTTCTTGCCAGTATTATGATATTAGTACCAATCCGGACTTCATTACTTCTTCTTACCAGTATTAGGAATGTCAGTACCTGGAAAAGAAAATTTTGAACCTAATAACCCATGCATATGCTCGATCAACTTTCTTTTTATCTTGCTCTGTTTGTCTACATTTGTACTAGAATACACATTTTTAAGATATATATTACTTATCTAAAATGAGGTATATATTATCTTAATTTAAAGTTGATGCATTTATATCTTAACATGGAAACAAGTTCGATATAATTTTACCCTAAAAAAAAATTTCCTTATATTTCTGTTTTGGTTCGATTTTTGGAAGTGAATGCATAGAAAAAAGGTTTTATATAAACACAATTGTATGCATTATGATTACAAATGTTGTCACGTATTTATTGTACTTAATAAGTATTTGATACATGTCCAACAAATATGGACAACACTCGTAACATTGCCATGTTGTCATTTACGTGAAAATTTAGAGGGTTTAATACCAGATAAATGCTGGGACGTCCAAAACCCTCAGGCTCAGTGGCTCTCTGCACCTACTGCTATCTTAGGATTGGGACTCGCCTCTTGAATGGGTTTTGCATAACTTGCTAAATATTAAGATTTTTAATTTATTGATTTGTTTACTGATTTTTTGGGAGGGAAGATGAGCAATGCCCAATGCCCTTGAAATATCATGGACAAGGAGTATATTTTCCCTGAAACTTTTCATATTTGCTTTCAGGGAATAGTCAGAGGAAAGTTGGATCAGTTGCGAAGGTGCTTTGAGGTCTGTGTTTGTTTGTAGCCCTGCTCTCAGGCTATGGGCTTTCTAAACTGTGTTCATTGATGTCCTGAAATGAACATGCAGGTCCAATTTGCTGCCGGTAGAGATTTGAGACCTGGGCAACTTGGGGGCATGATACGAACACTATCAAATTGGTAAATTTACTTGTTTAAGTTTCACGGGGCCGGGTTCTTTTAAGAAAGCACTTGAGCAAGAAGTTATTTTGTGCATGCAAGGAACGATTAATTGTGACATTACCGAGTTTTATCCTAAATTTCTGAGATACTGGTTCTTTTGCAACCTTAAGTATCAATTATTCTACTATTGTTTGCAACTTCATTTCTCTTTTTTTTTTTAATTATTTGTATTTTCATAGTTCCATGTGTGCATGTTTTTATTTATTTATTTATTTTATTAGTTGATTTTTCAATTTTTTTCACCCTTGTCTTGTTGTCTGTTTTTTGTTGGGTGCCACATCTATTTGAAACCTGACAATTTCTGTGTGTATCTAGGTTGACTACATCAGACAATTTGTTGGTCTCAATTCAAGAGAAGATAAAATGGGCCGATAATATGAGTGAATTGGACAAGAAACACCGAAAGGATGTTGAAGATAGGGTGGAAGAAGTAAAGAAGTCACTTTCCATGAAGGTCAGTTGAAATAAGTATTCTCTTAATTGCTGCTGATGGTTGTTTACTTTTCGTTTTATGGGAGACCAATATTTATTGAGAAAATAATATACAAGGATAGGATGGAAGAAGTAAAGGAGTCACTTTCCTTGAAGGTCAGTTGAAATACGTTTTGTCTCATTGTTTTGATGGTTGAATACTTCTCCTACCAATATTTATTGAGAAAATTATTTTACAAGGATAATGCATGAGCAATTCTCTTAGAACTAACATAAGAAAAAAGAACGTTGATGAAACCCAACTGGTATAGATGGAAGCGAAGGTAATCTAATTTAATCTGAAATTTTGATAATTGTTGTTCTCTGCCCATCAAAAAGTGTAGAAAACGCACCCTATCAAACTTTGCATCCATCTTATTTGTTTCTTAAAATGTGCTTGTTTCTGCACTGTTTATCCTTCGCTTCTTTCCTATGGTGGTTTGAAACGAAAGGTAAACAAGCATCCATTATTTGGGACTATGGTTTGAAACGAAGGCTAATCAATGCAGAAATTCTTAATCAAGGTTATCAAAGAATGTTCTTATGTTGTTTCTGAGATTTTATTCTTTATACATTGAAATGTCAAGTGGTAGTTCTCGTTGCACCTACAAAGATGTGAGGCTTTCTTGATAGGAAAATGAAATTCGTTTTTGTGTGTTTTTTTAAATGGAAAAATGAAATTGGAACAAAATTTCCGTTGGTGGTGTCCAAACAAGTCAGATTTTCCAGACGTATTAATCTTAATATCTAGTCCATGTCCTATTTCATCTGAATCTTCAGTGGCTAAAATATTGAAATAAAACGCGCTGACTCTTCACTCGAATACTGGGATATATTAGTCGATGTGTCTTACTTACATTGTGGCAGAAGTTACAAACTGTGAGCAGGCCAACATTGACATCCGAGAGCATGAGGAGATCTACTCTGAACCTGGTGGAGTAATGGACTATGAAGAAGATCGAAGCCGACCAAAGAGGTAATATTTCACCTTCTTATGCTGCATTCAAGAAATGTTAAAATGTTTAACACAATTAGTGTCATACTACTTGAATGGGAGGGTTGTTTCTATTTCATGTCTGGAGATCGGCCATTAATTTCTTTAGTTTAAAACATTTTATCACACCCATTTTGTTCGAGATCAGCTCACTAAAAAACTTACCCCGTTAACACAGAAGTTCGTTAAACATAAAATTGAAAATAAAATGACCTATTAAAAACTTACTATTCAAATAATTATTTATTAAGATTTACCTTCGTAAGTTGATGAATTAAACAAGAAGTTGCAATAGTAGGAGAGATGAGAGTAAGAATTGTTGGGTGGTTCTAATATTTGCCGAATTTTTACCATACAGGAGACGACATCCAATTTCATAGAGATGTGCATGTGGGAGTTGAAGAACAACCTCTTGTAAGATGGATGTCTAAACAACTGCCTGATTTTTGTTCCTGGCAAAAAAAAAAAAAAAAAAAAAAAAGAGAACAGATGTTTATTTTTGGATTTTGGAGAAAGATGGTCTCTCTAAGCCTCATTTCTTTAGAAACGATGAACATGTTGCTTTAGGTTCCTATCTGATACACAATAGCTTGTCTTTAAACTCAATTTGATTCGATCTGAGTAAATTGGAGAACCGAACAATTATTAGAAACGCTACACGATTTTCATACACTTCATGTTCTTATTCGTGTATATAGACGTCATGGAATTCTACTTTGTGTTCTGCTTTCTGATTGTGTACTTCGCTTTCAATGCATTAGTTGGGTTGGGTTGGGTTTTTTAAAGGGTAATTGATTTTGCTGCTCTATTTTGGGTAGGAGATAGAATGATGCTAAATCTTTTAGGGCTGAATAGTGGGGGTGAAGAAGGAATTTTAATTTTTTTTTTCATTGTTTGTATTTACCGAGTTAAAAATGGTCCTGAATTGTGTGTTTTAGTCACTAATTAAATTCCTAATTTTAGAGGATTATGGTTCCCCTAAAATAAAAAATTTGATCCCTAAATCTGTGTTCTACACCCTTTTTTTCTTCTTTTTTTTTAAATATAGATTTCTTCTATAATTGGGGTATGGCAAAGCCAAATTGTAGAAGAAATCAGCTTGGCGAATTGTTTATATGTATAATCTGAATTCTTTGATCGAACTGTGAAATCTGCTTTTTTTTAAGGTAACTAGATTTTAAAACTGAAATATTTGAATGTAGAATTATACTGAAAAAGATGTTCATAAACTAGTTAATAATACTTGAAATTGAATTTATGTCGGGTAGCAGACTTTAAATTGTGTTTTCGAAAAGAATTTTAAATAGATATTTGGCTTTAAATCTGTAATCAAGCATATATGCTCAGTGTTTTTATCTTACCATTTACAATTGTAGGTGTTCACACAAGATTTAAAAAGAAATTAATGTGTAAAATGAATTTGGTATTATTTATGTTTGGTTGTATAAAATTTAATATATATTCTTTTCTTCTTTCTATCATATGTGAATGTCTGGAAGGCTCCTTCTCGAGATTGAATCTTTGACCTTTTATTTAATTTTAAAAGAGATTTTATTTCATTGTATACTAATTTTAGTCTTTAGACCCGTTTGAAAGTGGCATTTCACATAGATAAATTAACACCAAAATCACCGGCGCACACAATCCTCCTATCAGTTACATGGAGGCGCAACCTAAATTAATGAATTCGAGAACCTAAAATCCACAAATTATTGAGAATCAGAGATAGATATGAGGGTTTTCATATATAATTACAAATCTAGTGATGCAATTTTTTTGCTAATTTTGCAACAAAATTTATGCCTAACAGTTAATATCAATTCTAATAAATACCGATGTGTTAGACACGTGCTTAAAAGACCCATGTCCAACATGGACGCTCTTCCTAAAATGGAGTGTATATGCTTCATGGGAGAAGAATAAAGGGGATCAATAATAACATCCCTTCAAAACAAGTTATACATTTATCGATTATGGCCTCGGGCTCATGGACGAGTTCAGGAGCAATTAGATTAGGTGACCATGTTCTTTCTCCAATTTCGCTCACGCTAGAGTTTTAAATAATAAAACTGATATGCTGAATAAAGAATGAAATATTTGTAAGGAAACAAGATATCCAAATGTCAAAATTGTCACCGTGGAAACTAAAATACAAAAGCTCAAAGGAAGACCCCTTATATATTTTGATTCAGTAACTATTACAAGCCAAGTATTCTAATAAAAAATGAAATGTCATTCTATTTGTTTGTTTCAAAATTTATTGTCTATCATCAGACAAATAATAACAATAATAATAAATGAAAAGGAAAACCTTATATATATTTTGGCTATTGACCAGAAACAACATACCAAAATGCATCCAACTACTCTACTCAGCTGGCTTGCTGCCTTTGTAGTTGCTTACTAGTTGCATTTGGACATCGTTAGAAACTGGTAAATGCTCTTTGTACTCCATTGTGAACTCTCCTTTACCCTGAAGATTGTTTGTATCAACGATATTAACAACATGACTATGAAAATGAATGAGTTCAACTCTTTACACCAAATATATGTGTGTGCGTGTGTATATATATATATAACAAACCTGAGTCATCGAACGGAGAGATGTTGAGTACCCAAACATGTTATTTAGTGGAACCTGCAACGCAGAAATGATTTTTAGTGTATCAATTTTGAATATAACAATAACATGAGAAGGAACTAGTAAATTCTTTCGTTTCCTTCCAGCTCAAAGAACTGTTCAGAGAAATCAAAGCATTCAGAGGTGGTAACTACTTGGGGGCTTACAGGAGATGTATGATGTTGAAAACTGAAGTTATGGCCTATGGCCTGTCCTATCAAAATTGACATCTCAAAAGAATATGGTCCAAGTCCTTAGACACGTTCCTACAAAGAATGAACAGCTGCAATCCCAACAAGAAAGAAAAATGCCCTTGAACCCAATCCATAGTGTCAACCTCCTAGGCAAGACTTGCAAAAATAAAAAACAATTTGACCTTCTAGGAACTTTGAACTTCCATAACAAGGATAATAAAGGATAAAAAGAGTCAAGGTTGGACAAAAGACGGAAGAAAAAACTAGAAGAGCAACCTTCTAAAGGATTATTAGGGGATCAAAATCAAACACCCCATCTCAGCACATTAAATGAGATCGATGGCCAGATAAAGGGCACTAAGCAGAGACAAAAGTTATATGAATTTACAACACTTGTAATTGTTAGGGTTCTTCACAAGCTGCACTTTAAAAAGAACAAAAAAAAAAAAAAAACTATTGCAACAGATCTTTTTGTACAAGACTTGCTGACTTCATGAATATAATTGATTTTTTAGTTTGTCCCAAACTTTATAATCTAGATTCTAGAGTTGGATAGTGGATATGTTTACTAGCTATATTTCTTATTTTTATTTCTTTACCTTTCTTGTTTAAAAAAAAAAAAAAAAAAAAAAAAAAAAAAACAAGCCAATACTCCGATTCAGAAGGCATCAACCAAAACAGTAGTAAATGATAAAGGGACAAAACGTCCCTTTGCAAAAAAGAGGGGATTACGTAACTGCTCTCCAATCTAAGTTGATGGTATGAGTTGAGTAAATATACAAGAATGTATTGCGCACCCCAATTGGAACCATGAATGGTGTAAGGTCACAAAAGAAATAAAAGAAACTGAACTAGCTTTAATCTCTTATGCTCCTACAGAAACAAATTTATTTTCAAATCTACATGTTTAGTTATTATAAAGTATTGAATGCATCAAAATATATAGATATATTTAGTACAATATTTGTGTCACTAGCGTGTGTACTGACTGTGTATAACTTTAGAAATTTACATGAGTTCATGTCCCTCCTCCCTACTTAGATAGCCATAAATATTCTTATATTCCTATATACAGATTAGTTTGACATGCAAGACAGGAAAATTACCAAAGAAAACAACCATGAAGTACACGAGTCGGATAATTCCAATCAATGATGAGATAGTCATAAAAACATGCACACAAAAATAAAAGAAAAATTGCGTACATTTGCAGTAATTATCGAGTCATCTCCATCCTGGTCATTTCCAACAATAACACCCTTTCTCCTGCCATATTAAAGTGGGACAAATGCTTTCAGAAAAGTAGAAAAAAATGGTAAAGAACATGGACTTCTCAGGTAGAAACAATAAACCACTCACTTGTTGATATCACCTCCAACGGTGCCCTGAAATTCTGTAGGTACTTTCACTTCTACCATCATAACAGGCTCCAATATCACCGGTCTTGCAGCTGCATAACACTGGCATAAAAAGGACCAATTACAAACAATTTGAGGTATTTTTTTCCTCCTAAAGTGGCGGGCTGAGGTAATTAAGATATCTGAGGTACAAATAACTATAACTTCTTAAGGACAAAAAGTCCAAAATTAAGGAACTTCCTTGAATAAAAACATGGGATAAAGGGATCTACCTGTCTAAATGCATATATTGAAGCTAATTTAAATGCAAGTTCGCTGGAATCAACAGCGTGAGAAGCACCATCAGTCAAGACGACACGAAGGTTCTCGACAGGATGCCCAATTAATGAGCCACTGAGTCAAGTATTCAAAAGATCAAATATAAGAAGCCGTTGTAAACAAGTACAAGGATTTATTGAATCAGATGCAAAATATAATGTCATATTCTTCCAATAACTTTAGAATAGAAATATGCGTACGAGTTGGCAGCTTCCCTAAAACCCTTCTCGATTGCAGGGATAAAATTTGATGGTATAGCTTGTCCGACAATTATGTTCTCAAACTCAAATTTAGTTGGTGATCCTTGAGGAAGTGGTTCAATATATCTGCCATTATAGATAAACAAAAGTGATGTTAAACTACCAAGTCACTACACCCAAATAATATACAAGGAAAGATAATATAATTCTCATTAAAAACAGTAAAAACCAAGATTATTAAAAAGGAGCATAGTAATTACAGTGTTCAGGAAGAGCATGGACAGAACTAAGTAAACTAAGGAACTAGGAGAGATATGAAGATCTCAAATTCTTTGTTGGCTTGTCATTCAGCATTTTGATTCTGTTCTACTTTGAGTTATATCAAAGTGGTAATAGAGATGGTTGCAGTTCTTGGGAATGATTTCAAGAAAGAAGATAAAAGAATTGTGTAGAAGTTATGCACATCCTTGGACAAGATGTGATAGAGGAACATTAACATATTATTTTCTTAAAAAAACTAAGACATGAATACAGGTAGATCAAAGACACATTTTTTTTTTATGAGGCCACATACAGATGCAGCAAAGAATACATTTATTAAAAATACATGGAAAGCTCCAAAATACCAGCTCTCAAAGTATTTTGGTTGAAAGATGGCAAAGTTAAAGGAAAGATCCTTTGTTGTTTACAAGATTTGTTCTGTAAAAGTTTTATTATTCTCATGGTTGATCCCTATTTGGATTGTAATTGTCTCAAGTTCTTGATTTTGTTTTTTCTCTCTATTTCCACTCCTTTTGAGGATTTATATCCCTTGAACATTATTCTTTTTTATTATATCAGTGAGATGCTTTTTTATATCCATAACTGTAATATTCAAGAAGGCACCAAGCGTAAGATCATTAAAGTTTTGCCAGAAAAAGGACAAGTAGAACTTACCCACATACTCGCCCATACTGCCCTTGGCCTCCTGTCTGTTTTTTATGTAAATAATCAAATTCAGCACGTTGAGTGACAGTCTCTCTGAAGTTCACACGAGGCTTACCAACAGTTGCATCAACCTATGGAGCATGTCCACCCAAAAAAATTCCATTTAGAGTTTTAGTTCCAAATACAAACAAGAAATCTTTTTTTTCTTTTCCAGATGACTAAAACAAAGAAACCTCAAAGAATAAATTGGAGAATGTAAAAAACCTTGTACTCTCTCTTAATGCGTTCAACATAAATATCCAAATGCAACTCTCCCATCCCTGAAATTATTGTCTGCCAACAGAAATAGTTTAAGAAATGCATTAAGATATGTATAGAGAGTTCCTGGAATTCTAGAAATGAGAATTTATGGTACCTGCCCACTCTCTGGGTCTAACCCAACACGGAAAGTAGGGTCCTCTTTTTGAAACCGATTCAAAGCCTTTGAGAACTATGCAAAGTGTCCAAAATAAAGGTTCAATTTACAGTAATATCACTACTAGGATCTCAGTCACCCTCACAGTGAAATCAACTCACCTGGCCTCCAGAATCTTTGGAAACTGGTTGTACCGCCAATGACATCACTGGCTCAGGAACGTTCATAGAGGTCATAGTGTATTTAACTGACCCATCTGTAAACGTATCTCCTGATAACCAACAGGGTAGAATATCATGAAAGGTTCGAATAGCAAATAATTAAACATGTCCCCCATCCCATATAAATAAATTTAATACAAGAACGTCCTGGGTAAAATATCAATCAATTCCAGGATCAATGCTTCTTTAATTATCATAATTTTGAGGTTTTTCTAGGATAATTCCATTCTCAATACAAGATTACTCTGATCATCATATAAACTGGATTGCCCGGGTAAAATACCAGCTGGTGGAAGTAAGCATGGATAAGAGACGCACCTGATGCACAGTCTACACCAAAAACAGCAACTATTTGCCCAGCATGTGCCTCTTGAATATCCTGCAAGCAAAGAATATCCTTGAGGGGGACAGAGAGAGAGAGAGAGAGGAACTGGTGGATAGGATATCCCTCTTATTATTATTTATTATTAAAAGACCTCATACACTAACGAGAAATACCCCGCCTTCATACCAACAGAATCAAGCCTAGAGGTCATGCTAAAGGAAAAGGCTTAAACAAAAATTTCAAATGTCAAAGTATATTTACAAATTGCTAGAATGAAAGTTAAAGAAGTCAACCTCCATTTCATCAGAATGCATCCTGACCAAGCGAGGAATCTGCAGAACATGAAGATAAACTTCATCAGATATGAAATAGTCATCAGGTTTCAGGTTTCCATTTTGGAAGCAAACGGACATGACTGCGTTCTTTTTTTAGGTTCCATTATCCCTAGCTTTAAATAGTTCCAATATTTAGTCGATTGCTAAATGGAACCCTGATCAATTTTAATTCACATTTGATAGTTATTTTTATCCTTTTTAATTAGGAGGGATGTCGTTTCTAATTCTCGCAATTGAGGGCAGGTTGGATACATGAAACTTCTCAAGTATATGTTTCCTTCCTCACTAATTTGCAAGTAAATATTTATTTCTTCTTCCTGTTGGCTTCTTTCCTTATAAATATTTTTACCATTGCACTTCCATTTATAATCTCTCACAAACTAACTATATGTCCACCTTATTTATAAAAGACAGGAAGGGATTAGATTAGATAACAGAAAAATGAGGATAAACAACCAAGAGGCTGGGGGAAGAGGAAATCACACCCACGAACTACAAAAGGAGAGACTTATGATTGTATACTACACGAGAATCTTATGAAGCTTACTTATTTTAAAAAATCCTCTGATTTCTCTCTTTCCAAATAAATCAGAGAAGAGCTCTAACCGCACAATTCTAAAGAACCTTCACCTTGCCTTTAAAGCCCCATGCCCCTAGGAATGTCCATCAACCAAAGGTCCACCTTCTAGGAAGACAAACTGATATTCTAGCAAGAGAAAAGACCAACTCGTCAAAGCAAAGAATCAATGGTGAAAGAGGTGATCTAAAGATTCCTTGTCCCTCCTGCAAAGAGAGCAGACCAAAGGGGGCAAATCAGTCCGACCAATGTTGGAGTATGCTACACAGGTGAAACATATGAGGGTAATTTACCATGTCAATTAGGGTTTACTCTTATCACATAGGTATGGCAGTACCATGTTGAGTCAAGTTTAGGGTTTAGAACAGAGAACAACCTAATCTAAAACCAATCTCATATAGCTACCTCGTGTTTTCCTTTGGTTGAAGCAAGCCACAACCAGTTTATTTAAACCCAGCCCCTTTAAAGGTATCACCACACAACCCATTAGCCTAATTTCTTTTAGATTCTTCTCCATGTTTGAAATACCACATGACATCCCACAAACCATTAGCCTACTAACGATTAACATTCCCCAGTCAAATTTTTTCACCAGATTTAGTTTTGTTTCACATATTTCCTTTCAACTTTCCTCTGTGAGTCATGACTTTTCTTTCCTTCATGACTTCCACCTTCTATCAAGTTTGGGGCTACTGAAGCATCCCCCCTTCCATGGTTTTGCCTCTTACCATGAATCAACAGTAGCCACAAAACTCTCCCTCCCCAAAAATCCCATTCATTGCTTTCCACCTTCCAAAGCCTCTCACATTAGGCCTTAGAATTCCAGCTCATTACAAGTCGATCTGCCCTCAATTGTGTTATCCAACTGCTCTTTGGTTAGCTCTACCTTCTTTGTGCGTGCTACATTTCTGTAGACTCTTTTCTTACCAACCATTCTGTCCTTTCTAGTTGTTCTTTCTCCCTTTGCTCCTCTCACAGGTGATTCTTCCTTCAATCTCTTTGTAGTCACATCACTCTTGGTAATTGACTCCTTAATATTTGTAGTCACACAGGTGATTCTTCCTTCAATCTCTTTCTTGCCAGGATAGATGCCCAATACTAATATGAATTTCCATCTTTCTGTCTCAACGCAACATCCTCGTTTACTTTTATTTTTGGCTTGAAGGACAACTCCATCTGAAACTTTGCATTATCAAATCTTGCATAGATTGGAAAACATGTCCATATGTTTCTTAAATCGATCAAGCTCTTCCTATAAGTTCCTCACTACATCATCCAACTCCATGGTCAGAATCAAACTACACTGATACACTATGATAGAAACCAAAAGACTAAAATAGCATAGGAATATAAATGATAAAACAGTACAATAACCCCCAAATAATTCAAGGAACTTGAAATCTCCCACTAGTATTCCACTTCAAGCCTTAACCAACTAAACTATTGACTACTTCCATCCCTTCCCACTCCCTGTATTTATAACCAATTCATTGATGAATTACTAACAAACTCTTCTATCCTAATGATACTACTGATTAATAGCATCCCTAATAAATTCTCCACATAATCAAGCTGAAAAGAAAAACTTCAACAATAGATAAACATTCAACTGATATTGCAAGCCTATAAAACTGACCTTAATCTTCTTGCCTGTGTTTACATTGACAATAAACTCTCCCTTCTTGATGACACCTTCATAGATTCTTCATTGAGGGAAAAATATGTTAGCACCAGTAATCAAGCGTACAATGTATAATGCAATATACAGAGTATTTAAACACATTCGTTCATATTCATGTTAACTAAAACAAGTAGATAACTTCATGCCACTTGGCAAATTGAAGCCAATGTTTTAAAAGGCTAGAGACGTCCCCAAAACTTTTCCTCTGGAAGATGCTACATGTAAGCCTAAATTTTAATTATAAATGTTAAACAAATCCAAGTTTGTGTGTTGAACATAACAGTTATATAAAATTATTTTTAATAAAATCAATAACCACTTGAACAAAAAATCTATAAGAATATCTTTAACATCACTGCTATTTTCACCAATAACATTTGACTAATTCTATAAATTTATGTCTTCAGTGTTTTTAGAGCCCAAGTAGTAAAGGTAGTAATAACTCAACTCAACTCAAAATATTACAACTCAAACGTCTACACTTTTGACGGATGTGGCAAATTAAAACTGCTCTTCTAATCGTTATACAAGGTGTAGAAACTTTAAGTCCTTGTGCGTTTATCATAGAAGCGTAAGCCTCTTATGGTCCAAAAAAGAGAAGTCTTGAGGTTAAAAGTTAGAGTCTTGCTTCAAAAGTTCTTTTAAAAGATTGATTGAAATTTGAAATTGTTTACCAATATAGCCAATTAAATTCAAACCAATTAATTTAATTGCAAAACAGATACACTAGTGGAACAACAAGAAAAAGAACCTTTTTAAAAATATATATATATATATATTTAGAACCAAATTAGCGATGAAACAAATGAAAGGAAAGACATGAATATTGGATCCTATTATATGGAGTCCATTTCATCAAAATAATCTTTCTACTTAAGCTATAAGCATAATATACTCAACAATAAGTTATCCCATCTCCCCTTCTCTTTTCATTGAAACTTTCCTTCCACCAGCCGATCTTTAACTAAAATTGAATATGAATATTCATATCATAGACTTCTAACCTTTTCCCTTAAGCTCTTTAAGCTCTTTTAAGTTGAACACACCATATACAATATTAGCACAGGGATGATCGAAGACTTTGCCAGCAGATATGGTTGTAAAAAGGGTGAATGGCCGAATATGTACCTAGGATTACCCTTAAAGGGAAACCCTAAATCTTTTTTCTTCTGGAAGACTATTATTGAAAAGATAGAAAGAAAGTTGTCGACATGGTCATCATGTTATACTTCCAAAGGCCGAAGGCTCACCCTTATACAAGCCACACTGTCTAACCTCTCCACTTATTACATGTCTCTATTTGAAATGTCACAAAAAGCGACTACATATATAGAAAGATTATTTAGAAACTAATGTGGAAAGATGGCCCACACCTTGTTCGATGACCTATTTTCGAAAATGGAGAAGAACGAAGCTCTACTCGCAAAATGGATATGCAGATATCATCATGAAGAAAATGTCTTGCGGAGAAAACTTATCAAGGCTAAATATACTTCTACATCATGTACAAATCAACCCCTACATCCTCTGCAAAAGGGTCGTGGAAGTACATAAAAAATGTCAAAACCTCATCACCAACCAAATTCGCCATAGAATGGGTGATGGAGGAAGCACATCATTCCAGACTGACCTTTGGATTGAAAACACCACGCTAGTCATGCAATATCCCCTTTCGTATAGACTATTTCCTAACAAAAAGGCCATGATAAAAGAAACATAGAATGATATCAACCATTTCTAGGACCTAAAGCTTGGTAGGACCCCAAAGGACAACGAAAGCTAAGGAATGGGCCAAATTAAGTCTCAATCTTGCCTCAATTGTATTGTCTAATGAAGCAGACCCATTGACATGGCCTCCCAGCATTGACGGGCTTCTCTACAAAATCTTTGACGGTGGACATAGGGAAAAAAGTAGAAGCAATAAATCTCACGCTAACAAAGACAATATGGAAAGGAAATCACCCTAAAAATGTAAAGTTTTTCCTTTGGAAAATAGCGCATTAAGTCATTAGCACAAGTCAAAATCTTCAAAGAAGAATGCCCTACATTACTCTATTTTCAAATTGGTGCCCATTGTACAAGAAAGACAACGAATCACAAAACTACTTATTTATGCATTGCACACACTCAAAATATTTGGACAAGAACTCTCAATATCTTCGAAAGGCATCTCACTTTTCCTTGGGAGGAAAATAATTTATTGGACATAGCCTTCACGTACCACCCCTTCAAGAATGCAAAAGTCCTACTATGGAAAAACCTCATCATTGCTTTATTTTGGAATCTATGGAAAACTAGAAATCAAAGAGTATTCACGAAAAATTCACAGACTTATACAAATCTCTTCAACAATATTATTTACCACGCGATATCTTGGTGTAAATTATCTAATATCTTTGCTTCCTATAGTTATACCTCTTTTTTTGTAAATTGGGGAGGTCTTTTGTAAATATCATGGATAATCCATCCTTCTAGTAAATTTCAAATATCAATTAAATTTTCTCTTACCAAAGAAAAAAAATTGAACATAGCACATAGAATACCTCAAATATGTCAACTGACCAAAACGACCTTCTTCCAACTTAAATGCTAATGCCACAAGCCGTCCATCTGGAGTACCATTCAACATAATCTAAAATACAGCAGAATAACATATTTCAGTCCTCACATCAGCATAGGAAAGTATCTAGAACACGAACTGTTTATTTAGACCAGTAACCTTTTCTTCATTCTTTGTTTGGTCCAAAGCATAATTACTAACTTCAATTGGACAAGGCAAGTAACTAAGTACTCCATTTAGAAGTGGTTGAACTCCCTGTAATCCATTCATAAGAAACATCAAAAAGAAAAAAACAATTATCACACAGCTGTAATATGCATAGTTGATTAGTAGCGGAGCATAAAACTGCAAATTGATAGAGCAATGATTTGAGTTATCACAAAAAGAAAAAGAAAGAAAAAAAAAAAAAGAAGAGAGAGAGTGATTGAACTAAGCAGACTGTAATTGTAATTGACTAATAAAATTATAAAGTATAACTCTTATTTGAGTTATCAAAGCCGTAGAATTCCTACCTGTCCTACTAGTTTTAATGTAAGAAAAAAATGAAGAAAATCAGCTACTAACATTAAGTAGATTATGAGTACCTTGTTTTTAAATGCACTACCCATGAATACAGGTATAAACTTCCGTGCAACAGTAGCCCTCCGAACTGCAGCCTATTTATAAGTAGAGAGAGATATTGATTAAAGAAGGTTACAAGTACCTATTGAAAATAGAATATAACAACCTCGTAAATTTCATTCAACAACAAAGGAAGACCAAGCAAAGCAACGGTTCTACATTTATTTTAAATTCAATTTATAACATACAAGCACAAAAACAAACATCCTGCTACTGGTCCTATGAACTAAAATGCGTTTGTGTGTGTAACGGGAAAACATGAGTGTACAAATGTCGTTCACCAATAAATATGTCAAATTAGAATATTGTGGAACCATATTCTTTTGTATCCCTACCCATCAGTATGGAAAATAAATAAATCATTACTACTATATTCCTTGAATAGGCACCTCAAGATCTGCAGGTGATATAGGTTCATCACTAAGAAATGCTTCAGCAAGTTTATCATCAACTTCGGAAACCATTTCTATTAGTTCACGCCTCTTTTCTGTGACTAGAGCTTCCATGTCTGCAGGAACCTCTTCAGTGGTAACTTTCTCACTGCATTGCAATAACCAAACCATGAGAAGAGGATAGGAATTATTTTTTTGTATTAAGAAGGATTGGAAATAAATATTAGATGAAGCGGGTTTGGAAATGTACCCATTGGATCCATGAAAATAGAGAGCTTTAAGTTGTACGAGGTCAATAAGTCCCTTAAACTCCTCTTCTAAGCCAATTGGAACTTGCACGGCAGCACTATGATGCCGGAGTTTAGACCTTGCCTTCAAGACAAACCAATCCAATTCAGTTCAAAGATTAGTACTCTACTCATTATCACCGACAACTACATTACTGATTAGCTGCAATTCATCAACTCAAAAGCACCCACCCAATCTGCGGCGAACTTTTTATGACTAGTAGCAACAAATAAACCATGAAATCAACTGAAAGAAAAATACAAGAATTAATTTACCTTCATTGTTGACCAGTATGAAAAATTATCTAACAGTTCTTAATTAAAATGCTATGACCTCCTTAGGAGAAATTGTTTATGATGAATTTTTTATCAGTCTTCAAGTGAAGAAAAACTATGTAATTTTCTTAGGTCAGGATCGTTTCTTTCTAACATAATTAACCAGTCCGCAGTGCCTTTCTAGTATAGACCAAAACTACATAAGAACTTAATTACATTCGATGATTATTTACAAGTTCTCTTTCCTTTTCAAAATAATTAGGGGAAAACCTAGCAAAAAATTAGGAACACTATAAGTTGAAGAAAAAAAAACACAAACATTTGGTCAGTACTAGCATGTTGTTACTTCCATATAATGTATCATCTGCAGTAATATGTCTGTGTGTGTATCAACAAAAAATCGAGAAAGCGAAAGTAACATGCAATAATTTCAAATCCATAAAGAAAAATTAAAAAAATACAAGTTACCTGGTTCAAAACCTTCCACGGATCAGCACCCATCCTATCTAGTTTATTAATAAATGCAAGCCTAGGAACTTCATATCTTCTCATCTGCCGATCAACTGTAATAGACTGACTCTGCACACCACCAACACTACAAAGGACGAGAACGGCACCATCAAGAACACGCAAAGCTCTTTCTACTTCGATAGTGAAATCAACGTGACCAGGGGTGTCAATAATGTTAACCTGAAATAGAAAATGAAAAAAAAAACAATTAAAAAATTCTTCATGGGGACTGCAAGTTTCTTCACGAAACAGATCACCACACCATAAAAGTTTGATAATCCCATATAAATGTCCTCATATTCAGTCATTTCGACTCAAAATTATAAAATACACAAATAACTAATTTGAAATGCAAATCTTCTGTCAAACTTATCTTGTCGAGATGCACCAAATAAAATTTACAAAATATTTCATTTGAAAGTTCCTTGGACGCTAGAACTAGTATCAATGTTTTGTTTAGTGCAACTAGTACCAAGGTTTACCCTTATGAAACGATGCCATGTTATCATTTCTCTCTCATGCGTTTACATCTAGCAGAATAAAGTAACAATAGACAAACGCATCCTAATTAGCTTCAACTTCTAAGGCAGAAAAAATTCAGAAAAAAATGACGTAGCTTTTTAGAAATCTATAATCATACCTGGTAACCATTCCAAGTACAGTAAGTGGCAGCGGACTGAATTGTGATCCCCTTCTCTCTCTCTAAATCCATGGAATCCATCTTGGCACCAACCCCATCTTTTCCTCTAACCTCGTGGATTTCATGGATTCTACCCGTGTAATACAGAACTCTCTCAGTCAGCGTCGTCTTTCCCGAATCAATATGCGCGGAGATCCCGATGTTGCGGAGCTTCTCCATGGATTCCTTCCACCATGGCTCCTTATCCTCCTTCACACGGGCCGCAGTCGAAGAGTGGCGGAGGTGGAAATTTCCAAGAAGGAGAGCGGTGGCGGGTGAGGGAGATGAAGAGAGCGTCGAACGAGAGAGGGAAGAGGAATAGAAAGAATAGAGAAGGCGCGGTGTGGAGGATCTCCGGAAGCCGGCCATGGCGACGGAAATGGGGGCTTAGAGGGCTAAACCCTAAACCCTTTGTTTGTATTTACCGTGAGTTTTGGGTCAGTGAGTTGACCTTCACGTACTCAAGTGTCTTCGTTCTTCTTCTTTATTTTGCCGTTCGACTATGTGGATTACAGGGTTCGAAATTTTATTTCTTTATTTATTTCTTTATTTATTGTTTATGGTCGATTTTTTTTTTTTTATTTAAATAAACCTTTGAGATTTAACAAATAAATGATAAATAGAGTTGTCAACTATAGTTTCGAGTCTAACTTTTCGTTAAATTTTTTATTTTATCTAAAATTCAAGATGGTAAAAGATTAATAGATTTTTACGAACATAATTGTAATTTACCGATTTGAATCCTAGTTTTACTGATTAATTTACGAACATATTTTTCTTATAAGTTTTTTAATTATCCTCTACAATATATCATATTATACATATTTTAAATATATTATTTTAATTTTAACATGAAAGAAATGGGTTTATAATAGCATATTTAATGTTATATTATAAAAAAATTAATACTCTTCAACTTTAAAAAATAATCTTAATTTAGTGTATCAACCGAGATCAAAAATAGTTTATTTAAAAATATATATATAAATTTTCAAAAGTTTCATTAATGCCCTCCAATTTTATAAAATAAAAAATAAAAAAATACACTACCGATATATAAATGGAAACTGTTAGTATCTCGTTTAAAAAATACTTTTTTTCCTATGACATTACTCTCTTCTCTCTCTTATGTACTTCATTATTCCACTCTTTCATTCTAAATTAAGGATAGATTATGAAGAAAAAAAATACATGGACGAAGATAGAGGGTGCAAAGCTTGTTGAGTAAGTGACCCTACTATTAGTTGTTGAAAAATGTGTCTTATGCATGACAACACGTGCCCAATGGCCCCTACACGTGTCATGTATTTTGATATGATGTGTTATGATGATGTAATATATTAGGATGCTATGATATGTTATGATGTCATGATATGTTATGGTGATGTAGTATGCTATGGTGACATGAGATGTATGACGATATAATACATTATGATGATATCTCATACTACGATAATATGCATGTATAAATGTCATGTTGCACTATGATATGACGTGCTACGACATGTATGACAATTAAGAGTTTTCTAATGCACAACCCCTAAGTTATGTTATGAATAGTTTATGCATGCATGTTACTTAGGGTAATGGGGTTGTGCCGCGTGAAGGATTAAAATGAAAACTATAGAGACCTCATGCTTTCATTTACATTGGGATACTTCTGTAACACCCAAAAATGAAGGGAATTAGATCCAACAAGAATAAGCCGCCCAGGTAAGACCCAAAGGATCAAAAGGGGAGAAATTAAGGATTAAGCAAGCACGAGGATCTTAAGAAAGTCATTCCTATATCCTAACAAGTAATCTTAAGAAGTTAAGGCCTTTGGAAAAAGAATTGGAAAGGAAAAGGAAGCGAAAATGACGAAAAGATCATTTTTCCAATTATCAAGGATCTTTCCGGATTTTTAATTCAAGGAATTTCAAGATACTCATGAAGGAAAAAATGACCAAAAAGGGACGAAGGAGTTTTAGAAAAATTATAGAATTTTCAGGAAAAATAATATTAAAATATTCGGAAAGTGGCAAATTACCAAAATACCCCTGCAAAGAACGGATAATTACGAAAATGCCACTCTGATAAGAATCATAGTGTCTACCGTGGCAATCTGAGCAAAATCTCTCGAAATCCAAATATCAGCCGTTGGATCTTCTCCAAAATTGGATATGATCTAGAAGATGGACAGATCATCACATCCAACGCCTATTATGCAAAACCAAAGTCGGTAAGGCTCTGAACGGAGTAGATATTTCTGGCGGATCTTCCAGAAAATCCAACCGCCAATTCAAGATGATTCTGAAGCTTTCAATGTCGATGTAAGCTCTGCCTATAAAGTTTGAAGTAGGGGAAACAATATGGAACAAGACTCGAGTAAGGTTCAGCACCCATTCGAGAGTTATGAGCGTTTAGATTGTGGGTCTCCTACTCTCGGGTTTCTTCCAAATCTGAGAGCCATTCTCCACCATTTCCTCTCAAACTTATTCCTATAGTTTCTAAACAAGATTGCCCACAAGTTCTACGAAGAAATCGAGAGCTGAAACGTCGTAGAACAAGATACCCAAGAGATCGAAAATCCGACGTTTCGGGTGAGTCGCATACCGAGAATGATTTCTCGAAATTAAGGACCCACACTCAAAGGCGTTCCTCCAAACTAATTCTTATAGCCTGAGGAAAGGATATGGAAGAGGTTTCATGAAGAAATTCGGCCTTGAAAACCCCTAGAATCGGCTGCCCAATAAGAAATCCTCTGTTTTAGCTCCGGCGAGGAAAATAATTTTGGACGAACTTTAGAGGCGAATATCTTAGGCTAAAATACACGAAAAAAAAACTAGACACAATAAGAAATCTATGGAAGGAAATTTGAAGTAATTTGGATACCGGAAGCTCAAGAACGGAGGTCCCGAACGTCGACGATGAGGTAAGTAGCCACCTTGGACTTTTCTTAAGAAATACTTGTAGGAATCGCTTGGATTTTCATACGAACCCTAAACCAAGTATGACACATGGATATATGAAAGAAAAATCCAAAAAACCGTGAGTTAAAGCCCTAAACCGACCAAATTGCTTGAGATTTAAGAAACATTAAAATAACCCACTAAATGAGCTCTGATGCCTATGAAATTTTAATGCTGGGCATATTATATTATGTTAAGGTTATGTATGAAATTTGGTGGTCATTGGATAAGGATAAGTAGGTAAACCAAGAAACGGGACAAAATGACCATAATGCCCCTAAGGATATCTACCTACGGTTCATGACCTAGATGACCTCCAAATACTATGAAACTCTACAGTAGATCTTATCTCAGGATGTTGTATAAGGTAATGAAGTTTGGGAGTCATTGGGAAACGTTAGGTAGCGAAACCAAGATGTGGGGGAAAACGTACATCACGATCCACATGACTTTACCTCCTAGGATGACTAACGAGGTAACCATGAAATAAGAGATTCCCCACAGGTATCCTTGGTTGCTAATAAGATTCTAAGTGCACAAGGTTACGTTGGGCTATTCCTAAGAAGAACCTTTAAGTTCCAAGCTTGACCCAAGACGTTATGCATAAACCTAGGATCCCCAAGAATACAAGGAAACACCTAGGTTAATGTAGATGGTATGCTTAGCAAGTTGCTAGGATCCATGCCCGGAGTAACCGTTATCTCCCATCACGAAGTGTACCACGAGATCTCTATTCCTCTTTAGGTGAGATGCTCTGCTATATGTACCATGAGCAGGTTGTCATGATGGACTAATTATTTTCCTCACCTAAATGAGATGCCCTACAACACGATATGCCAGCAGGGTGTCATGTTTATGATAATGTCACTTATGCACTCATGGGGAGAAAAATTAAGGGTTACTTTGGAAGAGTTTTCAGGAACAAAACACGATGTGTGACATGACAACCTCTAAGGGTTAGTTCCTGAAAAAGAAACAAGAATTCATATCCTAGCTCAAGGTCTAAATATGCTCCAAATCACCAACCATGTCCTATAAGATCTATTTTATATGACACGAGGATAAGCTCAAGATTTCAAGTTGGTTGGAGCAAGTTTGGAACATAAGCCAAGATGGAACTTAAGGAAACGCATAAGGAAAACATGTCAAGACTCAAGACTCTTCTAGAACCCTCTAAAGAACTCCCTAGGAATCTATGTCCTAGGAATCTATGACCTTCTAGAACAACTCACACTAAGATGGGTTCATATGATTACGAATGCGTAGAGCAACTTACGCCTCAAGAAAATAAGAACCTTAGAAACTTACATGATTAAGAATCAAAAACAAGCTTTACAACTACCAAGATAAGAAGAATGCTAGGTACTACTCAAAGGTGAGGACCAAAGTCCTTAGACATAAAAATTCTAAAATGCTAGGTAATACTCTAAGCATGTTCAATTGTGGCCCATAACTCCCACCACGCGGTGCTTTCCAAGGAGGCCTTTTTCCTCTTCTAGGTGGGATGCCCTGCACCGTATTTCCTTTGCAGGATGTCATGTTTGGCCTCATTCTCCTCACCTAGATGAGATGCCCTGCGCCATGTTATGATTTGCAGGATGCCATGTTCATGTATGCACCAATCACGCGACCTATATGGTCTATGTTAGATTATGTGACCTATATGGTCTATGCCAGATCATGTGACCTTTATGGTCTATGCCATGTTCATGCATGCATCAATCACGTGACCTTTATGGTCTATGCCATATTCATGCATGCATCGAGCACGTGACCTTTATGGTCTATCATGGGGAGTAACCTATGGCCACGATGGAGCAAGAAGAGAGTAAGTTATCCTAGCCATGAATCATGAACCTCCTAAGACCTCCCACGGTACATCATGCTTATGGCTTAGACTACGCTGCTTGGAACGTATGAAGCCTTGAGCGTAAGTCTTAAGACTGTGTCGCTTGGAACACAAGAAGCCTCGGACACGGGTTGACAAGTTTATGTCTAGTACCGTAAGCCCTAAGGGGAGTGTTTTGGGGAACGAATTAAGAAACATAACAAGAACTTACGACAAGAACAAGAACAAGAAAACAAAAAGTGTGGTAACCTAGCATATCAAGGACACGATTAAGAGCCTACAAGTAGGCTGCTTACTGAGTCTTGTACTCATTCTTTATTCTCAATTTTTTTTTCAGGAAATAAGGAGCTGGTCGAGGTCGGGAGCGGACTCTGGAGCAGGTGCCATAAACAAAACTCAACCCGTCGTCCTTCAACCCTTTTGTGTCGTTCCTTAACTTGTATTTTAGCTAATGTGTCGTGTTTTAAAATACTTTGTATAAACTTTATTTTGATATAATTTAAATATAATGTTTTAAATTCTTTTGTTTTATTTTGTGAAAAATTTACCCGTCTTTTTAGAGTCATCGGGTCTGCCCGGTCCTTACAACTTCACTTTTTATTATGAGTATGGACGCGTACATTATGATGATGATGATGACTATCATGCTTGACATGATACATAATGGTCGCTGTACCTCCGGACGTCCGACTACAACCAACTGGTTCGACCATGCAGGCCCAGGGGATGTGCTAGGGCGTCTGGTGAGCCCTTGCTCACTCGTGTGGGTCGTGTGTATAGAGGAGTACTACACATCCAACTTGCCCGGACTGGAGGCCACCTAAAAGAATACGATTTTAAATGATAGGTCTCATTCATGTTGCATGGGTTTGCACACCATGTTTGGTTAATTCACAAAATGGTAGGCATATTAAATCAGCTACAAAAAATGATTCTCACCCATGCAAATCAAGATAAAGTTCTCACATGCAGGAGTTCATAATCCACTTTTGATTAAGATCGAGCCGTATATGATCCTTTTATGAAATATTAATATTATAATTAATGAATTTATAAAGAAAAATTAAATATTATGTGGTCCAATCTTATACAAATTAATTGTATATAATACCCCTACTCACACA
This sequence comes from Cucurbita ficifolia, assembly GCA_033971965.1. Lineage (NCBI taxonomy): Eukaryota > Viridiplantae > Streptophyta > Magnoliopsida > Cucurbitales > Cucurbitaceae > Cucurbita > Cucurbita ficifolia. Next base: position 3,576,397 of record CM066978.1, read on the forward strand.
TTCTCACATGATCGATTTAGATCAAATCACTTGTAATTATGAAATAAATCGTATCAATAATGTTAACGAAATAAGATATCTAACCTTATCCATACACTATAGACTCTTTAGATTATTATTAAAATACATGCCTACCACATCCGGTTCAAGACTGCATTAATAACCTTAAACTTTTCGTACAAGAGACAATATTAAATTTCAAATAAAACAACAAAGTTTGTTATTTAAAATTAAACAATTAATTACAAGGCTTTTAACACATACGTTAACAAAATGCAACTCTATTTTGTTGCAAACGTGGACTAACATATTGAGTACACAATCAGTTCATATCGCCCATTCCTTCAAGAGAATTTGTCATCAAATCCTTAAAATAACGCACTTATAATGAAAACTTTAAATCGAGTGCATCCGTTGATCTTGATCTCCTCAATTTCTCCTTCACTTATCAAAACTTACCTCAACTAACACCTCATCGGTGATTTTTCTTTATTTGACGGGCTACACATATTATTTTTCATTATACATCACTATACGACAAGCTAGACTTAGACCTTTTTTATTCGTTTTTCATTATACATCATTATACATCACTATACATCACTATACGACAAGCTAGATTTAGCATTTTTCATTTAAATATGCGAAAGGCAAGCTTACATTTTATTTTAAGATAATTTCGCAAATTTAAACCCTTTCTTAATTCAAGGGTTTTGCTCAATTCAATTCTACACTGTTCATCGCTCTTTCATGGACACGATTGATTTCTGAAGTGAACAGCTTACCAGAGCTATTTTTAGATCCCCCATTCTCCAACTTACTGTTTCATCACTGCGTTAACCTCGAAGCTTTTTGGCAATTCGAAAATGGCGAAGGCCGCTCCCGATTCACAGAGTAACAGTGCAGCAGTGCAAGCCACCAACGACGATGCCTCTGCCAGTAAATTGTGAGCAAACCCCCTTTAACGCATTATTCCCTCACTATCTTTACGCTTTCGTGATCCATTCTTCGCCTTTTCCAATTTTCAAATTCGGCGCTTCAGATTTTGCTTTGGATAACCATTTTTACTGCCTTCTCAACGTCGTTGAGGCGGTCTTTTGTTTTTACGATTTGATGTTGATTGCATGAAGGCTCTCTTCACCCGCAAGGAACTTTCCAGTTGGTTTACTCGCTAAGATTTTGTTATTTTGTTTGGCATTCGGTGACCTTTAACCCTTTGATATGATAAATCCTCACTCTGTCATATGGGATGCAATCATGCAAGAATTAATTTTAGTTCTACGCTCGCTATAGAATTCCGTTCTCTCAATGACAATTTTGATCTATCATTTTCATTTTCATTTTCATTTGAATCTTGAGTCTGGTCCATTATTTGGCAGAGTTTAAAAATGAGCTGGAAAATTTTTAAATCTTTTATATATATATGCATTGGGGTGTAATATTACCTGCCCCTGTTTGGTTAACAGATCATGTGTTAGAAAGGGCTACATGAAAGACGATTTCATACACCTTTTTGTAAGAAGGCCTGTTAAGAGATCTCCAATTATTAATCGAGGTACAATCTTGTTGCATCTCTTTAAGTATGTCAGTTTTTTAAGAACTTTCTTTACTCACTTTGTAGTAATTTTCTTTACATTGTTGCTAATAAGGTTATTTTGCCCGTTGGGCCGCACTGAGGAATCTCCTCTTTCAATTCCTCAATGTTGGAAGTAACACAGAGGAACATACCAAGAAGCAGATATTGTCGCTTGGAGCTGGCTTTGATACAACGTACTTCCAATTGCAGGCAAGCTGCTTATTTAGGTCACGGGCTATAACATCTTTAGCATATTCATTTATTCTCCTTTTATATGTACATTGTATCTTCTATATCGATCGTATATATTTATATTCATATTTTTCTTATCACATGTAAACTAATTCTTAGGGTTGGATTTGAAAGATTGATCTTTTTCTATCTTCTTTGCGTTTATTGTAATCATGTTTAGTTGTCTCTTTGTGACTTCCTTTGCTTACATTCTCCGTTTGCTCCAATTAACCTCCCACTTGAAGTTGATGCATTTGTATTATGCTTTTATTTATTTGTTTTTTTTTTTTTTTTTTTTTTTTTTTTTTTTTTTTTTTTTTTTTTACAGAATGAGGGTAATGCACCACATTTATACGTGGAGTTGGACTTTAAGGAGGTTCGATTTGGAAACCTTATTCCCCTGCTTTTTCGACAGTCTTACTTTTGTAGGAATATGTAAATGGGCTTAAATTTTAATTCAATGAGAAGAAAATTATGTCAACTGCCAATATATTACCTTTGTGGTTTTCTTTGTAGCATTGAATCTTCACATTCTTTATATATGTCCAACACGCCTCACTGGAATTCAGGGTTATGCAGTTCTTAATTTATCTATTTTTGTCCAGGTGACTGTTAAGAAAGCTGCAATAATTGAAGCCTATAGTCAGTTGAGAGAAAAACTCAGTGGAACAGTATCTATATCCCAAGGTAAGTGGTCTGTGCTATCATTTCAACATGTTTCATTTTTATATTAGAGGTGGCAGGCACAAATCTCAACCTTGTTATATATCCATTATTGTTCTTTTTTCCATGTCATTTGACATTTATGGTTGGTTTCAAGGTTTTTCCTGGACCACAATGTTAAGATATAATACTCTTTCTGATTTCATATGATACGGAGCTTTTCTGCTGCCCCTAGGCTACATTAAAATTCCATCTTAATTTTATTGATATTTCCCTTTCTACTAGATTGATTGATGAGTTAACTTGATTGCTTTAAATTCCTAAATTTTTTTTCCGTGAATACGAGGAACACTTGGATGTTTGAAACTTGTTGTTACATAGTATTTTTTTTTCCAGTTTAGAATTGGAGTACAATAACTATATCCATTTAAAGAGGGCGTATAGATTGAGTAATGTAATTGTGTGTTGTTTTCGTTCATGTTACGAAATTTCCCGTCTCTCAAGCTCGAAGATCTCAATTGATGTCGAAAAGGGAACTCTTGTATCTATTAATCTTAAGCCTTGAAATGGTTTCCACCATGTAACTTTTGCAGTTAATGTTCTGTAAAAGAGCTGAGTAATTCTTATCTTTGTAGAAGACAGAGTAATTCTTATCTTCGAAGTGGTCTTGCAATTTGCGATGTGTACAATTTCTCTCATCAATTCACGAAGAATTTGTTTTTGATGCTTGTTTGTTCTCTTGAGGTTTGGGTTCATTGGTTCTTTCTTGGTGTATTGGGACTCTTTTTTGCTCTTCTCCTTGGTGGATTTTCCAATTGGAGTTGTCTTTGGCTTGGTTTTCGTTATTTTGTCTCTTTCCTTGCTATTTTCTTTTGTTTTGTTCACACAGTGTTTTTCGTTGTTTTTGTCTCTCTTATATATTTTTTTGCTCTTTTTTGGGTTACTATAATGTTTTTTTTTTTGTGCTTCGTTCGGTTCTTTTCTCTCGCTCTTGCAGTGTTTGTATCTTTGAGCTTTAGTCTCTTTTTTAAGTTTCATTTCTTGTCAAAAAAAAAAAAAAACACAACCTTTTACAATCGTCTCAAATACAATGGTGTATTTGTAATTTTCCTCTTATTATTTGCATTTCTTAATTTTCTATAAATTCGTGTCCAACATTACCATAATTTTCTCAGATTTTAATTTGTGATGAAATATAATTTTCATTTATTCTCCACTTGCTTAATAGGAAAAGTGCAACAGTATTCTTTCTGATTGGTGTCAAATGCTAATAATATTATTTAAAAAAGGCTTATACTTAACGTCAATCTTGTACTTTCTAGTGACACATTTTATTTGCCGTTTCCTGTAATAATTCCCCTTTGAACGAATGCACTAATCTTTTAAGGTTCTTTTTATACTACTGATGGGAAATATAAATGTATGTATCATATGGATGCTAGAATGAGAAATATATAAGACTGATTTAATGAGCTATTGAACTTGAGTGGAAATCTGGAAGATAACGGGATCTAACGTTTCCTGCAATTTTAGTTTACTTCTTGTTGTTGTCCTTGTAATTGTAACAAATGGTTGTTGACCCTGCAGTATTACATTTTAATTTGATGGAAAACAGCGGCAAACACATTCTACATGTTTTTTTGGCCATTTTCCTGCTTCTCAAAATATATTCATGTATTTTCAACTGCCATACATATCATTGCTTTGCAGAAAAAGGAGAAGTCCATAGCGATCATTACAAGCTACTCCCTATTGACCTGCGTGATATTGATAAGTTAAATGATGTATTGGCTATTGCTGGTATGGATCCCAGGTATGGAAGCACAGAAGATTTTTCACCTCGTGGTCTAGTATTTAGAGTGCTTTGCACGTCCTTAACTATTTGGTGGATCATTTAGGTCTTTTAAGGTCATATTTCATATTTCATATTTCATTCACGAGAGTTGTTCTTTTAATGTCTTTTGTGATATGCTTACTCGTCTTTGAATTCGTTGGTCATGTGATCTTTTTAGTCATGGTGTCTTGGAGCCTGTAGGTCCTTGTGGGGGTTAAGGGGGTGGGATATTTGGATGGATGAGTGGGCTGTTCTAGTGAAATATAAGAGTGGGTTTGCACATCTGATAAGTACAACAATTTCCCTACTTTTTGGCTTCACATGGAAATTATTAATATCTTTTATCCTGATATTGTTATCAGTTTGCCGACATTTATAATTGCAGAATGCGTTTTGATATACGTGGATCCAGATTCGAGCCATACTATCGTTGGTTGGGCATCAAAAGCATTTTCAACTGCAATATTTTTTTTATATGAGCAGGTTTTGCTTATCTGAACTTGAACAAGTTTTATATCTACATCTCTGGTGGAACTTTTTCCTTTTGAATTCATTTGTATTCTTGATATCTCCACTGGGACATGACTTTGTTTTAATTGATGGTTTGGTAACTTGCGACTGCAATCTTTAACAGATTCATCCGGATGATGCCTTTGGACAACAAATGATCAGAAATTTAGAGGTACAACTGTCTTTGATAGTTCATGAATTATGAATTTTTTCGTAGTCTATTCTTTTCTTTCTTCTTCTTCTTCTTCTTATTTTTTTTTAAAAATTAAACAAGCTTTTATTGAGAGTAATGATCGAAAACAATAGAAAACAAAACGGCATTAAAAAAACCAGCACAACTAACTGAACCACCCCCACCCTAATAACTATACCAAAGGGGGTCCAACCTTTTTTAAACCAAACAAAAAAAGAAACGAAACTTTTGATTGAAGAAATGGAAAAAGAAAAGAAAAGAAAAGAAAAGAAAAGAAAAGAAAAGAATGGGACCATTCAGCCACTTAAAATGACAAAGGATATATTTAAGTTTTAAATATTTCAATTGAGGCAAATATCTCAAAGGAGAAAATCCAGCAAAAGCCTTTGAGATAGAATACCAAGAGGAAGTCTAGCGGCTTGCTGTGGAAAATTCTTTCATTCCTTTCCATCCAAATTTCTGAAAAAATAGCTTTAACTGCATTTACCCATAAAAGATTGGCCTTAGGATTCAAGGGAGGGCCAATAAGTGGAACGTTAACATTGAAAATATTAGTGAAAATCCACTTGGAATATCTTCGTTAGAGCCAATATGTACTGGTGAGAGAATACCCAAAAATTAGAAACATTTTAAAGAATCCTTCATATTTATAATGTATCATTTACAACTTGAGGTTAAGTTCTTGATTATATATATGTACAAATAAATCGAAACTTACTATACACTATATGTTACAATACACGATACACTAAATTTTAACTTCGATACATTTAACAAAATCAGAAAGTGATTTTGTATGAATTAATAAATAATCAGTTTTACTAAACACGCTGAACAGTTAAAAACTTCCAGAATTGCTCTTGACCCCACCAAAAGCAATCCCAAATGCACCTTTAGTTTTATTCTATTTTGGCTTCTATTGTTGTGCTGTCTTTTGTATGTTTTTTGTATTCTTTCATTTTTCTCTGTGAGAGTTCGACATTCCTTAAAAAAAAAAAAAAAAAAAAAAAAGAGAGAGAAAAAAAAAAAAAGAGAATCAGAGTTGGGTAGTTTCAGCTTACTAGTTTCGTAACAAGTGTCTTATTTTATCCCAAGTTTCCAGCATAAGTGCTCTCCTCTACTATCTGTTCTCATATTCATGCATATTCACGTCTATGCTCTCTAGGACACATAACGTATATCCAATATAATATCCGGGCATACATGGGTACATAAGCCCTATAACAAACTACCATGCATAATACATACATATAACAGTGTCTAACATGCTCAATCAACAAATTTACAAACATACAAACATACGAGACATACTAGAGTCCTCATAAAGTTGGGACTGATCAGTGTTTATAACATGCAATCAGAAGCTTTAAACATAATATCGCGCTAAACCAGAAAACGTCTAGGTTTCTAGGCTTAACTATATGCAACCTAATTAATTAGGTTTGTCGCCATGTTTTCTAATAAATATACAACTAGCTCAAATAGGCTCATTACCATGCTACCAGAGAAATATCTAACTTGATTAACTAGGTTTATCCTCAAGATTCCAAAAGAATATCTAACTTGATTAACTAAGTTTTTCATCATGCTTCCTAAAGAATTTTGCCTATTATCTTAATCAGCCCCTACAAGTATTACTTGAAATAATCCATGTGGCTCCTTACATGTTTGTTGACTTTTCGAGCTTGTTTCGGGTCTTCAATAGTTTCCAAAATTTCCAAAAATCTTCAATTAGATCATAAACCAAGCCAACACATTAGTACCATTGAAATCGGGGGGAGATTATGACAAGAAGGGTGTAAATTGGCTAAAATAAGGGTATTAGATTCGGGTTTGAGTCTTACTAGACTGGTCGGGTCAGCGATGACAGTTTGCGGGTTAACTCCTTCTTTTGCTTCCTCACAATTCTCCCTCTCTTCTTCGGGGTTGCAAAGAGACCGCAACCCTTCTTTCGTCTTCTCTTCTTCGTTCTCTTCCTTTGAGCAACGATTGTCCACGAGAGTTGCACGAAGCTTCAAGGTCTCCTCTGCCTGAACATACTAGATGCGTGAAGTTTTGTTAGGGTTTGAGAGTGAGAATCGATGGAGAAGGGATTTTCTGAAAACCCTAGGGAAAACTCACCAAAATATGAGTGTGTTCTAGCACCTTCCCTTTTGAGGTTCCTCAACTGAAATCCCTCGACTTTCAAGTTGCAACGCATTTTTAGATGGCACGAAACGACTGGAAAATCTCTGATGACGATGTGTATTTCCTCAGACCTTAACGTATTCCTTCTCCAATCGCCTCCCACTTGTTTTGACCACCTTTACGGACCCCAAATCCCTTGTAATCCGACTTCAACTTCTCCTCCTGGCACGATAGAGCCATCGTACCATTGTGGCCGTCGGCCACAGTGTACGAGGCGTCTGCAATACGCTTTATTCCTCCCCCCTTTATATTATTATTATTTTTTATTTTTTTTCCCGCTATCCTCCATCACCAAGGTTTCCCTCCTTTCAAAAAGTTTCAAAAAGTACTGTCACACATATGTGCAACAAGGTAGCTCGCTTAGGTCATAGGGCCAAGGGGTGGTGGAGAGCTAACACCATGCCTCCCCCTAAGGTACATTTTGAGGCATTTTTGGTCTGGTAGGAGGAAACATGATTTTGGTGAACGGTCGTATGGTCTCGTGGAGCGTCCATCCGATGTTCGATCAATACCAAATTTAGCGAGCATTCATATTTCATATGGACGGACTTAACTCCAAAGCCGCATGCCCAAACTCTTTCCGGAACCCCGACTTTTGAGGTTAAGGCTTGAGGCCCTACCCGACCTTTTATCATGCCTATCTTTGTCCCTCTTGTCTATTTGTTGCCTCCATTGTGCCTATGCCTCATCATGGCTTCAATGCAAACTTTATATGGTGTGTTAGATGATGCAACGTCCTCCTTAGTCGCATCATGACACTTGTTTGTCTTGGTCATCACGTGGCCGGATGGGCGCCACTTGAGGGTTGCCACCTTGTCTATCTCTATGTGAGGGTCACATCCTACTCCTTTTGACCCTACTCCTTTTTTTTAGTAAGGTTGTGATACCAAGTACTTAAATACTTGAGGTTATATTGTACTATGTTATCTTTTATAGTTGAATACTATTTTAGTTGTTTGGGTTCTATAAAGTCGCATCCAGATTTTTAACTTTTGGATTCCATATCAAGTTGTCTGATTGTATAGAATTTTAAAGAGCAACAGATAGCTACATGTGTATGTAAACTCCTGCTTTCTAAAAAAAAGTTATATAGATATTTTCACTATATTCTATAGGTATCTGTCTTTCTCCAAGATTGTGCGATCTACTCATTTATATGAAAGAATTTAATATATCTGTGAACATTATTGATTCAGAGTCGAGGCTGTGCTTTGTTGGGTATCAATGCTACACCAACATTACTTGCAAAGAAGAAGCTTTTTCTTGACCAAGGATGGCAGGTAATTTTTCTTTTTGAAATTTTCTTTGCAATAAAATGAGGCTGAAATACTGCATGTTTCCGTTCTCGGAAAATTCCCTTCTCCTTGGCAAACCAAACGACTGATTTAATATTGGAAGTTAAAAAGATAGAACTGATTCCCCAAGTATTTAAGGTTCTTGTAACCTCCTCACTTCAGTTTTCCCACTCAATGCCTAAACCAACCAGACTATTCCTTGGCGTCATCTCCTTCCCTTCACTCTATTTATTCCCTCTCTTTATAACTAATTCCGTGGCTAATGACTGATATACCCTCAGTACCCTAATAATATTTAATTTCCTTATGGTATTCCTTACACTTAGATCATTACACGTCATTCTCATGGTAATAGTGAATTTGCAAAGCTTTTACCGTAGAGAAATTTGATGTCTTGAACCATTTTTGCTGAAGTATAAATAGGTGTTCACAATGGCTTACACTTCGAAAAGCCTTGAACAAATGCTTCCCCTTGGATAATATAGTTATTTGAAAGCATTTTTTTGGCCATTTATTGATATTACATAGGGAACAAATAATGTTGCTATTGATTACATATAATTGAACTGAACTGTGCAATGGATATTTGACCATTCAGGTTTTTTTTATTTTGAGAGAAGTAACAATTTCATCGATGAATGAAATAGAGAGAGTTAATAGCTACCAAATACCAAGAAGTGAGTTGCATGTTAGATCACCCATTGGAAATTAGAGAGGAAAGAGCATGATTGCTAAAAGGGCATTCACAGCTACACCAGTAAAGAACATTAAAAATAACCAAATTTAGGAAATCATCAAAGGTAAAAGAAATGTCCTTGAAAATTCTTCCATTCTGCTCTCTCCAAAGAGTCCAGAAGAACACCCGTTAAACACAAGCCAAAAATCATCTTAGGACCATGAAACAGATGACCCACAAAAACAGAAGCAAGAATCTCATAAGGAGTACAAGGCATGACAAAAGACCACCAAAAGAATCCAACATGTATATCCAATAGCGATATGCAAAGGGTCTTAATGCAAATAAATGGTCCGCACATTCAGCATTTGAACCACACATGGGTAACCAGGAGGGCGAGAGAAGTAAGGCATTCAATGTTGAAGACGATCAACTTTATTATTCCCCCATGACTAAGTTCCCGTTAGAAAACTTCTATACTTTTTGGGTAAACATCCTTCCAAATCACGAAATAAGGTAAAGTTAGTTTAGCTCACAACTATTCGAGTTCGAATCTCACTCAAATCCTCCATCAAAGAGCAAACCGTGAAAGTTTAAGAAAGATTAAGAGGCCTATACCAAGAGTCATTTGTAGTCCCCAATGCAATTGAAGATAAAAGATTGGAGAGGATAGCCCATTCCGTAATTCAAACTCATTTAAGCCCTCCAGTCGTATAAATCATAAGCTTGTTGAGAAGCATTCCACAGAAGCAATTGAATCATTTGACCGGAGTCACGTCAGAAACCCGTAAGAAAACCATTTTAATCCGTATTTGAATACGATCAACAATAAGAGCTATGGTTGAACTAATGAATCACCATGATGACTTTGAAGAACCCCTTTGAGTATGCCAAAAAACAAACTGCATCCATAAATGTCCAATTGGTAAGAAAACGAGGTACGAAGAACCATAACAAGAGAATAACAACGATAACAAGTAACTCCAGCAATTTTGAGAGAGTTGGGAACTCTCCGCCCTATCCAAAGTTGATAGGCAACATTAGTAGGATGGTAGTAATAATTATATCTGTTTGCTTTGGTTATAAGTAGAGGTAGGTAGTGATTTTGGTAGGGAGATCATTTTAGTGGATTGTCCATTTGTGGTACTTAGGGAGAGAGATAATCCTCTGGAAAGGCTATTGTTATAGTGTAATTTCTTTGATATTACAATATATTACTATCTTGTGTTTCTTTGTGTCTTCTTTTGTTGGGATACCTAAGAATTGGTATTAGAGCACGTTCATCTTGGGAAGAACGAAAGAACAGAGAAATTGATGGACAAGAAGGCTGGCGAATGGAAATCGATGGGCAAGGATTGAATCACAAAGGTCTGAGGGGTACATGATATTGTGAGTGAAAAGATTGGTTGATGATGAAGCTATGTTTGTTGAAAGGAGCTGGTGAGGATGAGGAGAGCTATGGGTCAGCTGTCATTATTTATAAACCCAAAAACTGACCCATCATTGGAAGATCCTACCCACGCGAAAAGAAACCCTACTTGCCACCAATATACATCGCCATATGCCAACATCGACCACCGCCCTCACCACCACTCACCTCACTTGGCCGTTGGACTGACAACCAACTAGCTTGGGTTCTGTGAATTCATTACAATATAAAAAAAAAAAGAAAAAGAGATAAACATAGACACAAGAAATAAACCACTTATATATATAAAAATTAGAGCTCATTTTCTATGTATAAGAATTAAGCAGAAATAAACATAGACTCAAGAGAGCCTTTATCCAGATTGGGCGCACGTGAGTCTACCAGGCGACTCGCACGCCCCCTGGGCCTTTCATAGTCAGGCTGGCTGTAGCCGGACGTTTGGAGGTACAACAAACCCCCGAATATCATGCAAGGCAAGACATGATGATCATCATCATAGTGTACGCATTCGTACTCATCATCATAAAAAGAGAAGTAACCCGATGTAAATGGACATATAGTATGCATGAGGTCCCTAGAATTTTCATCATTCATGTGACACAATCCCACACATCCTTCACATATAACTCTATGTAACATGCATGCATAAGCCTTCATACATTCATTATTTATAGCATCATCTAGGGGTTGTGTATCAGAAAACACTTCATTGTAATGTAACATGGCATTTCGTGCATGCACATCATCGTAACATGAGATGTTATCATATATGTCATATCATCCATATACATCTTATGTCATCATGTCAGTGTATCAGTATTCAGCATACCATCATAACATCATAGTATCATCGCAATGCATCATCATATCATATCAAACCACATCATCATAATACATGATCATATCATGTCAAATCGCATAATCATAACATCATCATAATACATCATCATATCATATCAAATCGCATAATCATAACATCATCGTAATACATCATCATATCCTATTAAATTGCGTCATTATAACACATAATAATATTACATAAACATACATGACACGTGCAAGGGCCACTGGGCACGTGTCATCATACATAAGACAAGCCTTCCGATTGAGTCGATAGTAAGGTCACTTACCTGATTAGCTTAAGCTGTTGTCACCAATTTATCCTTAACGAAAGTTCGATTTTGTCTTTTGAAATCCAAGTCAACCTATGTGAGGCCATGACATCAATTTCATGTTCAAACTTCTGCAAAATTAATTATTTCGCTAAATTTTACCGTGGCCATGTGTTAGACTTCATGTGGATATTAGACACTTTGCATGATTAGTCTTGGAAGGTTTATATATGTTTGTTATAATATTATTTTCATACAAACTATTTAAACCATTTAACAATTTTTGGATCTTTTTTTTTCTCTCTGTGTTTTTTTTTAATAATTCTGTTCACTCCTACTTTTGGCCAATTTTAATCGATTTTCCAAGAATGGTTACCAATCATGATATGACTTCCTAAATACATCAATTGTTCTTAGTATTTAATTTCTAACTAAAATCTAAATAATTGCAAGGAAAATTTAAGATATAACTTGGTGTGATTTCCTAAAGTATATGTATCATTTTGGTATTTCTTTTCTATCTTTTCTAGCACAATTCAAGAGATTTGTAATGAAATTGATAAATTCTGACGAAAAGTGAATTTGATAATTGACGTACCGAAATGGTCTCGAAACGATAACATTACTCTTTGTGGGCTTGAATCTGTGCAATACCGGAAGACGAACAATGTACGTTTGTAGGATTGAGATAGGTTGCCGGCTTTTTCTTTTCTTTTCTTTTTATTATTATTAGTTTTTTAAAATCTTTTCTGGTTGTTACATCTAGTGAGCGTTACACAAAGCTATTAGAGTATGAGTTTTAGATGAACAGAATGTTCCCATTTTGGACACTGAATGTTATAGAATGTGGTCTAGTGAACCTTTTAAACGAGGAACATTTTGTAGTTGTCCAAGCCACCAATGAGGTCGGCAAAATATTAAGGCAAAAATGCACCTGACTCAGAGTAGAAAAAGATTCATGACAATGTGAAGATAGAAACTTAGAGTTTGAGGTAGGCAACAAGGCATGCTTGAAGATGACCTTGATTAAAGATGTTCTGAGGTTTGGATGAAAGGACAAATTAAGTCCACGCTTCAACGGGCCTTTCGACATTCTGGATCGAATCAGACCGGTGACATACAAATGAAAGGTTAGTAAGAATCTTAGCCCATGTAATGAATGCCTTATGTAATCGAGCAATAGCCTTCGTTAAGGTACAATGACAAAAACCACCAAGCAGAAGAAGCCACATGAGGACAGAAGGATGGGATGAGAGAAAAATATCGATTCAACACTTTCGAGGACGAAAGAAGCCTTCGTTAAGGTACAATGACAAAAACCACCAAGCAGAAGAAGCCACATGAGGACAGAAGGATGGGATGAGAGAAAAATATCGATTCAACACTTTCGAGGACGAAAGAAGCCTTCGTTAAGGTACAATGACAAAAACCACCAAGCAGAAGAAGCCACATGAGGACAGAAGGATGGGATGAGAGAAAAATATCGATTCATGATTTAAACACTTTCGAGGACGAAAGTTTTTTTTAGAGGTATATGATGTAACAACCAAAAAAGACAAAAGTAGAAAAAGATAATAATAATAATAAAAAAAAGAAAAGAAAAGAAAAAAAAGGTTTGTAACCTCCTTCAATTCCACGACCCAAAAATCTCTCCTCATTTCTTTGAGAAAAAAAAAAATTCCCTTAGGTTTTTCTACGGTAAAAGTTCTTTTTTACAAAAGCTAGAGTTTTTCCATAAACTTCCTACGAAATGTACACTATTCGTCCTTTGGTATTGCACAGATTCAAGCCCACAAGAATAATGTTATTGTTTCGAGCCCACATATTCACTTTTCGTCAGAATTTCATCAATTTCGTTACAAATCTCTTGAATTGTGCTAGAAAAGAAATACAAAAAATGATACATATGTAAATCAGAGTAAGTTATATCTTAATTTTTTTTTTATCATAATTTCGTTACAATTATTTAGATTTTAGTTAGAAATTAAATACCAAGAACAATTTATGTAGAAATCATGTCATGATCGGTAGTCAATTTTAAAAAATCGATTAAAATTGGCCAAAAGTACCGGTGAACCGAATAAATAAAAAATAAAAAAGAGAGAAAGAAAAGGGAAGATTTGAAAATTATTAAATTGTTTTAAATTGTTGGTATGAAAATAATATTCTAATAAACATATATAAACATTCCAAGACTCTAATTATGCAAAGTGTCTAATGTCCGCATGAAGGAATACATGACCACCCTAAAATTTAGCGAAATAGTTTTGCAAAAGTTTGAACTTGAAATTAATGTCATGGGCTCACATAGGTTGACTTGGATTGTAAAAACAAAATCGAACTTTCATCAAGGATAAATGAGTGACAACAACTTAACTTAATCAGGTAAGTGACCTTACTATTGACTTGGTTGGAAGACTTGTCTTATGTATGATGACAAGTGTGTAGTGACCCTTGCACGTGTCATGTATGTTTATGTAATATTATGATGATGCATTTTGATATGATATGATGATGTTATGTTATGATATTACGTCTTATGTTAGTATATGACATTGTTATTTCTAATATACTTTGGTTTATTTTATTATCCTTTCGTATTGTTATCTTTTTCTTAAACATGTAAGTCCATGACATTGTTCATGATGAAGACATTTTAAATGAATGTTTTCGCATAAGAAGTTACGTCATGATACGGTAGCGACTTTAGGTCAGTAGAAAACTAGGGTCGTTACAGAATCGGCAATATTGGTAGGGAAGTAGTAGGGGTGTAAGAGTAATTAGATAAGGGTGCTTTAATTATAAATGTAGGTAATTAGGATTCATGGAGGGGTCAGATTGTCCATTTGTGGGACTTAGGGAGATAAATAGCCCAGGTAGGGGTATACATGGGTTGGGTTGGGTTGAGGGAAGTTTTTGGACCAACCAAAAAGTTCGGGTTTGTTGGATTAGTAATCCAAGCCAACCCAACCCGAAAGTTCGAGTTGGGCTATCGGGTTGTTTAAAAAAAATAATTTTTTAAAAACTTTTATTTATCCACCATTCATAATTATTCGAAAAATTAATCTATAATCATTCAAGAAAAGAAATTCTCCATCAACAACAAACGAGAGTTGTAATATCCTAACATAGTACAACATTGTCATAGAACTTAAAACAACTAAATACGACACTTTTTGAGCAATTGGTTATTCTACAACGTTGTCATAGAACTTAAAACAACTAAATACGACACTTTTTGAGCCATTGGTTATTCTACCCGTAAGGAAAATATAAGGATAGATCTTGAAATTTAAAAAACAATAAAAACAAAAACAATTAGTTTAATATGCATAACAAAAATAAAAAATATTGTTTTAGTTGAAGATTGTTATGTGTGAGTACCCTGTGATGTTCTCTTTAGTGACAGTACGTTCTACATTCCTGTATATTTATTGTATGCATGTATGTACTTCTTCCAGACCTATTTAATCTGTTTTTGGTTTAATTATTTATTGAAGACTATTTGAATATTGTCTCTTTTGGCTGATAGACAGCTGCAGCATGGGACATGCTGAAAGTGTATAATAACTTGATCGAAGCTCAAGAAAGGCGAAGGTTTGTTTTAGAGTGGTTTTAGCCATCCTCCTTCCTTTGTTTATCTATTGTTGTCAATCTGATGCCATGGTTTGTTTAGTGAATGATGTTTGATGCATTGGTAAACTTGCTTGTGGAAGAAAAAGTTGGAATCAAATAGTTGAAATATATGAGTGATAAAAAAAGAAAAGAAAAGAAAAAAGTTCAACACCAAACTTCATTTTAGATACATTTGTAATTATATCTAGTGAGATAGAAGGGAATTTTGCTTAATATATTGGTAAAGTTGTGTCTCAAATCTACGAGAATGAATATGGATACAAGACACTAGATACGACACCGACATGGCATGTCGCCATTTTTTAAAATTTAGGACATGGACAGGACAAATACACATTTATACTAGAAGGAAACTCAAAGTCAATGATTTTATACATGCTTAAAAAATTAATTTGATGTATTTCACTCTCAAAATTTATTATTTTTGTCATATATATGTTTATTTAGTATACTTAACAACCGTTCGATGCATGTCTAAAAATTGATGAACATACTTTGACTTTCTACAATTGACGTCTAACACATCTATACACTAACAAGTGTTCAATACGTGTTCAACTAAGTATTGGACACGTGTTGGACATGGATATGCTAGCCAAAGTAAAGTGTATGTGCTTCTTAGTCTTAAACTAATGTAGCTTTTTACTTGTAATTATTTTCATTGTTTCTTTTATTTGTTTCTGTAAGCTTTCTAGTTACCTTAGGTTGAAATTATATTACCTTATAATTGATTCTAATGCCTTATAATGGTTTCAACTACAAAAATGTTGTAGTATTGTTAGGACCTCGAATACTAACATTTCAAGCAATTCAATCGAAGGAAAAAAAAAAAAAAATTGCTTCGAAATTCTAATGTTGACTGAGAATTGAAATTAGATCTGTGATGAAATATTTCTCTTTGACTTGCAATATCTTTGATGAGGTTATGTAAATAACCACTCCAATGTTCACTTTGAAGAATGAAGAGACGTTTGTACAGTAATAAACCCCGGGATCGGACTAATTTCTGTATCAATATGTTGTATAATCTAATTAGTTAACAAGTATCGTGTATTCAGCATGTGCCTTTTTGAAGGTTTATTGATGTCTTCTTTTCTTTCATATGATTTTCCTTCTTTCCTCTTTGATTTTTCCAATTTGTTCAAGATGTATAACAGGGAAGATTTTCATGTTTGACACTTTTGTTCTTTAGGATTGAACGGCTGGAGTTATTTGATGAATTTGAGGAGTGGTACATGATGCAGGCAAGTTTATAACCTATTGTTTTAATGAGAAAAGGCGTGAGCGTTTGAATTCCCTTTCTTCTTTTCTTGTAGTTCCCTGCTCAAACTGTTGAGATTTGAGTTTTTTCCTTAACTTATTGTGAGTTTCATTGGATGGTTTCCAGGAGCATTACTGCGTGGCTTATGCAATCAATGATTCCCTGGTGAGTCTATTTCGTGACCATATTTGCTTAATATTTTCTTTTATGATTCCTTGTTAAGCGACTCCATGTTCTTGACTAATTTATGGCAATGATTTGTGAAATGTAATGATCTTGCCACATAAATTTGATTTTGTCTTATAATGCTGGTATTAGACATATTCAATCATTTCAAGCAAGTATTTGTCATTTATCAAATTCATTTTGTTTATTCTTCTGGTCCTATTTACTAAAAGTGTTTCTATTTTACAAAAGATACTGAAAATTCCTTGATGAATGGCGGCATTACAAGGGGGAAAGTTTGTTCTTTATCATCATTCATACTGGCTCATTAGTTGCTTCCTTTTGTGACCCATTTTCACTAGCTTTTTAGACTTTGATTCTCTTGTGTGGTCACTTTTTCCTTTACATATGTTGTGAACTGGCTTTATCATGAATCTGTTTGTCATGAGTGCTCCATGTCTTAATGAAGAAAATGTTCAAAATGGCTTTATTATTTTATTTGTCATGCAACTGTTAACACGATGGCTTTGATTATTTAATGATGAAACTTGACATATGTGTAATGAACTGGCACAATTGTGGACAATATGAATGGCTTAGCTAGATATTCGTGTCTTCTTGTCTTCATTTCATTTACTTCCCGTTTGAAGGACACTGTCTTATAACTCTTATGTTGCTTTCCTTTTATGACCCCAGGGGCTTTTTGGGAATTTCGGCTTTCCCCGAGACCCGAACGCGCTTGACCCTCCCTCACCAGCTGAGATGTAAAGAGCTTCCTTCTGGCTACTGCAGCTGCTGGCAATGCTCTGACTGACTCTACCAAGATTTGTTGAAGAATTTAAGGTATCTTCTGGAGGACTTGGACTCTCATATAAGTTATCTCTGTATAAGTATGTTGATATTCATTTGTTTGAGTTGCTGGGAGTTTAATATTTGATTGAATAAATCTTTTCTTTTGCCCTCTTGTTCTTGATTGAGTTGTTCCAGATGTTTGGAAAGTGGTACATGGTGGGCCCCTTGAGTTGAAGCATGTAGTAATTAATGGCTATTTTGACTTGTGGGGACTGTGCCATGTGCCAAACATAATTCGCCACTGTTGCCCTCTTTGCTTTATTGCTCCACTTCTCTTTTCTCATCTCTTTTTAGTTTGTTGGGATTGGATCAAAGAAATTATGCTACAAATTGACACTTTATAGGCTCAATTATGCCTATATTTTTCTATGTTCTACTTTTTTTTTTTTAGTCTATAAACTTTGTATAAAAGTCTACTTTTCGATGATTTGTTTCGATCTCGATATCAGGCAAGATTTTGGTTAAATATGATAAAAATTTATAAAAAATTCTTGCCTTTACTAGGTAAAATATTCGATATCAGGTAAGTTCTAAATTGGTAAATGGCAAAGAAAAGTTTGTATTGAATTACCCAAATGCATTGTTTTATTAGGTGAATGTGGATAGTTTTATACTTTTGAAGTGTATAAAAGATTGTATATGCCTTTATTACATGACCTCGACTACATGGGATTCTTGCCTTTACTTGAAAAATAGTTAATAATAATAGGAGTATTTCAGGAAGCGACTCCACCGCTAAGGTTAGAAAATGTGAGCACGTCTAATTGTGATTGTCATGATTGATGAGATCTAAAAATCATGTCTATAGCTTTAGGTTAAAATTTCATTCTTTGGTGGGTTTGGATAGCCTATGCACATGTACGTGGACTCACTAGGAAAATACCTTATTTTCGTAAATTCTAAGTCTGCATATAGGCTTACATACTCGTGTTGTTAAACTACGAAGATTCAAAATCATTCTTTAAATTACATGTCAATACAAATATGTGAGGAAAAGTAATCTATGCTCAATATACATACAACAAACGTGAGGTTCTATATAAAAATCATGGTTTTGTAGGATGATGTATACATTACTTCCATGTTAACACAACGTATATTCTTAACCTACACAACCATTATAACATATTTTAATTCATGGTTCCGAGAGCCATACACATGATCAAACATACAGTCATATCAAATAAACTATACATATTCATATTAATATAATAACACGTAGTAAACAAGCACAAGACGTGTTATTCATGCAAAATACAATTTCATTCCAACTAACCCCTAAGCATTCCATCGGTAGGTTCACTTACATTTCAGACTTTCTTTTGTTCTCCTGAGCTAGTTTTGGTGGCCGAACATTCCTAAGTTCAATTTCACTTGACCTAATATCATCTACGTTATCCATCTATTAAAAAAAATTGAGCTTAGAGCCATCACGTGGGCCAATTTAGCTTAAACCTTCTTATTATTGTTAATTGTCCAAAGCAGTAGTGATATTGATATTGACCTTCTTTTTAACCTTAACTACATAAAAAACGGTTCTAAAATGGCCCTAAATGGCAGGATGGAGCAAAATTAATTATTAATACTTTTCTAAATGCCCAATGAAATGAAAGTTTCGTTACTATTATTATTATTATTATTATTATTATTATTATTATTATTATTATTATTATTATTGTTGTTGTTGTTGTTATGTTTGGTTGTATGAATCATCACTCAAAAACAAACATATTTGATTATGTAATATTTTTTTGAAACACAATATATTATTACACTAGAAGAATTTGAACATATAATTATAGTTTTCTTCGAAGAAAATGTTACATTTACAATTTCGAAGAACATATCCAAAAGTTGGTGCTCTAAATCCAATGTGGAATCATTGATGTGTTGACTATTTGTTTTAGGCATGTTTGGAAGAGTACCCTTCTATATTTTATTTATTTATTATTATTATATATTTATTTACATAGGAAAATTGAAGAAAACATGTGTAATGGCGACTTTTCTAAACCTAGATTGACTTGGAGTAGTTGTCAATTAAAAACAACACAATTTTTAAAACATAAATCTTCGTAACATAGTATCAAAATCTTGTTTGAGACTTTCAAAGTTAATATTTATAAATTCGTCGTCATAATAATACTGTGAAAGCAAAGCATGATGACATGAACTCAATGCCACAATCAGCAATCGAACTCATCACATGCGTGTTTCGAAGAGATCGAGTACTAAAAATACAAATAACTAACCTCCATGGTGGGAGTTTAGATATGCACAACATGCAAGGACATGTGGGGCCCCAAATTTGTGAAAATATTGGTGACCAAGTGTCAATTAACGTACTAACCGACAATGCCAGCTCTCTAATGGTACATATTTATGAATCTTGATGAACTTTGCTCAATGGGAACGGACAATTAGCCAATACAACTTTAGCCACTCTTATGTAAGACGTCATGAAACTAATGGGTAATTGCCACAAAAATATTTTCATAAATTATACATATCATTCCATGCGTGCACGTGGTCCCATGATTGATTTTCAATAACATAGTAAATGCATGTATATCCATCGTATAAATTACATACAACATAAACCATCACAACTTACGTATCTAAGTTGCTTACCTCTAGAATACAATTTTCCACAAATATGTTCCATCATTTAGCTTGTAAGAATCCAACATTCGTGAATCTTATTAAAATACAGAGCGGAAGAAAAATCAAAGAATGGATCAAAGGAAAAACAAACATATGTTGAAGAACCCCCCAAGTCAAACGGAAAACCAAAGAAGAACCTACTGATTTGGACCCGAACCTATAGAAAACAGTCGAACTAACCCAAATTGGTGAAAAACCGAATCAAATTTGACATGAATAGCCAAATCGATCGAAAAGAAAAGTTATGATGAATATGTGTGATGATATTGTGACCGAAGGTGAAGGAGAAGAGATCAACTATAGAGAAGTGGCAAGGTGCAGAATCACAATCGACATAGTGAGAACAACAAATGAAGGGCACGGAAAATAGTGAGATCGAGATGAGAAGACAAAGCATTCACAACCACTTGTAATCAGACATGTCAAGATAAAGACGAACAATAAAGTAGCATTGAGATGAAGCGCCTGCGTGTTAGCGTCATTTTTTCAAGAAGCAAAACCATTTCACTTTGTTGCCTCTTTGTTCTTATCTATTAAAAAGTTACCTCTTTCACATTATTTTTAGGGTTTTGAGATTGTTTATCAAGAAAAGGAGTGAACATAACTTGTAAAAAAGCACAATGGAATATAAAAAACGATATAGAAAATAAAAAGAAGAAAAGATATGTTGTCGGATCTAATGCTGAAGAGATACTTTTGGCCATTCATCCTTTTAATAGTACGATACTAACATTTAAACATGCACACGTGGTGACACGAGCATAATCAGTTAAATGTTTCGCAGATACATAAACTTCACGAATAGAAGTGATGATCTTTGGCGACCATACAATTATATATACATATATTAATTTTAATTTTATTTAATTTCATAACGGTTATTTATTCGGTCACCACTTTAAAAAATAATTTTTTTAATTATTTGAAAGGTAAATTTACAAAATATATATATTTAAATTGAGTTTCAAATTTTCATCAAATATTTAAAAATAAATAAATAAATAAATAATTTTTATGTTAAAAATAAAATTTTGAATAAATGATTCGATAAGTCGAACCAACCTAACACAAAAAAATTATGGTTGGATTGAGTTGAGTTGGGTTCATTATAATAAAAGTTGTTTGGGTTGAAAAATGTTCGAACACGACAGACCCAATCCAACCTCGGAACACATCTACTTTTGAGTTATTACAAATATAATCGAGAAAGAAATAGAACAAAAAAGAGAAAATAAATAAATAAAAGAGGTTTGAATTTTTGGATTTTGAAATGTTGCTTTAATTGCTTTAATTTTTCCCTCCCAATATCTTTAGCTTTTTCAATTTTTTTTTTCACCCAAAAAGGCTCCATTTATTGGAAGAATATCCTCTCTCTTTCTCTCTCTAGAAATATGAAAAAAAAGAAAAAAAAAAAAAAAAAAAGGAAAAAGTGTTCCGAAAACGACGTCATTTTGTTGTTTTTTCTTTTTTACAATAAAATGATGATTTTGTTCTATGAATTTTCATTTAATAGATGATTTAATTTAAAAGGCCATTCACATTTTTTTTCCATTTGCTACATAATTTATTAATTTTTTGAAAAATACTCGCTCCCCGCAACAATTAACAATAAAATAGACATTGTCTGAAAAGAAAAAAAATCGAGGCACCCATGGTAAGGAAACGGCGACATCGTTCTATCCTTGAATCATTGGTTTGGGTGATCGACATCAACACAAGAGATGGTGACGACAATGAGGTTCAATGAGGGAGAGGTCGGAGAAGGTCGATAGAGAAAGGGAAATGATGAGGAGAAAGAAAAGAGAGGAGCGATCTATTAGAACTTGGGGTAGATATTATTCTCGTCATACTTAAACCAAATTGAAATACTTTTTTTTTTTCTTCAGGAATTGTGATATGTAAGTGGAGGAGAAATAATTGAAGGAAGGGATGATAAGTCAGTGGAGAGAAGGTCGGGGGATGACTATTAGAGTATGAAAGTCATTCCCTTATTTTAACTTACTAATGTTAATAGAATTCTTAAGTGTTCCAATAAACAAGGTGTGAGGTTTGAAGATGTAGTTGTAATGACTCATGTGGTGTCGTTGTCTCAAAGATATAGCTATAATGAAGATACATACGACTATTTAAAGGAACACTCAAATCAGATTATAATATGTTGTAATGAAATTTAAAAATGAGATATTAGTTAAATTAAAAGATATTGCCCCAAAACAAAATGGTCCAAATTTGATCTCTTTTTAAGAGAGAAGAAAGGAAGGGGAGAGAGAGAGACCCGAAATGGGCGGTGGAAGAGCGAGAAAATCGCGTACAAAATTAGTCCCGTAGATGCATTCGCTTACCCACTCTCCACTCTCCACCAACGCTACACTCAACTCTCCTCCCCCCCCTAACGCCGACCACCACCCACTGAGCGGCGACTATGGGCTGTACAGCTTCAAAGCTCGACCATGAAGACACTGTGCGACGCTGCAAGGAGCGCCGCCGTCTCATGAAAGACGCCGTCCGTTCTCGCCACCATTTGGCCGCCGCACATGCTGACTACTGCCGCTCTCTTCGCCTCACCGGCTCCGCCCTCTGTGCCTTCGCCGCCGGCGAACCCCTCTCCGTCTCCGATCAAACCCCCACTGTCTTTATCCACAACGCCCAAAACCCTCCCCAGCCACATACGCCGCCACCGTTGCCACCTAGGCGAGGAGATTTTGCTACGAATTCCGTCCCGCCGAGTGTTCCGTCGCCTTCTCTCCATCCTCCTCCGGCGCCGCCGTCGTTTTCTACATCTCCGTCGCACACCATAGCGAGCTCCAAGCTTCCGCGTATTCTCTCAGCGTCGAGTATTTCGTCTTCCGTTCCGCACCGGCAACATCGCCGCCGTAAACAGACGCCGAAGCTCCCTCATATTCTCTCGGAATCGGATCCTTCTTCCTCTCCAAGGAGTGAGAAATCTAGCTTTTCTGCTTCATTTTCCACTGCTTATCCTAATTCCACTTACTCCAGTACTCCTTCTCAAGCTTCCTCTGTCTGGAATTGGGATAATTTCTACCCTCCATCTCCTCCTTCCTCCGAATTCTTCCAGAGTCGATCTCAAACTCAGATACCACCAAAGCCTCATCCAAACAACCATTACCATGATTACGATGACGAAACTGAACAATCGGATTACACCTTCTTTAACAGGAAATCGGAGAGCAAAAAGGACGACGGTCATCAATTCCAGCAACAGAAGCACCATCTCGACGACACAGAGACAGAAAGAGAAGAAGTTCAATGCAGCGATTGGGGAGATCACTACAGCACAACGAGTTCATCAGACATTGATGAGATAGACTGTACAGACGCCGATTTGAGATCAGAGGCTGACACTCAGTCGAATTTCGAATCCTCGATCCGAACGGAGTCAGTAGCGCCCGAACCAGTTACTCCTCCTCCACCAGCCAAATACGCGACGCGGATGGAGAAATCCGATGACGCTGGTTCCTTCGCTGGAAGCTACCGGACCGGTGAGTTCTCGGACCTGAGAATTGTTGTGAGGCACAAAGATTTGAAGGAGATTGTGGAAGCTCTCAAAGAAAACTTCGAGAAGGCGGCTGCTGCAGGAGATCCAGTATCGAAGATGCTAGAAATTGGTAAAGCAGAATTGGATAAGAGCTTTCGACAGCTAAAAAGTAAGAACAAAGTTATCTTCATTTTCCATCTCTTTAATTACTTAGGAATTTCGAATTCGAGGATCAAATTGCTGCAATTCTGGTTCAAAATGTTGAATCGAACGACTTCTCGTAGATCAATTTATCGAGTTCCGATCATATCAACGAAGATTTTCATGTGAATTGGAAATCATCGCTCCCAATTTTTCTCGCAATTCCTCATGAACCAAACGCGAAACCTAATTTCTTCATTTCTGCTGAAATCCTTAATTTGAAATTTGATTTTCTCTTCCATCATTAGAATTGAAATTTGATTTTCACAATTGGCAGAGACGGTGTACCATTCGAGCAGCGTGTTGAGCACCTTGAGCTCGACCTGGACGTCGAAACCGCCATTGTCGGTCAAGTACCGGCTCGACACCGGTTCGCTCGAACAATCGGGCGGTTCAAAGAGCCTCTGCACGACATTGGACCGGCTTTTGGCTTGGGAGAAGAAGCTTTACCAGGAAGTAAAGGTAAGAAAAAGAAAGATTAGGTAGAGACTTTTTCATCACAAATTTCCAAATTTCCTTTTTTTTTTAGTAAATTATTTATTGTGAAAAAGTATTTTATGTTTCAAAAAGGTGTTTTTAGAAATATGACTCACCAATGTCTCTGCTACATGTTAGCGTGAGTCCACGGCAGAGATAGCAAAATGACGTAAATGCCACTGGGTCTTTGCTTTTATGACGATATTGCCCTCCATGCCAACGCCTTTTGATTATGGAGGTGTGGCATTTTCGTGATTTGGGATATCATCTTGTCTCAATGACAAACATTTTTTGGTGCAATTATGTTAATGACCGTATTACCCCTTGATATTTGTCTTATTGACAAATGGGTCTGCCTAATTCTCTGTTCCTAAGCTTTATCCTTGTAATTAGTTTCTTTTTCTTACACCAAATGTTTGGTATGACAAATCTGAATTTTACATGCCCAATAATATTGCTTGATTATATATATATATATATATATATTGTTCTACTCCAATATATTACTTTTAAGACTGTGTGGGTAGCCATAGTTTAATCTGTTAATATGTTATTATATTTGGAAGTATTTGTATCTGTTACACTAACTGGATTTCTTTTAAGTAAAGAGAGTTTGTTTGTGATGCAATGATCTTAAAAACTACATTTTATTATTACATGCCAAACTTTCTTCTCTTCTCTTCATTGTAGTAAGCGCTCCTAATTTAAGTGTTAGGAATTACGGACCTCCACAATGATATGATATTGTCAATTACCCGTTGATCAAAAAAATAAGTTAATTCAGCTAATACTCTTATGCTTCCATAGGCTTCTCCAAAAGGCATCATACCAATGGAGATACATTCCTTACTTATAAACCCATGATCATTCCCTAAATTAGTCAATGTGGGACTCCCTCCCAACAATCCTCAACATTAAGCACTCATCATTGTAGCGTATTTTTTTCTCCCTTTTGTAGTATAGTGTCATGAATAAGGGGAAAGCCGGGGCGGAGTCGACCGGTTAAGGCTGTGTTAGTGTATAACTATTTGGTACCCTGTGGAATGTATGGTATAGTGTGTTTCTAGAACTTTGAACACAAAGATAGAATTCCAGAATAAGTGTAGTTTATTTGTTTTTGTTACTATAATGTGTACCCCCAAGACCATTCTTCTCTCTCTCTCTCTCTCTCTCTATATATATATATATATATTAATATGTGATAGAAAAGGATAGTGTTATTTTTTTTGTTATTCATTCAAAGCCACCCTTGAATATTACAGGCCTGTTATCCTTAGTCCAGCCTTTTAATTATGTAAAGAAACTATATATTTGATGTTTCTGATGGCTAATGTTTTGTATACAAATTATTTTCAGGCTAGAGAAGGTGTAAAAATCGAACACGAAAAGAAGTTGTCCTCATTGCAGAGTCAGGAGTACAAGGGGGAGGACGAAAGCAAGCTAGATAAGACGAAGGCAGCTATAACTAGACTGCAGTCGTTGATTATTGTCACATCTCAGGCTGTCAATACAACTTCTACTGCCATCGTTGGTCTAAGAGATTCGGATCTTATTCCTCAGCTTGTTGAACTATGCCATGGGTAACTCCACTCTCTTCAGTATGTTTTTTGTGACAATTGTTTTGGTGCAAAATTAGGAGATGAAAACTGTGCAGCAATAGTATTGACAAGAGAATGTTAGGAATCACGACTCTCCACGATAGTATGATATTGTCCACTTTGAGCATAAACTCTCGTGGCTTCTCCAAAAGGCCTCATGCCAATGGAGATGGTATTCCTTACTTATAAACCCATGATCAACCCCTTAATTATTCGATGTGGGACGCCCTCCCAACAATCTTCCCCTCGAACAAAGTACACCATAGAGCCTCCCTTGAGGCCTATGGAGCCCTCGAACAACCTCCCCTTAATCGAGGCTCGACTCTTTTTTTCTGGAGCCCTCGATCAAAGTACACCTTTTTGTTTGGCACTTGAGTCACTTTTGACTACACCTTCGAGGCTCACAACTTCTTTGTTCGACACTTGAGGATTCTATTGACATGACTAAGTTAAGGGCATGACTCTGATACCATGTTAGGAATCACTGACCTCCAAAGTGGTATGATATTGTCCACTTTGAGCATAAGGTTTCATGGCTTTGCTTTGGGCTTCCCCAAAAGGCTTGTGCCAATGGAGATGGTATTCCTTACTTATAAACCCGTGATCAACCCCTTAATTAGTCGATGTGGGACGCCTTCCCAACAATCCTCAATAGAGAATGCAACTCACACATCCCTCCATTCTCTGAATTTTAAATTTGATGGTAGCAGTCATATTCCTAGATAACCATGCCTTTTTAATTTAAAATGTTTACGCGATTTAGTAAAACAGGCTGGTCTTATGATTTTGAAGCTTCAAGGTTTTACTGGCTTCGAAACTAGTCCTATTAGCTTGAACTGCACCATTTAGAAGAGACTTTTTCCGCGCATGAGTCAATGACTTCCACATTTTTATCCCTGAACTATTATTGCATGTGCTAAGTGTCTCATAATTGTTTACTTGATGTTTGGCCGATAACATGTGAGTACTAATAGGAGATATATTGGGAATATTAGTATGGACATTTTGGTAATTAGCTTGGTGGAACTTGGTTATGAATAGGGAGAGATAGGGTTTTTGGGTAGGTCATATTTTGATATTACATTCTTAGGTTAAATTAAAATTTTGAGATTTGTATCTATTTTGTTCCAACTTTCAAAATTACGGATTTAGTCTTTGAGCTAACAAATTTTAAAAAATTCATGCAGCTAATAAACACAAAATTTAAAGTTTAGGATTCTATTAGACATAAAGTTCAAATTTATGTCCCATAGATCAATTGATTTTTAAAAGTTTTGAATATTTTAGGGGCCTTTTAGGCACGTAATGGAAAGTTGAAAGATCTATTAAACACAAACGAGTTTAGGAACTTATTAGACACTTTTGAAAATTTAGGGATCAAATAGACATTAACTTCAAAGTTTAGGGACTAAACTTGTAATTTACCATATTTCTACTGCGTTTTCTTTGTTTTTGGGATCTTAACATAATGTCAGTGGCCCCAATCCCCATAATACCAAACTTCTATTGATATTTCGTTTGAGCTATTGACTTTAGGGACAGTGATATGTTTCAAGCTGTGCAATAGGATTAACTGTTCTATGAATCCAATAACTTCTATTTTGTTGTGGACCCTGTCTAACAATATCAATGCTTGTATAGTGACTGGATTTTGTCAGCCGGCTCTTTGGAAATAAAAGAAAAAAATAGTCAATTTAACTGTAATGCCCCCACCCTAAGCATGCATGAGATGCAACGGCTGAAGTAATCCTGGAATGTTTTGTGTTTCGCTTTTGCATTGTGAGTTGTTTTCTTTGGACTTGAGTCTTAATATGGTCTCAACTCTCTGATAGAGAAATTGATCCAGGAAAGTGAGAGATCTCATTGTTTGTGAAATGCTCTTTTCTCTATCAGACTTTTCATAAGATAGCATTCCGGTGCTTTAGTCTATCCGAAGGAAAGTCAAGAGAGAACGTGGGTACTGGCATGGTTAGAGGATTCGAACGGGTAGGATTGATTTAGTGTTATAAAGTGGTTATGTGGTCTGTGGATCTACTTGAAATGAGAACCCAGAAAACAATCATATATGGAAACCTAGCTTATAGAAAATAATTCAAATTTTATAAATGGATAACGCTTGAGACTCATTTGGGATACTCTGTGAGTTGCAACATCGTAATACGCCTAGGATGGGGTCAATTCTCTGTTATCTTCTCTCAAGATGGTTTTATGGGGCGTAGATGCATACATCTGTCTCATGTAGTACCTTTTGGATGGTGATATTCATATTCATTAGCTGGAGGTTAGACGTTTAGACCTTGGATCTTTTCGCACCATTGGGATATAGACCGAGAAACAGTTGTCCAAGCGACATTTTCATACTGCAGCTTGTAGTTCGATAAAGTCCGTGGAGTGAGGGACTGATTGATGTTTTTGTTTTCTTCAGAGGTAACAAAGAGTTGAAGTAATCTGAGTGTCACATTTTGCAGTCATCTCAAATTTAGACTTGGATTTTGGGTATAGATACAAATTGTGCCCACCGGTAGCAGATATCGTCCTCTTTAGGCTTTCTCTTTCGGGCTTCCCCTCAAGGTTTTAAAACGCATTTGCTAGGGAGAGGTTTCCACACTCTTATAAAGAATGTTTTGTTCTCCTCCCCAACCGATGTGGGATCTCACAATCCACCCTCCTTCGGGGCCTAGCGTCCTTGTTGGCACTCGTTCCCTTCTCCAATCAACGTGGGACCCCCCAATCCACTCCCCTTCGGGGCCCAGCATCCTTGCTGGCACACCGCCTCGTGTCCACCCCCCTTCGGGACTCAACCCCCTTCGGCACATCACCCGATGTCTAGCTCTGATACCATTTGTAAGAGCTCAAGCCCACAGCTAGCAGATATCGTCCTCTTTCGACTTTCCCTTTCGGGCTTCCCTTCAATGTTTTAAAACGCGTATGCTAAGGAGAGGTTTCCACACCCTTATAAAGAATGTTTCGTTCTCCTCCCCAATCGATGTGGGATCTCACACAAATCGTCTGATGAGTAGTGAATATGTTCGAATTTGAAACCTAGAATCTGCACTAATGAGCTGTGTAGGAGGTATCAAGGATTGAAGGTACTTTGGACGTCGTCTATTTTGTTGCAGAAAATGATAAAAGCTTCTTTGTATCTTTCATGAGATATATGAACAGTTTTCTCTTGATATAGGAAATAAAACTTGACAGTTGGATCTTCCTCTTTTTATTATTTACTATTATGATTTTCGCTTGAAAGACAAGGTCTGCATTGTTTGTGGAAACAGAAATCCTGCCATGGGATACTGTTAAGTATACGTTTGAGCTATTTTTTTGGACTTAATTTTCTTAATCATGTGATATAGGCTTATGTACATGTGGAGATCAATGCACCAATACCATGACATCCAGAACAACATTGTGCAACAGGTTCAAGGCCTTGTTAACCAAACAACTCATGGTGACTCGACTTCTGAATTGCACCGCCAGGCGACTCGTGATCTCGAATCCATGGTCACAGCTTGGCACTCGAGTTTCTGTCGCTTGATTAAGTTCCAACGTGAATTTATCCAATCCCTCCACGGTTGGCTTAAACTCTCCTTTCTTCCAGTCAACAATGACAAGTTACCTGACAACAAAGAACCTTCTGAGACATTTTGTGATCAGTGGAAGCTTGCTCTAGATCGTGTCCCTGACACGGTTGCTTCCGTGGCAATCAAAAGTTTCATCACTGTTGTTCAGGGGATATCTGAAAAACAGACCGAAGAGATGAAGATTAAAAAACGGACCGAATCAACGTCGAAGGAGTTTGAGAAAAAATCAGCATCAATCATGAACTTAGAGAAGAAGTTTTACAACTCTTACTCCATGGTTGGCATAGGACTTCCAGACACAGGGCCTGACAATGGCCATATATTAGATGCTCGGGATCCTTTAGCGGAGAAAAAACTCGAGCTCGTCGCTTGCCAAAGACGAGTTGAAGAAGAGAAGATAAAGCATTCCAAAGCAGTAGAAATGACAAGAGCAGTGACACTTAACAATCTCCAAACTGGATTGCCTGGTGTTTTCCAGGCCTTGACCAGCTTCTCGGCATTGTTCATGGAGGCGCTCGAGTCTGTTTGTACTCACTCTTACTCTATCAAATAGGCACACTGTTTCCCTCTTGTGGTCTTTTTTTTTTTTTTTTTTTTGTTGCAGAAAGAACAGAGGAGTTGGAAGAAGGCTGGAGGGATTGGAACAAGGCTCTGATATTATCATTATTGGTAAGCAAGTAATAGAATTTGGGTAATTTTATTAATCTGTAAATATCTTGAATTTTCGCACTTTGATCCTTTTCTCTTTTCCTCTAGTTTGTTGGGGTTAAACAAAAGGTTTGTATGTATAGGAAATTGCTTTGATTGTTGTATCAGATTCATATTTTCAGCCAAATTAATAAATATAAAGCATCTTGCTTTGCTTTGCTTCCCATTCCCCATTCTCCTCACCCTACTTACATAACAAGTCACAAGCTTTGCGTGGTTATATTCGTAATGTTCCGACTCTCGATATAGGACAAGTTGAAGGAAGATTGATTCATTAAGTGACTTGATTTTTCTTCGATTTATTATGCTCATAGTTCTTAGCTTTCTAGAGAAGGAACTTTGGGTCAATAATTGTGATATCCCACATTGGTTGGGAGAGAACGAAACACCCTTTATAAGAGTGTAGAAACCTTTTCCTAGCAGACGCATACGCGTTTTAAAGCCTTGAGGGAAGCCCAAAAAGAAAAGTATCGGGCAAGCCCAAAAAGGATAATATCTATTACCGGTGGGCTTGGGCCGTTACAATATAAATATTTTGCTAAAATTTATAGAGATAAGGTTAATAGAATATATATATTATATATATATATATTTTGAAACTAACATTATAAAAGTTAATTTAATGATTTATGTTAACATTAAACTAACAATAAAATTTATTTTAAAGATTTATTAAAATTATAGGAATTAATTTCGATGGTTGAGAAACATGTCACGACTCAATATTTTACTACGGCCGTGACTCAAAATGACAATGACATGTAGTTTGTATGCATGAAAACTCAAAAGAAGACATCATTTCAAAAACCATTTATTTCATAGGAAGAAAGCTTCCCCCATACAAAAAATCAATTTGTAATCAGTTTTGACAATGAAGGTATGAAAGATAGTGTATACAAAAAAGAAAGACTGGACTTACACCTCGGGACATGTTTCCCTTCGTGACAATCCACATCTCTCAACATGCCCGCTCTTGACTTGACGCCTCACGCACTTTAAAAGGAAGATTAACAAGGATGAGTATAAAAGTTATACTTAAGCCACTTTCTTGTAGGCTTTCATCGCATTTAGCTTCTCATTTTCCTTCCCAATCCTTTTTCAAAGGCCTTAAATCCAAAACAAATTGTTTGTTAGGGTATTGAAATAACTTGCTTAAGACCCTTTTCCTTACTTAAATGTCTTAATTCATTTCCTTGGATTCTTTGGGTCTTATATGAGTGGCTTAATCCTATTTCACGTGTTACAAATTCTCCTCATCTTAAAAACCTTCGTCCCCGAAAGTTCTTGCCCTTAACTTCTTGCATCCTTATTATTGTGGTGTTCGTGCTTAACCTTGTTCTTCTAGTTGCTTAGGGGTCCCTTTGTAGGTTTATCCTTCATAGGTTTCTTATCTTTTGAGTTTTCTTTATTCTTATCATAGGCTATCCTCCTTAGTAACCTTATGGTCCCTTATAGTCTTAAGTTCTTTGGAGGAAACTACTTATCTTAACATCTTATCAAAATTTCTACGTGGAATGCTTTAGTCATAAAGTCAAGGGTTAGTGGTGTACCTGTATTTGCTTGATTGAGGCTATTGGTCTCATTGACGTACATGTATTACTTCCTAGAATCTATGTGATTACTTACTTGGATGATGTGTGCCTTCTTGAGCTAGCTTTTCCATGTAGTAAGGAGCTCCATAATTTCATAAATTTCTTTGGTAGATTTGGTAGGTCTTAAGTCAAGTAAATTAGTGTAAGTATTGAAATTGGGATGGAAAATGGAGGCCGAACAGAAAAATATAAGAACTCACACGCGGAGGGATTGACTCATGCGCAGTACCATGCATGGTTAGCCACCCACTTCAGGGGAAAGACTTGCATTGTTTGTGAGCCATGTGTCACACGCTGACTTGCCGCCTCATGTGTGCGTTCCTCGGTTTGAGCCCTGGTTTCTATAAAAGGATATTGAATCATATTATTCTGTGACCATAATTTTGCACTTAGGCTTTTAGTTACAAGGAGATTAATCGTCAAACCTTCAACGCTCGTGAATTGGTCCAAATATAACTTTTTTGTCTAACCATGTTGATTAAAACTCATCGATTAGTGTTCGAAAATGTCGCTTATCATCATCATTCAATTATAGAAGAACATCGTACGAAAGTGAGTGCAAGTGTAACAGTTCAAACCCACGGCTAGTAGATTGGTCACTTTGACCCGTTACGTATCGCTGTCAACTTCACGGTTTTTAAAGCATGTTTGGTAGGGAGAGATTTCTACACCCTTATAAGGAATGCCACCCCTCTTGGGAGCCCAGCGTCCTCACTGACACACGACCCAGTGACTGGCTCTGATACCATTTGTAACAGCTCAAACCAACCACTAGCAGATATTATCCGCTTTGGCCCATTACGTATCGTCATCAGCCTCACGTTTTTAAAACACGTCTGTTAAGGAGAGGTTTCCGCACCCTTATAAGGAATACTTCGTTCTCCTCTCCAACCGATGTGGGATCTCACAATCCACCCCCTTGGGGGCAAGCGTCACTGGCACACCACCCGATGTCTGGTTCTGATACCATTTGTAACAGCCCAAGTCCACTGTTAGCAGATAGTGTCCATTTGGCCTGTTACGTATCGTCGTCATTCTCACGGTTTTCAAACGCATCTACTAGGGAGACGGTGGAGTCTCCACACCCTTACAAGGAATGCTTCATTCCCCTCTCCAACCAATGTAAGATCTCACAATCCATCTCTTTGGGGGCCAGCGTCCTCCCGACACACCGCCCAATATTTGGCTCTGATACCATTTATAATGGCTCAAGCCCACCGGTAGTAGATATTGTCCGCTTCGACTCGTTACGTATCCATCAGTCTCACGGTTTTAAAACGCATTTGTTAGGGAGAGATTTTCACACCCTGATTCGTTCATTTCCCTCTCCAACAGTTGTGAGATCTCACAAAAATAGTCACTTGTTTAGCTCAGTTGGTAGGGTGCACGACTCTTAACCTCTTAACCTTTAACCTCTTAACCTTGTGGGTTTGAGTCCCATAGTGGGCAAAATGTTTTTGACAACAATATGTAAACAGGTTTAAGTGGTCAAATAGACAGATTTTTGGATAAGTAGTCTTGACTTACAAATTTAGAAAATTAATAGACAAAATGTTTTGCTTTAAGGGCAAGCAAGAGAAAAAAAAAAAATTTACAATGGTAATATTTAAAAAAAATGTTTAGTTTTCTAAATGAGGGTGTTAATTATAGTCATCCAACCCAAGTTACCAATTATTCAAGACCTTGAAGAGGAAGCTTAATAATGCCCATTGCAAAGACAACTAACTTTTTTTAGTACACACCATTAGATTATGTAATCTACAAGGTAAAACTCGTATGTAATGATTTAAGCGGTAATTAAGATATATACTTTTAACTAAGAAATATAAATTAATTTGAGCTAAGGTTAAGATATGTTCGACTTAGCTAGCTAATAGCATTTATCTATTGTTAAACAATCTCCCATTATTAGAACACATATTATTAACATTCTCGATTTAGAAGAACAACAACGAATGTCCTAAGAGTATATATAAAGAGTACTTTGGCTATCTTTTTCATCGAGACACTTGAAAGAAGAAACAAAAGCTACCAATTCCCGAGGGCCCAAAATGAGAAGAACATTGCAAGCCATTGTCTGTTTAGCTTTGGTCTTTATGTTTTCGTCTCTTTCAACTTATTCTTTACCTCTCTCAACTCGAGGAAGATGGATAATTGATTCTAAAACAGGACGTCGAGTAAAGCTTGTGTGTGTCAATTGGCC
Source organism: Cucurbita ficifolia (assembly GCA_033971965.1). Lineage (NCBI taxonomy): Eukaryota > Viridiplantae > Streptophyta > Magnoliopsida > Cucurbitales > Cucurbitaceae > Cucurbita > Cucurbita ficifolia. The sequence continues at coordinate 3,610,537 of CM066978.1, forward strand.
TGCTCATACCCAAAGCATGTTAGTAGAAGGCCTAAACCATAGGCCACTAAAGGAACTTGCCGATGAGGCAATCAAGTTGAAGTTCAATTGTGTGCGTCTCACATATGCAACTCATATGTTCACTCGTTATGCTAATAGAACAATTGAAGAGAATTTTGACCTTTTAGATTTGAAACAAGCCAAAGCTGGATTGGTTCAGTATAACCCGTTTGTATTGAATAAGACCATCGTTGAAGCCTTTGAAGCTGTTGTTGATGTACTTGGAGCAAGTGGTTTAATGGTTATTGCTGATAACCATATTAGCCAACCTAGATGGTGTTGTTCTCTTGATGATGGAAATGGGTTCTTTGGAGACCGCTATTTTGACCCTCAAGAATGGTTACAAGGTCTTCAATTAGTCGCTCAACGTTTTATCAATAAACCATCGGTATGTAACTTCAAAAGATTTTTTTTTTCATATTTTTTAAACTAAGCCCTAGCATATGAATACTATAAGCTATAATAATATTTCATGGTTTATAGATGATAGCAATGAGCCTACGAAATGAGATACGAGGAGCCAGGGAAAATGCAAATGATTGGAACAACTACGTAACTCAAGGAGTAACGATAGTTCACAATACAAATCCAGATATTTTAGTGATCGTTTCCGGACTAAATTTTGACAACGATCTTCGATGCTTAAAGGAGAAGCCCTTGAACGTAACAAATTTAGACAATAAGTTAGTTTTTGAGGTACATTTGTATTCTTTTAGTGGAGATCCCGAGAGCAAGTTTGTGGAACAACCATTGAACAATATTTGTGCAAATATCATCAATAGATTTGAAGACCATGCAGGGTTTGTAATGGACGGACCAAATCCATTTCCTTTGTTTGTTAGCGAATATGGGTACGATCAAAGGGAGACCAACGATGCTCAAAATCGATTCATGAATTGCTTTACATCTCATCTTGTTCAAAAGGATTTAGATTGGGCACTATGGACTTGGCAAGGTAGCTATTATTATAGAGAAGGACAAGCCGAGCCTTCAGAAGTATTTGGAGTTCTCAACTCCAATTGGACTCAAATTCAAAACCCTAATTTTAGTAAGAAGTTCCATATATTGCAGAGCACGTTACAAGGTACTTATATTCGATAATGGTTACTATTTTCTAAGACTTTAAATTATTAACCGAGCTTGTAAGACTAATATATACTTTGCTTAACACTTTCATGGCATGCAGATCCGAATTCCAATGCATCGTTTTCTTATATTTTGTATCATCCACAAAGTGGCCAATGTGCCCAAACTTCGAATAACGATACTCAAATTTTTTTGAGCAATTGCTCCAACTCAAGTCGTTGGAGTCATGGTGATGGTAGCAATTCAATCAAGATGACAACCACGGGTCTGTGCTTAAAGGCTAATGGAGAAGGCCTTGGAGTGTCCCTTTCAAGTGATTGTCTGAGTCAACTGAGCGTTTGGAGAACTATTTCTAATACTAATCTTCATTTGGCCACGGTCGCTAAAGATGGAAAAAACCTTTGCTTGCAGGTTGAAAGCTCTAGTTCTTCAAAAATTGTGACCAACCCTTGTATTTGCACGAATGGCGAGCCGAACTGTCTTCAAGACACTCAAAGTCAATGGTTCCAACTTGTTGCAACCAATTCTAATTGACTTTTTACTCTTAAGAGTACTAAATGGACGTTGTATGTAATCTTTTACTACCAAGTAAAAATAAAATCACTATATGCTTTCTGTTATTCATATGAATTTACTTTTACCGTTGTTAAGAGAGAAAAGTGATACCAAGGTTTAGGGTTCCTTTAATGTAACAAAGTATCCTCTTTACCGTGAATCCTTCAAAACTAAGATTTACACCGTTAAGTATGATTTCATCAACATTAATAATAAGGTTGAATGTCCTTAAAAAAATTATTATTATTTAATGCCTTCACACACGGTATAAGTCTTGTTTGTTAATCAATAACAAGGTTAATGCATTAAGAGGTCATTTTAAACAAGTTTTGTAAAGAAATTCGAGAGAACCAATCAAAAGTTTAGTTCTAATTGAATCTACGATAAGTTTTTAAGTTTTAGTCCACCTTTTAAGTGCAACTATTTTATCCACCATTAATGAAATTGAATAAATACAATTTTGTTGGATTTGTGGAATAAGACTCTTGATGGTCTACAATATTTGTGCAAATAACCTTATCACACACATGGATCATGATACTCGATAACATTTAAGCATAACACCACATAAACCTTATAATGCCCCTAATGGTTAACCATTAAGGGCATTATAGTCATTGGCTACTAAGGTTGGATTTTCGTACCTACGAGGTTCAAGTTTGCATCTTATCGAGGCTGAGAGTCGGGTTTTGGCTCAAATTTTGAGCCTCAGGCTCAGAGCTGGTAGATTTCTTTTGGTTTTTCTCTTTTTTTTTGTGATTACTCTCATTTTTTACCCTATTTTTAACCGAGTTTTGGTCAATTTTAATCTGACCCCCTAAATTCCCAACACAGCTAATTTTCTATGATTATCAATAGTTTTTCCTAACACTAAAATTGAAAGAACAATTAAAATTTTGAAATAAACATGTAGAAAATTTTGCTGTTAAATTTATAACCCCAAATCATAAGTTCTAAAACACATGATTAATTCTTGGCATTTTATCTTCTAACCTAAAACGTAAATTCTTCCAAGTCATATCTAAAAATTGGAATGGAATTTACACAATTGACGAAAAGAAATATCTAAGAACATGACTAACTAGTTGGCCTCCTCTAATGGCTATTCTTCCTTCACAGCATTGATTTGGGTATCTAAAGAAATATAACCCCTCATTTCAATTAACAAAGACAACTCCTCTCCCAGTTAAAGTAAGCATCTGTACAAATACTTCCAATTCTACATAAACAAGGATTTACCTTTCAATCTAGCCAAATAAAAATCAATAACCTCAACAGATATTGCCAAGGGGTATTTACATAACTGTATTTAATCAAAATTTTCCCAATAAGAGGAATGAGTTCTTGCTGCTATATAGTTCAGTAGCAAACAAATTACCATTTGACTGACAGCTCCATGTTATGTTAAAGAGAACCACAAATAATCCTTGTGCCCAAACTAAGACAGACATAAAGCAATGGCAAGACTTTACCCAGGTTGTGTGTGTACACGAAGCTGAGGGTCGGCCTGTATTTGCAGAAACAACAGATGCAAAATATCCTACACTTACGTACAATCGAATCTGCATCGCTCAAACATGTTCAAAAAGTCAGGCTGGATTCGATAATGAAAATCAGAGCAGTAAGGAAATGGCAGTCTATTATCGACGTTCGTAGAATGGAAACTTAATACCAGCATGCTATATCAATGAGTCATGTATCAGGAAACTTATACCAAAATGTTCCTACTCATAGTAGTGCTACTAATACACGAATTATCTTTATCATTAGCAAGAACATAGTTAAGGCGTGCAAACAATTCAGTGTCTCTACGAGAGGAAATAGCTAGAAAATCAACAAATTTACAGTCTAAAACCAATGTAGGCAAGATGGAAAATAGTACTAAGAAAAGAGACTACATAATCTGTACAGTGTCCATGCATGCAATTTACTTGACCCAAAATAAAGCTCCAATAAATAATGCTAAAAAGAAGAATCAGCAGCACTTTTGATGTACACAAGCATGAATTTAAGATGGATGCTGGAAGCTGAAAAGGAACTATGGCCCTGTTGTGCTCACAATGCTTATCAATCCCAGTTATCGACTGCTAGGGCCGCCAAGATCGAAGTCCATAGTGTAATCATATTCGATAGTTGGAATAACAGATGCAACAAATTTTAAGAACAAGAAAAGATACCTACAAAAAAAATAGAAGAAATAAATTAATAAGTAGAAGAGCTTGAGATGCTTGGTCAGGAGCTACCATAGCTGGTGTCCAAAACTAGATCTGCTGTTTTAAATAAAGATTAACATACTTGTGAACTTCAGGTTCTACGCCTCGGGACATTAACACATCAATGATCTTTTTCATCACAGCCCCATGTCTGCAGGGATGTACAGACGCATGCTTTCCAGGTAGGTGGGGATGGTCCTCAATGGTCACCTGTATCCCAGTGATTGAATTTAAAACATATTTGGAAAATCATGTTCCACATGACACTTTTGGAAGAACAAATTTGTAGACAACAAAACCAATGCATGGGTCCCTCCAGACTCCCTGATATGAGTTCAGCATACGACACCTAAAAGGGGTTCTTGGCAATCTTAAGCAAGAAAATTATGTATTATCGCAACCACATGGATCCAAATTCGACAATTCATAAAATCTGAGAACTTGAACTTAAAATGACGATTCAGTTGATGAACCTAATCCAACCATACATTTGGGTTATAGACTAGGCGTTGGGTGTTAGTTATTCTTTCAAACTCTCACTTCACCTAAGAATTTTTATGAAAATATTATGTTTTAATTGTCGAGCCTTCCTTTCCGGATACGATGTGAGTTACTGTTGTTTACAGTCATTGTCATTTTGATTTTTTAGCTGCAGAACTTGAGATAGGTTTCATAGGATAACGAAGCTGAAGTTGAGGAATTTGTATAAAGAGGGCAAAGGCTTTCTTAGTGCTAACAGAGAAGTTTTTACCTCTTGCTTTCATTCTTCCTTTTGTGTGTGTTTGTTATGTTCAAGTTCTCAGATTTCATAAAGTCTCGAATTTGGATGTAAGAGCTAATTCTTGATTTTAATGTTCTTTTACCTCTTTTCTTTGAACAGCGTGGCATAACAAAAGGTACAACAAATCAATCCTAAGCATACGGTTCAACTGAAAACAATATAGAATAAACGATGGCCTCATATCAGGATCAATTTATTGCAGATGGCACAACTACATTATTACATATTCACAACATACCGTTTTTCGTGCATGATCCTGACTAACATCTTCAAGTACAAGTTCTGGCTGTAAGAGCATCCTTGACTGAAATAGTACACAATGATTTAAATATGTGTGTGCTAATAGAAGTTGAGTAAACAAGCATTAAAATAAGTTGCATAGTAATAGAAAAAAATTGCTGCCCATTGAAAAAAAGTTATATTCTATTGTTTACATAGCAAGAAAACTCTAAGAAAATCGAAGCAGTGTCAGCAATGTAGAGTTGATCATAGGAGCAGTATAGTATATCAATACTTCAATACCAAGAGACAGACACATAAATAATTAAGGAAAAAGATAAAAGAATAAATCTGAAGAGAAAAAGGAAGTCTAGTTATACAGAAGGTATCTTACAACATGGATTGTTGGTTGATATGCCATTCATTACTAAACTAAGAATTGAAAAAGAATACAAATACAAACCTCGTCATATCCTGTAAGCCAAACGCGTGGTGTCTGATAATATTTATCATACCTGATGTGAGAGAAAAATAGCATAATTGTCAAACTTTTAGTTAACTTCTTCTGACAGTCTAAAAAGCATAATTATAGAACATAAACGAACCTCCTTAAAGATCACACATGACATGACACAGTTTTCCTCCCAAAAATACATGGTACCATACAATTAGCTATAACAAATATAATTTTAGTATATTCTTTTTCTATGGCTATTCCCTACTTGTATTAATAAAGTTCTCTCATATGTTATTGGTAAAACCTAATGAACTACAGTAATCATCAGGAAAAAGTCTGATGGAAAGCTAAAACTTCTTTCAACCACCCTCTAGTGTTGCTTACTCCAATTGCATCTTCTTTTTTTTCTTTTTCTTTTTTTTTTTTTCCTTAACTTCCTTGTTTGGCTGGACACAAGGATTCTTTCCTACCAACCCATGAACTTTGATATATTTTTATTCAATACATTATACACTATTGTTTTTAAGAATTATATATATATATATATATATATATATATATATATATATATGTATGTATGTATGTATATAAAATTAAAAAATACAAAAATATATATATACAAAAAAAAAAAAAAAAGCAAGAAGAACAACAGAAGAAGTCGCCTTACGTGATGCTGACATCATAAGTTCGTGTTCGTAGGATATTATCGTCATCAGGTTCATGGGCAATTTGGTAGGTCAATGGCAGAGTGGCCTACAATGAAAAAGTAAATGTGAACATGAATACCTCATCAAAATAAAACTGTGATGGATGTGAGCATAAAGATTTTTTTAATCCCAAATGGTCAATATGTGTATGATAAAAATGAACCAAGAACTTTCTTTATACAAACCAAGAGACATTTTTCAAAATGAGATACCACAGAAAGGATCCAGATTATGGCCCACATTCCATGCCTTGCAAAATAAGAGAGCATGGATTAAAACTCAAACTTGCAACAGTTGAATAAAGCTGAAACGTTTTTGTGTGTGTGGAGGGGGGTCTTGCTTCCATGGGTTTGAGTAACAATGTTGAAGAATTTTTTTTAAAGTGTTAGAACAATATATTATAATATATTTTTGCATGTTTTACATTTTTTTAATAGAAATTATATTGAAAAATGGAAATTATCCATTAAAAAGATCTTTTGAAATGAATAAATTAAAAAATGGAGAAAATTTTCTCGCGGGAAACCTGATTCCTGCAAAAATAAATGGAGAATTTCACGGGAATGAGAACTGAAACAGGTGGTGGGGATATTTCCCCATCCCCACCCCGTGGACATCTCTACTTTCAAGCCACATATGCTCATAAACTTGCAGATCATAAAATTTACGTACTGCATCAGTTCCAATAACATTGTCAGTGTCTTCAATATCAGCCAGGTCAGGAATATCCTCTTCATCTTCACCACCAAAATAGTTTGGAATTGACTTAACAACCTTGGGCCTGCTGATTTCAAGAGTTTCCAGGGAAGGCAAATTTTCCTCTTCATCAATTTTTTGTTCTGCATGAAAGAGCACATGTTATTTACCAAATGTAAATTCCTAGTTTCAAACTGAAAGATAAAGGTACCGTTTGGTTTCCCATGCGTTGCCAGCCAGCCATCACCATCTTCATTATCAAGAAGAACTTCACCACCTGCAGCTTCATACTCCTCTTCTACAGAGGCAGCCCGACGCAGGCAAGGAACTGGAAACAAAGTGAACAATCATCCTGACTTTCAATAATGACTCAACAAAGTTGATGTCTATTACGCCAAGAATTACAATAAAACAATGACGTTAATGATGGTGCTGTTATACCGTTTCTGGTAATCAAGAACTGCTTATCAGGAGGCAAGTAAGATTTCCTCTTGTTTATATCACCTGATTCCCTAAAATCATGAAGGAAAATACATTTTAACGCATAATAGACGAATCTAAAACACTCTCAAAACTTGAGGAATAAAATGAGTAGAGGAGGCAAGAAAATAAAAAGGTACAATTTTACAAGTGAGCCACTAATATCAGTTTTCATGGGATTGTGGACAGACCCACATTGTCCTTTGCTGAAAAAGGGATAGGACGGAACGTAGTATACATTGGATAATCAAATTTTGGGTGACGACTGTTAGGAATAACGACTCTGCACAATGGTATGATATTGTCCACTTTGAGCATAAGCTCTCATGGCTTTGCTTTGGGCTTCCCCAAAAGGCCTTGAAACTCCCAACCAACAATCCTCAGCAACGACTGTCCTTCAAAGCTATGAAGAACCTGAAAGTAAGTCGACCAGAAGCTATTGTTTCTACTCTAATTTTGTCCCAATAGATGTTATACTTCAAAACAAATCACCAAATTGCTTCTCAAAGAAGGTCGTAGACATAATTTCTGAAACATAAGAAAAACCAATGGGATGTCACTATGATTTAATGTCCTTTCTACGTACCCCTATTTACCACTCTCCTCTTAAGCTCTCTGAAGAACTCCTGACTCAAAGGGCATTAAGGTTTTTTCTTAACTATTCCAAAGCTCTACCATCCACTAAAACAGAGATAACTATACTCCTTCATCAAAGTCTACATTGAAAGCCTTCAGTCCGACACAGACCAATTGACCTTAATGTCTTTTGAACAACCATAAACGACCTCCATCCACTGTTTTCGAAAACAGAATTAACAAAATTGACAGGATTCAGAAAAGAGAATTGATATAAGTTGGTGAGCATATAAAATCTTTTAACAATTTCGAACATCGCAGAATAACGAATCAACAAAGTCGATCATCGAAATTGAGAGAAATCACATGAAAATACCAAGACCAGGTGGGACACTTGGAGACGAGATTATCACCGGCGATGATGAACTCAGAGACACTGAGAACGCCTTTCTCCTTGAAGGCGGAGACGGTTCGAGGCCCTGTGATCCTCTCAACAGTTCCTTTGAAGGCCTCGTGGAGCTTCTGCGACAAAGCCATGATCGCAAGCTCTCTGAAATTGATGAATTAAGATGAAAGATTTCGGAAATTGAACCAGAAATTTGGAAGCCCCAGCAGAATCTTGACTATGATCGACCAGCGAAATTGGCTTCAACGGGGAGAAGACTGAGAAGAGACGTAATGGTTGTTTTTGGATAAAAATGGTTAAGTTGGGAAGTCAATTTTAAAATACTAGATTTTCAATTACTTAGTTTTGAAATCCCAATTTTCGTTTTTCCTTGTTTATTTCAAAGTAATTTGTTCTTCATTAACTTCATCCTCAACTGTCTATTAAAGATTCAGACACCAAACAATCCCGAACATTCAAAGGAAAATCAACGTTGATCAAATATTTTTCCTTCGAACTACGCTCGTTTTGAACGAATTTCACTTTCCTTTTGTGATTTCACCGCAATTGAGGTTGTACAACCAGCTTGTGGCCTTTGATTTTGATTTATTTATGTTGTTTGCATTGCCATTTCTCGCCCAAAGTTGTTGTATGGTTTTGGTTTTTTTTTCCCTCCCTTTTTTATTTTGATCACTTGCTTTTTGATTTTATCATCACAACTCTTTACATCGTTGAACTTGTTCGACTATTGTTGTAGATCTTTATGGTAAGAAACAAAGTTTGTTGAAGAAAAAATGAACAAGATGCTCGTGCGTTGCTATACCTGGTAAAGGCTCTCAATTGTCCATAGAATTGAGACTAGATCGTGCTCTACCCTCAACTACAAGTATGCCCGTAGAATCATGTGGGCAGACACCGTAGGAACCAGAGTACGGTCAACAACCAGGTCAATAGGGTGGTAGAAGAGATGATAGGCCACCATGCACCAAATACGACAGGAAACATTGGGGGCAGCGTTTGATAAGGTTAAAGCATACTTCAAGTGTTGCCAGTAGGGTCACTTTTCTAGTAACTACTCAAAAAAGAATGAGAAGAGTGCTATCAACTTGTCCTCGAGCTCTGGTGGTGTTGGTATACTTCTTTAAACCCGCTCCCAAGCGAAAATATACGTCTCTACTATTTGGGATGCCTATTACCCTGACGTTGTAGTGATAGGTACTTTATCCGTTCTTGGACACCTTGCCCTAACATTTATTCATTTAGGATATATTATTTTATTTATGTACCCTTTGTTAGTTGGGCAAGGATTAAATTAGAATCCCTAATGTTTGTATGGTCTGTTAGTATCCCAATAGTGGATAACTTGGTAGTTAGTGATAGAGTAAAAGGCGATCAAATGTAAGTATCAGGTCAGACTACATGAGTGACTTCGATGTGATAATGAGAATGGATTAGTTGGTCGAGAATCATGACAACATTGACTATCATAAGAAAAAGATGGTGTTATGTCCACCTTTACAAACTCGTTTTAAGTTTGAAGGTACCAACGCCCCATCTACCCCAAGGTAGTTTCCATGTTACAAGTGAGTAGATTAACCCAGTAAGGAGCCTGATGGACACAATGAGGTTGGAAAAGTCTATGTGTGCGGTGTTAGTGGTGAATAAGTTCCCTACCAAGTTTCTTGTGGACCTACCAGAGGTACCTCCTTCACGAGCTGAGGTTTCTACATTAAGCTCAAACTAGGTACCAACTCTATCTCCAAGGCCCGTGTTGCATGACACTGGAAAAACTAGAGGAACTTAAGGTACTGTTACAAGATTTTGTAGATAAAGAATTCATACACTCTTGAGTATCGTCTTAGGCGCACTAGTGCTATTTTTTAAGAAGAAATATTGGTAATGCATTGATCATGGAGACCTAAATAAGAGGATAATTAAGAATAAGCACCCTTCTCTGACATTGACAACCTATTCAACGAGCTTATGGAAGCGACCACGTTTTCCAAAAAAAGATAAGAATTAAGAATTTATGAAAGACAACATTCAAGTCGAGCTATATATATATATATATATATCATTAACCAAAACATTAATTTTCTTTTAAAAAATGTTGAGGGGCTAAAATATATTTTTTAAAAGTTCTTAAATTAAAACAAAATAAAATTAAAAATTTTAACCACTAAAATAAAGATAAAAAAAGAGCTTATACAGCAAAATAAAATAATTTTAAAGATTTAGAATTAAAATATTCGAACCATACAATGATTAATCAAAAATATATTTTCATATATTTTGTAAATGTACGTCCTTTCCAGAGCACTTAATAATAATAATAACACACAAACACAGGTTTAATAATAATAATAATAATAATAATATTATTATTATGATAACACAGAAAACACAGGTTTGATAATAATAATAATAAGCACAGGTGTGATAATAATAATACCAAAAATAATATAAATTATTATTATTATTATTACAATACAGAAAACACAGGTATGATAATAATAATAATAATACTATTATATTATTAACAACTAGGTTTTAATTCATGTGATTATTATTTAATTTTCGATGTAAATATAAACTATTAAATAATTTGATCCCACTGATCTTAAAATATAGGCTAAAATAAGATTTGTCACTAAGAACTTAGACCAAATTGTTGTAATTAAATAATCAAATTTATTATAAAATTAATAATATATTTTTTAGGGCAAAAAATCTCCGACGGTATAAACAATTATTACAAGTTCTAAAATAAGAATTATTTATGTGAGATAACTTTAATTTTTAATGAAATTTCATAGTCAATCATTACATTTCATTATTAGAGCTTCTAAAGTACTTAATACCCTTCTTTTGAGCCTTTTATTTAAAATAATAATAATAATAATAATAAATTTATTATATTTTCTTCCAATTTTAAATCTAAAATTAGATCCACTTGAATTAATTTTTATAATATATGATGAGTAAGTACACGTCATGTCAGATCATATATGATTTTTCTTAAATTAAATAATTCAAGAAAAAATCATAATAATTTACAACATTGTACTTATTTTAGTGAGTTGGTTTTTAATTTAAAATTTTGATTTGAAATTCAAGATTCACGTGAATTATATTATAAGCCTTTATGTTATAAAATCTTTTTTAAATTAAAATATGTAAAACATAATTATAGATTACATAATAATGTAAAATTAAATTATACAAATTTTATGTTTTTAAACGGTTCATTCATTAATTAATCGATAGTAATTGAGATGCATATTAACGATAGTAACTAACTATAAGTATTGAATCTGAACATAACTCACTCATGCTACTTTTTTTTAGAGAGAACATGATCCACGAGATTGATTGTGGAAGCGTTTAGAAGTGTTGCGCTATAGTGGACCAGTAGATCCGAGTCATATTTTTGTTTTTCCTGTACTTTGGTTATGTATATGTCTTTTCATTATTATACTTGTTTTGTAAATGAGAACGTGTTACCAAAGGGGTCCATCATTATCTTCATTTAAGACAAGAATATAAAACATCGAAACGTCACTCTTGTTCATCAGCTTTAAAGTTATAGGTCCATCATATTTCACTCTAGAATATGCGTTACAGTTAATCACAGATGGTTAACGATGTCTCTTATGAGTTGTTTTTTTAAAATAACAAAAATACTAATAACAATAAATAAAAGAAATCGGTAGGCACGTAATATATGGCCACCCATCCCAATATAACAATAATATGTTTCTATCGATGAGATCGATGACAATTGAACCTAATTTTGTTCGTATAAAAAGTGGAATTCCAAGCACAAATATTCTCATATTTACAAAATGAATTCATTTTCAACACTTGAATTGTCTCTCCTAATGCCATTGTTCTTCGCTACCCTATTTACTACCATCGACGGATCAATCTTCCAAAATCCAGAAATTACCGTAAACTTAACAAATGTTTTAAAAAGTCACAATCAGCTCACCGTTCACTGCAAATCTAACGATGATGACTTGGGAGTCCACCAATTGCCACCTTTTGTCAGCTACGCTTTCAGTTTTTGACCAAACTTCTGGGGCTCATCACAATTTTACTACACCTTCCAGTGGCCTGACTCGTTTCATTTCTTTGATATCTACAAGAATGATAGTGATAGAACTAGATGCAACAATACTATGAGTTTCTGGATTGTGGGAGAAAAAGGTACCGGTATGTTCAACTATAAAGCCAAATTGTATAATATTTGCTACATATGGCCGCATAAATGAATATAAAGAATTGATATATCCATAAATTGAAAGGTTGATTACGGTATTATAATAAATCGATAGGTATACTTTTTTTCTTTCTTGAAAATTTGATATCGTGTATTAGTTTTTAATGATTATAATATTAAGATTATTTGAAAGCGTACAATACTTCTTTATTAATTTCTTCTCCTTTGAAATTATTTGAAGATGTCTCCGCAATGTAGTAGAGATAAGCTGAGTTTAAGTCCTTCTCGTTGGCTTCGCTCAAGTGGTCTTCAATTATCTTCTCTACCGTTGAGAAATGTTATTCTTTGAGAAATGAACATGCAAAACAAAATAATATATATAATTTCCCTCCTTTATTGAAAATTTTCTATCATTTTTTCAAACATAAACCAAACTCAAATACGGTAAGAATACAAAACGAAAGTGACCCTACTCTAGAGATATTTGCTGGTTTTTCAAAGAAGCAGCCTATTATGACTCTGTCAACTACCGAAGCAAAGTTTGTGGCAGCATGCTCGTGCCAAGCAATCTGGTTAGGAAAGATGTTTGAAATTTTTTATCATTATCTATTGTGATAATATGTCAACTATCAAGTTATCTAAAAATCCTATGTTGCATGGAGGGAGGAAGCACATCAATGTTCGATTTCATTTCTAGCGTGATTTGTGTAAAGAAGGTACTATGGAGCTCAATTTTTGCCGAAGTGATGAACAAATAACATACCTGCTCACAAAGCCCTTGAAACAACCATTGTTCGAGTAACATAGAAGAAAGATAGGGATGTGCAGAAACCAAGATGTGGTTCAAGGAGATGAAGTGAAGTCGTAAGCTGATTTCGGCCGAATTCAGTTTAAGGGAGGGTGTTGAATGGTTACTTGTAGATACATGTATTTTCCCAAAAGTTGTACCAAATTTCTCTCCTGCCACCAACACATACTCTCTTGATTGTGTACATCACTTTCTTTTTCAATAAGAAATAAGTAAACACTTGAAAAAATAAGGATAACTTAAAATTAAAGCAAATCTATGATACGAGACAGTCTCATTATAATAATAACTATACGGTTATATCCCACATTAGTCGAGGAGGAGAACGAAACACCCTTTATAAGGGTGTGAAAATCTTTCCGTAGCAGATGCATTTTAAAGCCTTGAGGGGAAGCCCAAAGTCGACAATATTTGATAGTTTCCCCCGAAAGGGAAAGCCCATCTAACCCACATCAAACCCAAAAAAGTTAACTAATAAAGAGAAAAATTAATGAGCAATAAAAGAAATAGGTGTAGAACATTGGGTAGAGCTACACTTAAATCCATCAATATCATCACACAACCAATGAGTGAACACATTACCATACACTTTTGTTAAAACATTGAATCAATTCAATGAAAACAAAAAAAGGGGTATTGGGTTAGGCCTATGAATCAGCTAACCAAGCTCTTTAGGCACACAATAATTCATTTTTTCATGTTTTTTTCTTCTTTTTTTCCTTTTACCCAAACCTACCATATACCTTTTTCGAGCTTCTTTGTTTTTTTCATTTATTTATTTTGAAATAAGAAAATATATATATGACAAATCAATTACGAATGTGAGGGGAGAATCTAGATAATATATTTTGGGAAGGGACTTAAATAATATATTTTTATATTATTATAAAAATATAATAAAATTATTGAGGATAGAAATGTGCTAACCTAATCGATTAAGACGTGGATCTGTAACTTACATTTAAATTATGAGTTTAGTCTCTTAATTTATAGATTTCTGTTTATTTGGTTCATAAATTTTGAGACACTCTACTCTTCCTTATGTGTCATGAGTGTTGGAGATGGTGCTCGGGATGATTCATGTGTAGCTGATGGAGTTGAAGTTGTATACTCTCATGCTATCGTTTTGGTTTATAACTCTTGAACGCAAATGTGAGCAATTGGTTGAGTTTGATGGACCCTCATCCTTCGAGTCGTCATCTGTTGAGTTGAGAACGGTGGTATCTAGTAGGTTCTTGACTTTTAATTTTGTGTCAAATAAGTTTTTAAATTTTTAATTATGTGTTCTTCACTTTTAATTTTAATTTTTTGTCCTCTAATGAATACAAAAAGTATTTTTATTTTAATTTTGGATTTATGATATATTGATTATATAATATTTACATAAATTACTATCAATTACAAGACTATGATAAAGCGTTGTCCACCTTCATGATCACAACAGAACTTGAAATGTTAATAAAATATATTTTTTTAAAATTGAATTAAGTTTTTCAATAAATCAAATTTTCTCAAATAATTTACTAAAGTTATAAAGATTTTTTATTGATAATTTAAAAGTTTTTCGATCTATTTTATGCCATTCATTTATAAAATAAATGGTAGAATGAGTCGCTATCTTTTTCCACAAAAGTCATATGTGAGTGAGAATAAACAATGACTTAAGTTTTGTTTTTGAGTTGGAGTGTAAAAGCTAGCCCGTGTTTATTATTGAACTCACCGACTGGATGGTATAGCTGGATCACCTCCTATTCAAAGAGAGATAATGCTTAATCGAGCATTAATGAAGCGTCATTCTCATAGTGCGATGCTTCAATTTAGTGAAATGTTGTAATAGTGTTGAATCCTATGTGTTATAATGCTGAGCCAAATAGGAAAATCCGATGGGAAGTATTTGTTACTACAGTCCAAGGAGTCACGTGTGAGATCCCACATCGGTTGGGGAGGAGAACGAAACACCATTTATGAGGGTGCGAAAAACTCTCCCTAGTAGACGAGTTTTAAAAACCTTGAGGGGAACCTCGAAAGGGAAAGCCCAAATAGGACAATATCTACTAGCGGTGGGCCTGGATAGAACCTCAGTGGAATGCCCGTGTTTTAAGATAAGATTATTTTATTTTTTAGAAGATTAATTTAAACTTATTACTTTTGATAAATTTGAATTTGATTGGCAAATTAAATTTAATCCGATAAAATTTTCATCTTGGTTTCCCATTGACATAACCTTCATGTCATGATGTCATCTCAAGTTCCGGGTTGTCATCACCCATCATAGCTCACTCGATTTTTCATCGAGAATGGGTCCAAGTGTCATTCATAATATTGGGACATCCCGAGCATCCATCTATATGGGTTCTATCAAGGTATTGGACCCTCTCGTGTCCATGCCATATAATTTACGGACTTTGTACCAGATAGTGGATGTATGATCCAACCTCCGACACATGGGCTAGGGCGCAATGTCGACACACTCGTGCCGTTCAAAACTGTCCTTTTAAAAACTCATTTCAAAAGAAGTTGCCCAAGACACTCATCTCTCATTGCTCACTCTCACCGAGACAAACACATGTGCCACAAGGTAGCTCGCTTAAGCCACAGGGCCTAGGAATGGGGGAGAGTTAACACCATGCCTCCCCCTAAGGTACATTTTGAGACATTTTCAACGTGGCAGGTGTAGATATGATTTTGGCAAACAGTCATACGGTGTCGTGGAGCATTTGTGTGGTATTCGATTGACACCAAATTCTACGAGCTTTCATATTTCATATGTACGAACTTTACTCCAAAACTCCAACTTTCAAGGTTAAGTCCAGGAGCCCTATCCGGCCCTTCAACAAGCCTATCTTCGACACTCTTGTCTACTTGTTGTCCCTATCTTGCTTATGCCTTGTCTTTTCTTCAATGTCCACTTTATATGGTGTGTTGGATGATGCACCTCCCTCTTCAGTCGCATCATGACACTCATCTATTTTGGCCCTCGTGTGGCCAGATGGACGACACTTGAGGATCGCCGCTTTGCTTGTCTCAATGTAAGGGTCACGACATACTCTCTTCATAGTATGATTGTAACACCTTGTGACCCTTGTACCTGTGTTTTATTATTGTATGACATGCACTATGTTATGTTATGATATATGTTATGTTGCATACAAGTTATGCTATGATATTAGTATATTATGCTAGGATTATGTTATGCCGTGGAATCATGTTATGTTATCGGTGTTATTTGCTGCATGAACCTTCATGTACCACGTCATGTAAACTATGTTAATACGTATGCCCTATGCTTATGAGATATTAAAAAAATCATATATTGTTAATCATGAACAATATGACAAGAATTAAGTATGTATGTCTCATAAGAACGCTATATCAAAAAAAGAATGGAAATGTGACTAGCATCATGAATATTTGTTATGTTTTAATGTTATGGGTTTCATGTCTTTTCTATGACACATGCATCGGGATACTTCCCCATTATATTTAGTATGGACGTGTACCTTGCGATATTTATGTTCGCCATAATATTATGCAAGCCCTTTCTCTCTATGGCGTCCGGCAGCTTGAGCGTGCGCTAACCGAACGAATCAGGCCCAAGGGTATACATACGAGCACTGGTGGGTCCATTTGTGCATGTGTGGATCGTGTGTAGGGAAGTACTGTATATACAACCCTACTCAAAAAGTAGAGTCCAAGGTCATGCCATGATATTTTTACGAAAAGATAGGTCCCACCTTGATTGTTTGTTTTTACATTTCCTGACCTCAACAGTGGAGCTAGTTATTGAGTATTTTTAAATACTCAAGCTACGTGCTACTTATTTTTAGGTAAAGGTAAGACACTCCAATACGAATGACGATACCGTTGTGAAGGCCAAGATCATGTCATGATATTTTTCATTTTCTCTCTTTTAATTAACTTTTTCCCTTATCCAACTTCATTTTCTCTCTGAAAACGCTAGCTCATTCTAATGACTTTCTCAAGTTTATTTCTTCATCAAACTTGTAGATCTAACATCCATTAAACTCTAAGTTCTATTTACATAAATTTTCTTCCATCAAACAAAGAGATAAAGATCGATGAAGAGGTCGTACTCACCCGCTCATTTTCAAGAATTCACTACGTGTTCTTCATCTTGATTCATGAGTTTTTAGACTTCATCTTCCTTCGATCCCTTCTTCAAACTTGTGAAGAATATTATTCTAAAGCTAATGTCACAAGTTTCAAAGTAATAGAACTCAAATTTTCAGTCAAAATCACTATGTTTTAAATTTTAAAATGCATAAAAGTCAACCTTATTAGAGAAGACAATCGAAAGCTCTTCAACCTTTGATTTCTTCACCAAATTTGCTCATTTCCTCACCACGAAGTTGTAGGATCAAGTCTCATCAAACGATATAAGTTTCAAGCCTAAATTTCTTTATACAAGCTCAATTGAAAATAGAAAAATCTCAAGTTCTTACCATTTTCAGATTCGAATGTGTTCTTCACGTCTAGCAATGTTTCGAACTTCGGTTCCTTCGAAAAAATTGTTCCAAATCTTCTCCTACATATCTTTCTGTGAGATCCCACAAATCCCACATTGGTTGGGAGGAGAACGAAACACCATTTATAAGGGTGTGGATACCTTTCCCTAGCAGACACGTTTTAAAGCCTTGAGGGGAAGTCCGTAAGGGAAAGCCCAAAGAGGATAATATCTGCTAGCGATGTGTCTGGGCCGTTACAAATGGTATCAGAGCCAGACACCGGGCAATGTGCCAGCGAGGAGGTTGTTCCCCGAAGGGGGTAGACATGAGGTGGTGTGCCAGTAAGGACGTTGGCTCCAAAGGGGGTGGATTTGGCGGAAGTCCCACATTGATTGGAGAAAGAAACGAGTGTCAGCGAGAACGCTGGGCCCTGAAGGGGGTGGATCGTGAGATCCCACATTGGTTGGGGAGGAGAACGAAACACCTTTTATAAGGGTGTCCCACATTGGTTGGAGAGGAGAACAAAACGCCGAAAGAAGACGATATCTACTAGCGGTGGGTCTGGGCCGTTACACTTTCACTCATAACTTATATAAATTGATAATCATTGATTCATTTAGTTGATGCATTATTGATTAAGGAGAGGGGATTTGATTTGTGTGGGGGGAAAGTGGACAATAGATATTTGGGAGACCAACAAATACATAATGCCGGTGGAAACACTCTTGAAGAAGTCCAAAGAACATAAAGAAATCAATGAGATTATCAATTAATGGCTGACGTCACTTGCCACTAATTTATTTGTGCAAATAAAATGTGTGCTTTGTGATATGTTGATTGGGTAACCTTTTAATATTTATATTATATATATTATATAGATCTTTTAAAATATTGTTATTTTCTTTAATCATTTTCTAAATATTATATAAAAAAAGAACAAGCAAATTTCATGTGCAATAAAATTGTTATTATATTCTTTGACAAGTGGCACATGAAGTTAAGAAGATTTAATAATTCATTTTTTAATAAGATGGTAGAAAATTATTTAAAATATTTCGATCTTAAAAAAAGAAATCGTACGCACATGGTAAAAACATAATTGAAATAAGAAAGAAAACATCTCCTATCAAAATTTAAAGATGAAATGCTACTGATCTACTCTAATAATGAGACCATGATGTAAATACGTAACACTCTTTAGCATGACTTTATTTCATGGTCTCCTCAGCTAGTGTTATCATTCGTACATGAGGTCGTTGTCTTTCCCTGAAAAAAAAAACAATAGACGTAGGATGAGTACTAAAAAATACTTAATAAGTGATCCCACTGTTGAGGTCGAAAAATGCAAACACATGCGACATTTTTCATGACTGGTGGCGCTATTTTCCTTGATTGTTTCTTAAGTTCTACTCTTTTTACTCAATAAGTTGGATGCATATTATTTCTCTACACACGATTCTCGCATGCACTTGTGAACCCAATAAATGGGCTCGTATACGCACCCCTAAGCCAACTTATTTTTGTTCAATGATGCCCGAGTAAAAGAACAATACATGAATGAACCGATACCACATCTAAATGAGAGTGATCCCGAAGATATAATAGTTAGAAATGCTTAAAATAATTGAAGTTACTATCTATACGAAGAAAGTGCACATTCCTTTTTTGTGTAACAACTATAAAATAAAAAATAATAATAACAATAACAATAATAATAATATTGTAACTCATCCATCCCTCCACCAATCTCAACTAACTCCTTTCCCAAATATGTCTCCTCAATACCTCCTCCAACTCCAACTTAAAATAACTCCATCAAAATCTTCAAAT
Source organism: Cucurbita ficifolia (assembly GCA_033971965.1). NCBI lineage: Eukaryota > Viridiplantae > Streptophyta > Magnoliopsida > Cucurbitales > Cucurbitaceae > Cucurbita > Cucurbita ficifolia. The sequence continues at coordinate 3,630,057 of CM066978.1, forward strand.
AATAGTAATCATATATATATATAATATTCAAAGACTTTACTCATTCAAAATTTGTGATGTCCTCATGAAGTTTAACACATGAACTATGGTAAAATGTAGAGAATTGAACTTGAAATTAATGTCATAGGTTCACATAGGTTAACTTCGATATAAAGGACAAAATCAAACTTTCATTAAGTATAAATTGGTGATATCAGTCTAAGCTAATCAAGTAAGTGACCTTACTATAGGATATGCTATAAATTGTATGAGTTACAATTTATGATTGTTTGAGATAACGTACGATGATGCATGCGATATTTATGATGTGTGAGTTGTTTCGTGTGATATCGTACGCTAGTTATATGATGATGTATGATGATGTATGAGCTATGATGTATAAGCTATGATGTATGATGATGTATGAGCTATGATGTATGAGCGATGATGTATGATGATGTACGATAACGTATGTGCGTTATAGGATGATGTATGATACACTTGATGTACTTGATGCACTTGATGACTATGATGTCTTGCATGACATTTACCTTACTATGATGATGTTTTCCATATTAAGCATGTTGTATGATGATGAATGTCATATTGCATCAGGTCGATAGATCGACCGAGGACACAACCCTAGGAGTATGAAAATGATATTAATATAAGTATCTAACGAGCATGTGTTACTAAACTAACAAAGAGATGAGACTAGGGTTGTGTCAGAAGAGATGTTAAGATGAGAATTAGAGGAACTTCATGCATGTTGTGTGTACATTAGCATAGAGATACTTTCCCTTTATGATGATGAGTGTAGACGCGCACAGTATGATGATGAGGGTGTTCATGGAGAGCATGACACCAAGAATTTCGCTGACCTCCGAACGTCGCTACAGAGTAGCTTGACCAGAGAGGGTTTAGGGGGTGTGCGAGCCGCTTGGAGATTAACACTCGCACGTGTGAGTCGTGTGTAGGGAAGTACTACACATCCATAGTAGTCCGGATTGGAGGCCACCTCTAGTATGAAATAGAGATAGGTCCCAAGAGCATGATTGCATGTGTTTGCATTAGCATGACCCCTATAGTGGGGTCACTTACTGAGTATTCTTTGAAATACTCTGGCAATGTGCCACATCATTCAGGTAAAGGCAAGGCGCCCATGTACGGATGACGACGACATCGCGAGCAGAGACTGTGGCACGACATAGGGTTGACATTTATACTATAGATGAAGTTTTCTTTTAAGAGTTATATTTCCGCATAAGAGATGAGCATGAGATGTTAGTAGCGACTCTAAGTATGTAGAAATTTAGGGTCGTTACAGTTGGTATCAGAAATACAGCTGGAAACCCCTGGTGTCATGCTCCTCATGAACACCCTCATCATCATACTGTGTGTGTCCGCACTCATCATCTCTAGGGGAAGTATCCATATGCTTATGAACATACAACATGCATGAGCTCCCTCTAATTTCCATCTTATCATCTCTTCTGACACAACCCTCTAGTCTCATCTCTTTGTTACATTAAATAACATAGGCTCATTGAAAATTTATTTAATATCATTTTCATGCTCTTAGGGTTTTTTCCTATGTCGGTCTATCGACATGATGCAATATGACACTCATTATCATATAGCAGGCTTAATATGGAAAACATTAACATATTAAGGCAAACATCATGCAATCATCATACTCATCATATCACCATAAAGTGCATCAAGCATATCAAGTACGTCATACATCGAAATATATATATATATTACGCACATCATCATGCATCATAACTCAAACATCATAGCTCATACATCATCATATACTAGTATACGACATCATACGATACAACTCATGCATCATCATAATCTCATACATCATACATTGTAACTCATACAATTTCTAGCCTATCCTATACCAAGATCATTTACTTGGTTGGCCTTAGTCAAAGTTGTATCTAGATCCAAATTTGGTTGCTTTCATCCTTCGAATTCGTTCTCACTTATATCCCGCCTTCACCTATTTTGAATATAAACTTAATTGACTTTCATTTTTTCTATATTATGTTTGGCAATAAAACTTAAATTAAAAAAAAAGTCAATCAATTATCATTAGAGGGAAAGTTAAAATCTAAAATTTAAATAAGGCAAGAAAATCATGAATAAAATCAGGATAAAAGAAAAGGGAATAACGGTTTGTTTTTTTCGGAAGAGAATTATTGTTAAGTCATGAGAGATGTATCTTAAGGAAGAAGTGGGAGAGATGAAAAGAGAGGTGGTTAATTTTTTGTTTTTTTACGGTTATTACGGTTGTTACGGTTGTTAGAATAACGAATTTTTTTTAATCTTTTTATTTTTAGGGTTGTTAGAAGAAGAATTTCCAAACGTGAGGAAACATTGTATAATCCCTCCCATTGGGCAATTATAAAGCCCCTTTGCCAATACCTTCTCTTCTTCTCCACTCCATTTTGTCACATTTCTTTTCACCTTTTTTCTTAAAAAAAATAATTTAATGCCAACCTTTACTTTACTCCTTTTATTTTTCCCCCAAAATCAGAATCACATCTTTAAAAATTCACACAAAATAATTAGAGATAGAGATCTTAACTATCTTAGGCAAGTGGGGGACAAAAGAAAAAGTTGAGTTACAAAAGAAAATCAATATTCCACAATACCTTTTTTCCCCTTTGTATTAATTATTTTTTTAATTAGGCTAAACATATAATTCTTCAACTTTAACCAAAGTTATTCTTGATTCGAGTAGACTATGTGTGAGAATCCCACATTGGGTGGGGAGGAGAGCGAAACACCCTTTATAAGGGTGTGGAAACTTTTCCCTTGTAGACGCGTTTCAAAACCTTGAGAGGAAGCCCGATAGAGAAAATCCAAAGAGGACAGTATCGGTTAGTGGTGGACTTGGGCCGTTACAAATGGTATCAGCGAGCAAGGGGGTGAATTTGTCCGTAAAGACGCTGGACTTGGGCTGTTACACCAAGCTATGAATCAAGTCAAATTATTCGAGTTTACTTTTATGTCATAGTATCATTTGTTTTATAAACGTTAATCGAGTATATAATCATTATTGGTTGTTTTTGGTAAGGTATTAAATTAGCATTTCTCCTCGAGGAATCTTTATGGGAAAAAGAAAAGAAAGGGAAATAAAGTTGAGAAAATAAAGGAAAAGTAAAAAGAATATCTTCATATGAATGAAATAAAGAATGTATAATGGTTGGCTTTAGAGTCAATTTCTCCTCAAAGTTTCTCCAAAATGCAAGGCATCTCCATAACCTTATGTCATTCTATTGTGGTTTTCTCTGCCAAAAATCTTCATTTTCAATCCAACATCTTAGATTTCAAACTATTAAACTATCATTGTGCCCCATTTCTAGAGTTGACACGACTTGAAAAGTTTCAGTGTCAAGTTCGGTGTATTCAGTATCTTTTAAAAATGGAGCTGACGTACGTGAATAGGAGCAATCTCGAGGATAGGGTAGCTAAGAATAGCTTAAGTTAATTGAGAGTTATTACCTATACCAACAACGTGCATCTTTGTAATGAACCGAATTTTTTCTACTGTAATAAAGTTGCTACTACATGCATGAGGTGACTAATGCATGTGGAAAACATCTCTTTAAAATATTTTATAAAGGTACCATGAACTTATCATTCAAAACAAAAACCTTTAAATACCGTAACCATAAGTAGCAAAACAAGAGATAAATGTCATAAAGTATATTAAATAAACAAGGTCTTGAACTAACTTAAGAGCTACTAAAAAAACATGAATGTGACTACCCTAACACTGGTTCCATGACCTTCATCGCGACGTCGTCATTCGTACATGGGTGTCTTATCTTTATCTGAAAAATAAGAGTGACACGTAGCTTAAGTATTTTAAGAAATACTCAATAAGTAACTTCACCGTTAGGGCCAAGAATCACAAACACATGCGGTATGGTGGGATCTATCATTTTAAAAGCAACATGGCATGACATTAGGCGGCTTTTTAGTTTGGGCAAGGTTGGATGGGTAGTACTTATCTACACACGATCCATGCACGCGCACATGGACTCACTAGGATGGCTCGCATACCCCCTAGGCTTGGCTCATTGGGTTAACACTTACTAATGAGTTGTTAGACACTACCGAGGACAAGGGCTCACGTAACATCATGGCGAACATAAATGTTGTAAGTCATAAAGTAGGTGTCCATACTAATCACAACAATGCTGAGATCTCCATCACTTAAAATCATGGCATAAATTTATGATGCAAGACAAACTTCCATTCATTTATACATAATTCCTGTCACATTTTTCTAAAGTTCGAAGAAATCGTTATAAACTTTCTAAGTTCGTGAATTAAATTAAACCTAATTAAGAGTATTGAAATAATATATATATAAAATGTGGCTCAACTTTTAAAAAATTATGGGTGGAACTCTTTTTCTTTTTCTTTACCTAAATGCAAAAGTGTAGGCAATATTTGGGTTATATAATAGCCATGTGAAGAATATGGTAAATTCCATACATACCTTGCTCATGGAATTTCTAACTTTTTAACATGATTTTTTATGTATACAAAATTAGTATAATTTGTGATTTTATGTTTTTCTTTTATTCTGATAATTATATGGCATAAAACCAAATATGATTTTAAAGGAAATAACACTTTTACCCTTGTACTTCCTTAAAGCTCAAAAGGTCAATTTTGACCTTTAAATAATTTAATTACTAACTTTTTATTTTTTTGAGATAAAAAGGAAAAATATATAGACCCGAACATTCAACTAAAACAACTGGTATTCATGAGATTCACAGCTTGTCAAACTCGACAATCACATTTGTGCATACTATATCTGATTTTTTAATTAAAAATTATTAATTTTTAATTAAAAAAACACAGGGATGATTTGAATCTATAACCTTCTAAATAAAAATACAAAATACACCAATTTGGTATATTATATAACTAAACAAGATTAAAAATTAATATATAATAAGTTTATTTATTTATTTTTGGTAGGGGAAATGTTGAATTAATTTAAAATTAGGGGAAATGGGTAAGCATCCAATGTGACTTTTGTGTACAACTTTAACCAACATGATTATGAGACTTTAAAACCATATTCATTAATGATTGGAAAGCAATTCCAACGCCCATCTACTCCAGGTATTTACTTCCTTCGCCATCTTAATTACACTTTTTAATTAACCCTAAATTAATAAATAAATACTTATAAATATTTTTAAAATATTTTTATGAGCCTTAAAAAGTTTCATTAATATTTTCCTTTTTTTTTTTAAGTTTAAAATACCCTTACGTTTAGTGTTATGTTTAAAAAGTACTAAGTACCTCTAAAATTTTAAAAAGTCGCACTCTTTATCCTCATGAAATATATATATATATATATACCGTTCATATATGGATGAAACTTTTTAATGTTACTTTCGGTATTTTTGAACCGTGGTACTAACGATATGGGTATTTTTGAACTTTTTTTAAAAATATTTAAAGGTGTTTTAATAATTTCCGAACTAAATTGTTATGTTTCGTAGTTTAAATTTTAAAGGCATTTTTTTATCTTAAAACAAAAAAAAAAGAGAGAAAAAAAGAAAAAACAAACAAACAAACAAAGAGTATGCCTAATGCCTTCCCCACCCCTTTGACCAAAAAAGCCACCATCACCTTTGTATAAAATCTAACCAATAATAAAGAGAACACCAAAGTGAAAGAGACTTATGAATTCTAAATTAATAATGAGTTAAATTTAATTTTATTCACTAAATAATTCATTTTTATGGAAAATCCATATAACTTAAATTTTAGATTGACACTTTAAATATATTTAAACTATCCGTATATTGATAAGGGGTGTATGGATTCTCGAGAAGAGAGGAGCCGAAATGGTCCCTTCGGACCGCCCGAATCCCACAAGTGAATAGAAAGTCGGATCTACATTGGATCTCACCTGAATCGACCCATCTATCCTCCTGAGGAGAAGTTTCGTTTCAAATCTTGGTTCAAACTGGAGAAGTACGTCATGCTAATGTGTCTTGGATGATCCACATCTCAGGGTCAGGCGTTGATGAGCATATTGAACTATCCATGTGGTTGAAAAGCCTCACAGCCCAGGCACAACGACGCAATTATCAAGGGCGCGCTCTACCAATGAGCTAATAGCCCATCGTGCGGGCCTGACTCTCAGCATAAAATTGCTTCAAACAAAACACACTTAATCATATAATTGAACCATTGAAAAAAAAATGCATTAGTTGTCAATTATTTTAAATTTTTTTAGGCATCTTATTCTTAAAATCTCTCTCATTCGTAATCTCGGTTTATTTATGCATTATTCATGTATTATTCATGTAATAAAAAAAATTATTGAAATTGAGCACAAAATGGAACAATTGTCAAAAGATTATGGCAACCCAAATAATAATTCAACCTTTTAGTATTAAATATATTGAAAGAAAATAACTTACCTAAGGAAGAAAAAAAGTATATAAATATATATATATATATATATATATATATATAAGTTGTCCAAGCAAGCAAGCAAGCTCCACAAGCTTCCTCACTGTAATTCCCTCTTTTTTTTTTTCTCTTTTTTTCTTTTGGGCAGAGAGAATAATACAAAAAGCAGAATTTAATTTAACTAATTAGAAGAGGAAAAAAAAAAAAAAAAAAAACTCAAGCGGGAAAAATGGTATGAGAATAATCGGAGTGCCATTGGAGGTCGTCGTGATCTCCAGAAAACTGCCATGACGACGACGACGAAGACGACGATGAATAATCAAAATCCAATAAGAACCCATCGTTTATTCCTCGTACCACAAGATCCGGCAGATCAAACCATGTCTCTTCTTCCTCACACGACGTCGTTTCCGAAGGACTCGATTCCGCGGGCTTCGGCTGGTGTTTGAGGGCGGCGGCCTGTGCGGCGGCGGCCTGAATGTCCTTAGCGGACAGGGAGGCCGGGCGGGGGAGTTGGTGTTTGAGTTGAGGGAAATTGAGGAAAGCGCGGTGGCCTTTGATGGCGAGTGCAGCCACGTCGTGTGCACGCGCTGCCATCTCCGCCGTGGGGTATGTTCCGAGCCATATTCTTGATTTCTTCCTTGGCTCTCTTATTTCCGACACCCATTTCCCCCATGCTCTCAGGCGAACTCCTCTGAATTTGGGGGTTGATTCTTCGGTTAAGGTCCTCCGCCTTTTCCGGCAGCTTACGGCGGAGGAAACGGTGGCGGAATGGTGGGAGTTTGTGGTCATTTTGAAGATGTGGAGTGGAGGGATTTGTTTGTTGTTTAGGGAGAGGGACAGTGAGTGTGTGTTGTTGTGTTGGTCTTTTATGTTTATTTTTTTAATTTTAAATATAATTTTTGTAATTATGATGTGGAATATTTTATTTATTTATAAATTTTAAATTGTGGTGGGGTATAATGGTGCATATGAATATAGAAGAGTAGAGGACAGCTCAGCAGCTGGGTTTGTTTGCCATGTGGGCACTACTTGTCATAATATAATAAATTTACAAATAAGTTTATTCCCTTATTATTTGGATTCCTTTCATTTCTCTTTTTACCTCCTCCCAACCGATGTAGGATTTTACAATTCACTCCCCTTCACGGTCTAGCATCTTCATTGGCACTCGTTCCCCTCTTCAATCAATGTGAGATCTCACATCCACCCACCTTCGGAGTCCAACGTCCTCGCTACCACATGTTCCTCTCTCTAATCGATGTGGGATCTCACAATCCACCCCCTTCGGGTCCCAACATCCTCATTGGCACACCGCTCAGTGTCTACCCCATCTGGACTCAGCGTCCTCGTTGGTACACTGCTCGATACCTATGGGGCTCAGCGTCCTTGCTCTCACAATTTCAAATCTATAGTAATCATCATTACAAAACTTACAGATTTTTTTTAATTTGTATTCAACCATCTTTAAAAGAGATCTATTTAAGTGCGGGACCGAGACATCGAAGAGATTTGTCTTGAACGAAGTGAAGAATTTTCGTTAGAATGGAGAACAAGAAGAGGAAGTGGAGAGATAGTTTTACCCGTTTGCTAAACGAGGTTGAAGACAGAGATTATATTCCCCATCTTCGTCCCTAGCCCTAACCCCACAAATTTCCTTACCATTCTAACCCGCTCACTAAATATGTAGAATACTACATTGTAATATTAAAATAACCCATTTATGATACGATCTTTTTCCTCTCGTCAATTGTATGATTTTAACTTCAACGAATCTTTGAAAAAGAAAATTAGATCTAAAAAAAAAATTAAATGCACATTAAAAATCGAAGTTCGATTAGAATTCTTTTCGACTAATTCATGGTTAATGTGAGATCCCACATTTATTAGAGAGGAGAACGAAACATTTTTTATAAACGTGTGAAAACTTGTCTAAAAACTTTGAAGGGAAGCTCGAAAGGAAAAAATGTTTTTAGCTGAACCACGACATTATCGACCTTCAATTACATCAATCACGGTGGCAATTCTTCCAAATCGGATTTTTGTTTTCAAAAACTAAGAAGGGGTGGAAATAAAAAGAAAAAACAGTAAAACATTCTTTGTGCCAAGTCAGCTAGAAATTACTTTTGGTCTGTCAATTTTGACTGTTACCATGCTGACATATTCATGTTTTACACAAATGATAGATAAAAAAAGTTAAAAGATGATAATGATGTGGCATAACCTGACGAAAACAAAAAGTAAGCCAAGTAAATACAATAATCATCATATCTTGCCAAGTCATCATGCATTAACTATTTATACCACTAATTTATTAAAATTGAAATCAAAAGCTTGAGATATTATTTTTTTAAAAAAATTAAATCCGCCACAACTATCAAAATTTAGAAATAAGCAATTAAATTCGTAATTAAAATATATAAATATATAATTTCTCGTATGTAATTACATAAATATAAGTTTTTATAAAAATAATTAAAAATATACATATAAATTATTTGCCAACATTAATAATAAACAATAAATTTGTCTCAAGTACGGATTTACATAATATTTAACTTTTTTTTATATGGTAGTTAGTCGTGCTATAAATTAATAAAAATATCGCTAAATTTTTAAAAGTCTAATATAAAATAATAATTAATAAAATGGTTTATTCAACCAATCCCACATAAATATTACTAAAAGAGACACAAATATCATTTTTTGAATTATTAAAAGGAAAAAAAAAGTATTTTAAAGAATGATTTGCTCCCACACTGTTCGAGTACTAAAATGCAATATTTGAAACTTTAAGGATTAAAATGTAAAATTAATTTGTATCAGGTTCCATGAAAACGTTATTAAAATTAGTTTTAATCATTCTTATTCCCAAATCTTTTGTTTTATTTTCTATTTTTATTTTCTTATTTTTTTTCATTCATTTTAATTATATTCACGATCTTCCCTGTGTTCTTTATTGGCAGTTGGTTTTTAATCAATTCTTATTTCCTCTCCGTTTGTTTCTTTCCTCATAGTTAGTTTTAGCCAATTTTCTAATCAATTCTTACTTTTTCCCTAAAAATGTCTACGAAATTTCTTGAAACTCATAAAAAATTCTTTTCCTTTAATCTCTAATACAAAGCGATGATAAGCCAAATTAATATTATTCAATAAAATAGAAAGAAAAACTATTCACCTCTAATACTATTTTTCTATTTATTTTTGCACGAAGGAAGGAACTCTGATAGATCGGATTAAACCTTTCTTAAGAAAGAATGGTGAGAGATTAAAGGAGAGGAGGATGGTCACCATTTTTTTAGTTATTACTATTTATTTATTTATTATTTTTACGTTGTTGTTACAGTGTTTTTTTATTAAGAAATAAGAATTAATTAAGTTGAAAATGAAGAATGAATAAATAAGCATGGAATCATATGAATGGAGTATCCAAAGCTTTGTTGATATGTCTTCCTCAAGTTCACTATTTATGTCCCAACTTGTCTCTGCCACATCTCTGTCCCTCATTTTTTCTCCTCTTTTTATTTATTTTTTTAAATCTTAGTATCAAATTATTCTAAATAACCTTAAAAAAAAAAAAAAAAAATTACCCTTTCCTTAAATAAAACTTCAATAACTTTAACAAAAATTATTTTAACTATTTATATGTGGTTTTAATTTATAAATATTTAACATAATGCTATATGCTTATCGATGGCAAAGTAGTAATAAAATCAGAAATATTGTTAATGCACATGTTTATCGGTATTTTTGTATAGTCATGAGTTTGACATCAACATAGAACGGCATGTATCGACATTTTCATTATATTATTAAATGTAACATAAATTAAATAAGCCAATTATTGAAAAATGGTTAAATGTTTTATTTATAATATTTATTGATTAAATCCATCATTTAAAAAAATAGTTAAAATATATAATTATAGGAAGTGTTGTTGATATTATTGAAGAACAAAAAATGGAGACAAACAAAAAGAAACAAAAAAGAGTAATATAATTGAAAGAGAGGACGTGAGAAAGAGGCAAATCCGGCGGGGGAACAAGTTTGTGTGAGCCGCTGGCCGCCGATTAGTGTTTGTGTATTTTGTGAAAAAGACAACTTCAAACAACCAGGCACTCAACTTTTTATTAACCTACGTCACAATTTTGAGCATCCACCCAATTATCCATTTTTCAACTATTTATATATTAGTGTAACGACCCACATCTACCGCTAGCAAATAGGGTAGATTTGGAGGGGTCCCACATTTATTGGAGAAAAGAAGGAGTGCCCGCGAGAACGCTGGCCCCGAAGGGAGGTGGATTGTGATGTCCCACATTGGTTGGGGAGGAGAACAAAACACCCTTTATAAGAGTGTGGAAACCTTCCCCTAGCAAACGTGTTTTAAACCTTTAAGGAGAAGCCCGAAAGGGAAAGCCCAAAGAAGACAATATCTACTAGCGGTGGATATGGGTCGTTACAAACATGTTGAAAGGTTGTATAACACCGGAAAGAGTTCGCATAACATCATGACAAACATAAATGTCATAAATCATAAGTAGTAATGTATTCACCGGTACTTATTATAATAAGGAAGTATTCTAATGCACGTGACACACAAATATGCATGAGGTTCGTATAATTTATGATCAAGACAAACTTCCATTCTTATGTAACATAATAAGTATGTGAATTATGCATACTTAATTTTTTGTACATTCTTTCGTATAGAGTATTGTCAACAGAGGTTTATGCGTAATAGATTATGGATTTCTTAACAGCTTTATACAACATGACATGAATAACATCGTAGCATAGCTTTAAACATGACATAACATCGTATAACATGACATAATATAACATAACATAACATATCATTCATATATATGACATGTGCAGGGGATACGAGGCACAAGTCATCATATATAATACAATTTGTCCATTCAAGAATTAACTCGAAATTTTAAGTTGATCTAAAAGATTTTCTCGATTCAAAAGAAGAAAAAAAAGGGCAAAATGACGTTTTCAACCTCTAGAATTCCCTTATTGGATCATATTGTAATAATTAATCGAATATTACTTTATTGAATCTTTGAGTCCACTCATTTTATGTTGGAAGATTATAGATTTTTGTTTTAATACACAAATAGGAAACTACCCTAAGGATCATACTTTCCTAATTAAACAAACATGTAACGATTTGACTTTTGGATCTTAAAAGAACTTTTTGTTGGTTTAAAAATTGAAGATTGAAGAAGGTATTTAAAAAGTATATACGGTAAAATATTTTTCAAGAAAGTAAATAAAATTTTAGAAAAAGAATGAAGATAAGAATACTTAGTAAGTCACGCTGTTGTTGGAGTAAAAATATGCACACACGTATAACATTCCACATGATTGAAGGGATCTATGATTGGCCTTGGATCCACTAGGCGAGTTCATTCTCGAGTATAATTAAAATGATAGTACTTCTCTACACACAACTTACACACATGCACATGGACTACTGGGCGAGAACAATAGGTATAACTATGAGCTAATACACGCTTATGCAGTTGATATTGGTGGAAAATAAATGAAAGAAAATATTATATAATAAATATATGTGCCTATAAAATGAATGATTGGAGAAATAATCCATGACTACATAAGTATACAATATGCATAGGGACCCATTATTCAACTCATCATTTACTGTATCATGCAACCGAAAATGGCAAAAAATAAAGGAAAGCAAAGAACATATATAGTAACAACACGTGTCCAAAGATTGAAGAAGTAATCCATGACTACACGAGCATATAATATACATGGGATCCCACTATACAATTCATCATTTAGTGATATGGTGCAATAATAAACATATACATGCTTATCACTAGTAACCATATATGTACGTGATCATATATGTTCATATATTCTCTATATCATTGGATTGGACCTAGCCGATCATATATGTTCATACATTCTCTATATCATTGGATTAGACCTAGCCGACTTAGTTGAACCAGATTTAGTCCTATTGAACTAAACTTCTATATTTTTTTAACCAAATTTACACAATTTGACTTGATTTTTTTTGCCGTGATTGGTACTGATATTTTGACTCAATTTAGGGTTGAATTGAGGACTTTTGGGATATTTAAAAATTCTTAGAAACTCGTACCAAGCTCAAAAAGTCATTAAACATGTAAGTAGCCAATGGATTATTTATCAAACAATACTTGTAAGGGTCGATTAGGATATTAGGCTACCAATTAGAAAGTATGATTATATGTCTAATTCACCGAGATTCATGATAGTAAGCCTAGTAACGTAGTGATCATCCGATTTAGCATGATAATGTGTTTTACCGCTTTAACTTGTATGTTTGAGAACTCTAATTATTCTTAGAGATATTCTTAGAGATATTTTAGCACTTTAGCATATTTTGTATGATTGTTAGACGTTTATTTGAGCATGTTGGTCACTTATATTATACAATATTCATAGGAGCATGTTATAGAGGTTAATCACCCATGTATACCCAATTTATGTTTTGGATATTTGATATGTGCTAGAAAGATATATGAATGATCCGAGTTGTTTTCTTAGTCATAGAACCTACATTTGGCTCCACAAGCATATCAGGTTAACTAAATATCAGTTAGGGATGATTGGAAAATAACCACCCATCGTGAACTTTATTAGAACAATTAGGGGCTACTTAATACACAGAGTTTAATGGTCACCCACAGAGGGTCTCAATCGTCGTATTGGTATAATATTGGAGAGTACCTAGTAGAAGATATGTATGGAGGACAAGTGGTTGGAGTACCCACATAGGGTCCCTTTAGCTTTTAATCTTACGTTACTTATCTCTCTTATTTAGACGAAAATGGGTTAAATTTCAACGTTGGGGCAATCTCGACTAATATCGTTATTTTTTGCTAATCTATTTACTATTGAAGAATGAATTGAATTTATATTCACCCAATCAAAATAATTTATTTCATAAGCTTGTTCAAATCGACATGATTAGTGTCACGTCTTACATCTGTCGCATCATGACATTTGTTTATTACGACTCTCAAGTGGTCCGATGGGCGCCACTCGCATGTTGTCTTCTTGTATGTCGTGTAGGTCAGAATCCACTCTCTTAGCTACGACATTCTCTCTGTGAGATCTCACATTGGTTGGAGAGGGGAACAAAGCATTCCTTATAAAAGGGTAGAAATTTCTCCATAGTAGACGTGTTTTAAAACCTAAAGATGATAATATCTACCAAATTTTTTTACCTTTTAATTATAAGTACATATTTTATATCAATTGAGTTACATTATATTAAGTTATACTACTTATGTAACACCTTTCTAATATAATATCAACAAAAAAACCAATTAATTTCAACCTCATCATAATTTAAATGGTTATGAAATTATACTATCGACGATATCAGAGGTTCAAATCACTCTATATTACACGTTTTTTAACTCATTTTTATTCTATATGAAGGAGATAACAACTAGGCTTGATGAAGAATACAAACAAAAGAGGAAAGATAAGAAAATTGTGTAATTAGATCGAAAGAGGGAAGCGTTATTTCATGGCTTGTTGCAGCAACAAAGAATGAGTGGAGAAGAACACATTCCTCTGTTGTACCCAGCTCTTCTGCAGAACTCATCGCAAACTTGAACATCATCACAGTTCATCCGGCAAACAAGTTCACCCATTCCTACATACAACCTAACATTTCAATCATATATTTATTCGAGGAAAAAAAAAAAACTATAATATGACACAATATCTAACACTAAAAAGTGTGAATAAATCTGAAATTATTATTACTCAAAGAAAACCATACAGAAAAACTGAAATATGAATGTTGTATTGTGGCTGTATTTTACTAACCATAAAACTTCTATTTAAACTGAAATAACTCCTATCAATACTAACAAAACTGAAATATGAATGTTGTATTGTGGCTGTATTTTACTAACTATAAAACTTCTATTTAAACTGAAATAACTCCTATTAATACTAACAAAACTGAAATATGAATGTTGAATGGTGGCTGTATTTTACTAATCATAAAACTTCTATTTAAACTGAAATAACTCCCATCAATACTAACTGATTTACACAAAACTACTTAACGTGCCACTCATTTATTTGCAGAAAGAAAGCTAACAGACTCTTAATAAAAATGAATAACTTGACTAATTCGAACGATCAAGAAGTTGCACTAAATCCTGACAGTCTTCCTTAGTGCATTTATTTCTCAATAACTCCGAGAGGCTTGGGAAAAACTTCAAACTTCACTTTGACAAGTGCCTTAGTAAATATGTCTGCAACTTGCTCATTAGTATGTATTTTCTGCAATTCAACATCCTGCGATAACACTTTTTCTTGAACAAAATGATAATGAGTTTCAATAACACTTTATTGCACTTTCATTATCACAATTAATTTGAATTGACTGATTGAAAGTAGTCACCATTTCTTGAATAAGCCTCCTGAGCCACAAACATTCTTGAGTAGTCATTGTAGCAGCTACATATTCTGCTTCACAATTTGACAAAGCAACGGTGCTTTACTTTTTACTACACCATGAAATTGCAGCAGAGCCTGCTGTAAAACAAAAACCTATTGTGGAGTGTTTGTCGTTCACGTCACCAACCCAATCAACATCCACAAAACCACTCAAGAAAAATGATTTTAATTTCTCATACATTAATCCATAATTTAGAGTGCCCTTGATGTAACAAAGAATCCTTCTTGCTTCAATTAAATGAGTCTCATGTGGCTGATCCATAAATTGAGATACAACTCCTACTGAAAAAGCAATGTCTGGCCTTGTGATAGTTAAATAGAATAAACTACCAACAAGTTAACGAAAGAATGTAGCATCTTCTAATGATTCCCCTTCATTTCTACCTTATTTGAGATTTGGTTCCATAGGAGTAATTTTATCTCTTGAATTCTCTATACGAAACCGCTGCAATAAACTTGCTGCATATCCAAACCAAGCACGAGGAGTTTGCTTGAGTCCGTACAATGCCTTCTTAAGTCTGCACACATAATCAGGATATTCCTTAGAGGTAAATCCTTGCGGCTGCTCCATAAAATATCACGATCCAACTCTCCGTAAAGGAAAGCATTTTTCACATTAAGCTGCCATAATTTCCAGCCCTTACTAGCAACTAAAGAGAAGATTGTCCGTAATGTTACCCTCCTTGCGACTGGACTAAAAGTCTCATCATAGTCTCGACCATATTGCTGAGAGAACTCACGAGCAACAAGACGAGTTTTGTGTCTATCAATTCTACCATTAGCTTTTCTCTTCAACTTGTAAACCCACTTACAAGTATTTAAATCGGCATCATGAAGCTTTGGTACAAGCTCCCCGGTGTCATTTTTTTTAAGTGCTAAAGTTTCTTCCATCATTGCATTTTCCCATTTTGAAATTCCTTTAGCTTCACTGTACAACTTCGGCTCATTTTCACTTGTATCTCCCATAAAAAAATAAGTCAAAACAGAAAATTGATAAATGTCAACTAAAAAAATCAGACAAATGACCTGGTAACTTTTTCTGTCTTTGAGGATTTTTTCTTGTGGCAACTTCAATATTTGTAGTGGCTTCTGTATTCTCCTCAGCTTGAATGCTTGTCGCAAGTGAAAAATCTTTTCTCCCGAATGTAGAATCATTAGAAAAGAGTGCAACAGTAGTTGTACTTTTGCTGCCATCTGCATCGTCTTTGTAACTTGAAATTTCATCAAACACCACATCACGAGATACAATAACCTTCTTTGTTTCCAAATCTATACACCTCCAACCCTTTCTATGAGTATCATAGCCAACAAAAATGCATTTCTTGGCCTTTGGGTCAAGTTTAGTTCGATTATGTTTTAGTACATGAACATAGCAAATGCCAAAAATACGAAAATAACTCACATTGAGTTTATGATGATAAATCAGCTCGAATGATGATGATTCTGTCCCTGACCATGGAGGCAGCCGATTTACAACATGGCAAGCTGTTTGAAAAGCTGATGCCCATAACTCTCTTGGAAGACTCCTCGCATGCAACCAAGACAAGCATACTGATGTAACATGAGCTAACTTGCGCTCAGCCACCCCATTTTGTTGCGGGATTTCTGGACAAGTCAGTTGACGCTGAATCCCATGCTCCTTACAGTATTCCATAAAATCATTTGAAAGAAATTTCCCTCCATTATTAGTGCGTGCGCAAGCACTTGATTTTCAATTCAATTTCTTTTTCTACAGCATGCTTAAATTGAATAAATATTGAAAAAGCTTCGCTTTTGTGTTCTAAGAAGTATACCCAACTGAAATGAGAGAAATCATCCACAAACACTATCACGTAATGAAGGCCGGTATAGCTTGCTGTTCGCGTTGGTCCCAAAGGATCAGAATGAATCAATTCCAATACTGTTGAAGCTCTACTCTTTGAGCTTGGGAAAGGAAGACGATGACACTTTCCATATTGGCAAAAATCTCATCATACTGAATATCTTTTAAAACAGGGACACCATCAAGAAGTTGTTTTGTGCATATTTCTGCAACAACTGAAAACCCACATGACCCAAACCAGCATACCAAAGCGTTAAGCTTCATTATGACCAACTTTCTTGATATATTGATCACTAGCGGATAAAACATACAAATATTCTTTTCTTTTTCCACAGAACAGGATATCAGCAGCAACATCTTTCACATTAGAAAGAATTTGAACATCTTTAGGACAAAAAAAGAGCATATCTTCCTGAATTTGTTATTTGTGATCAGAAGCAAGATTTTTCTTCAACCCAAGAACATGATAAACGTCCTGTCCTTGAGTAGAACACTCCCATCATTCAAATCTCCTTCTTTCGTCACAGGATGCATTGAATTATCAGCTGTCACAATGACCTTCTTTTGACAATGTGGAAGAACATTTGATAGAAGAGTTTCGTTTTCAGTTGCATGATGAGAACAACTAGAATCGACAATTCATTCTTCATTGTAGTCTATAAAGGCATGAGCATCTGTAGAGACATCATCTTGATGTACAGCTGAAGTCACATTTGTTGGTTGGTAAAAAACCTCAATAGTTAAACAGTGTTCCCAAAATGGATTGAAGAATTTTTACTTTCATGTACAACATTTGCTTCTGATTCCTACATTTTGACTCAGCAATTTGGCTTAATATGGTCTTGCTTTCCACAATGATCACACACCACTTTCACCCGAAAATCTCGTTTAAAATGACCAGGTTTTCCACACTTGTAACAAGCTTTAAATGGCTTCTTTGACGACTCCTCACTTCTGAATTGATTCCCATTGCTTGACGAAGGCTTTGAATGAAAATTCTGTCTCCTTTGATCTTTGACATACAACATATCTTCTGACTTTGGCGAAAGCTTGTTGCTGCTAGTCATTTGCTTAATCAAAACTTCCAAATTAGAAAGTAAATTCTCCAATTCAATAATTGTAGGCTGAATTTGTTGAAAATAAAACTCGCTCTGATATCAATTTGTTAAAGTAACACTCACAAAACTGTGAAGGAGATGTCGAGAGGGGAGAGACAAGGAGACAAAGAATTCATTGTCTATTGCTCTGTAACTTCTGTTCTCTACACTTTTGCTCTGCTTTTTACAATGGGAAAACAAACTAATTGAGGTTTTCTAAACGCTAAAAATGGCTATCCCATAAACCATCATTTTCTAACCCACTCTTCCGAAACAGTTCTCACTATTCCTCTATGTTATTGGCCTTTCATTTTTTCTTTTTGGCCTTTACTTTGAATGGCTGAGTTTCAAAACTCACTAAAATTAACAAAAAAATAAAACTACCCTTTTCAATTAAGTTTATTCCCAACAGATTTGCCCACCCTTACGGAGGAAACAAAGGACATAAAGTCTTTTTGTAATCGACGAATAAGATAACACCTGTAATCCAACATCACTCACTACTCCTCAGCATCTAATTCTGAAATTTCAGAACACAAAATTTTCACTTTCAAGAAATATTTTTCAACAGAAAAATTACCTTGAATTACCATAGCGCGTTCATGCTCTAGAAACTGCAATCGAGCTGTATTTTTCTTAGTGAACAGCTTTTGAAGTGTTTCCCACACTTGCTTTGGTGACTTTAAATCACGAATATGATCAATATATTCTTTGCTATTCAAAGTTTGCAAGGTAGATAAAGCTTTTCCACATTTGATCTTCTATTTTCGGTGTAATTCAACATTCTGTGGAGTATCTGCTGGAATTTCTGTGTCATCACCTTCAATTAAATCCCACAAATCTTGCCCGTGTAGATAAGCTTCCATACATAACTTCCAATAATTATAATTATTGCCAACAAGCTTTTCCATAGCTATACCCGTAGAAGCACTTCCACCATTCATCTCGTTGAGTAATAATATCAAACCCTTGGTTACCAACTTGACTCTGATACCAACGGACACAATATCTAAAACTCAAAAGCGTGAATAAATCTAAAATTATTATTACTCAAATAAGACAATACAGAGAAAACTGAAATATGAAGTGTGACTGTATTTTACTAATAGTAATACTTCTATTTAAACTGGAATAACTCCTCTAAAGACAAGCACAAAACTAGTTAAAGTGCAACTAATTTATTTGCAAAAATGAAGCTAACAGATTCTTAATGAAAATGAATAACTTCACTAATTCAAACTAGTAATAAGTTGCACTAAATTATGATATAATAAACAAAATTATTATCAAACGAGAGAATGACATATCGAACCAATAGAAGCTACAAGCAAGATAGTAAGGATCAAGAGAATGAATCTCATAGCTGAGGAAGAAATTGGAACAATGACCATTTTTTTGTTGATATGAGTTTGAAATGGTAAATAAATAATATGCTTTTATATTTTTAATTAAAAATTTTATAGAACAATAACCAATAATGTTTGAGTTCCACAGGTTTAATTAAAAAAATCGGTTATCAAACATGGTTCTATTTTTATTTTGGACAATAAATAAGAACACGATACCAAGCAGGTCCATAATTGCCCTCTTTTATAACAAGAATACAAAATATCGAAACCATCCTTGTTCACCAGCTTTAAAGTTAAAGGACGGTAAAATTACACTCAAGAATATGTGTTACAATTAACGACGGATGGTTAACGATCGCTCTTATGAGTTGTTTTTGTAAATAACTAAAATACTAATAACAATAAATAAAACAATCTATAAGTAAGCACCTAATATTTGGTCACCCATCCTAATATAACAGATCCCGTTGACAATTAAAACTAATTTTGCAAGTATAAAAGTGAAACAAACCAAGCACAAGTATTCTCATATTTACAAAATGAATTCATTTTCAACAATTGCATTGTCTCTCCTAATGTCATTGTTCTTCACTACCCTATTTACTACCATCGACAGATCAATCTTCAAAGACCAACTGATTATAGTCAATATAACAAATGTTCTAAAAAGTCACAATCAGCTCACTGTTCACTACAAATCTGGCGATGATGACTTCGGAATCCACCAGCTCCCACCTTTGGACGGGTACGCCTTCACTTTTCGACCAAACTTCTGGGGCTCAACACAGTTTTACTGTACCTTCCAGAGGCCTGACTTTTCGGACAATAAGATATTTTTCAAAAAGAGAAAACAGATAATAGATATAATTTTCCTCATTTATGGAAAAACTCCCATAATTTTATAAAAAATAAACTAAACTCAAATGTGGTAAGAATGCAAAATGGAATGAACTTTTTTTTTTTTTTTGTAATAAGTTTTTAAATTTAAAATATCATTAGCTTTTAATCTTACATTACGTGTGTCTCTTATTTAGACGAAAATGGGTTCGTTTTCAATCTTAGCGCAATCTGAAAGAATATCGTTATTTTTATTTTCTTATCTATTTACCATTGAAGTATCAATTAAATTTATAGCTACCCAATCAAAATAATTTATTTTATAAGCTTGTTCAAATCAACATGATTAGTGTCACGAACTTAAATTTGTCGCATCATGGCATTTATTTATTACGGCTCTCAAGTGGTCCGATGGGCACGACTCGCATGTTGCCTTCTTTTCTATCGTGTAGGTCACAGCCTACTCTCTTAGATATGACATTTTATATAAGAGATCTCACATCGATTGGAGAGGCGAACAAAACATTGTTTATAAGGGTGTGGAAACTGGTAGGATAGGCGTTTTAAAACCTTGAGTGTAAGTCGTGAAGGAAAAGCCCAAAAAAGACAATATCTAGTTGAGAAAGTACATACTTTACAATAATTCAGCTATGTTATATTAAATTATATTACTTGTGCAAATTCCTTTATAGTATAAGATCATTAAAACCAATTAATTTCAACCGGATCACAATTTAAATGGTCATGAGATTATACTCTCTACGATATTAAAAGGGTAGAAATTTCTCCATAGTAGGACCCTTTTTAAAATATCTACTTAAAAATTTGACAGTTTAATCAAAAGTACATACTTTATATAAACTGAGTTACGTTATATTAAATTATACTCCTTATGTAAATTTCTTTCTAATATAATATCAACAAAAAACCTATTAATTTCAACCTCGTCATAATTTAAATGGTCATGAAATTATACTATCGAATATCAGAAGTTCAAATCGCTCTATACAATTACTAATAATGAGTTCGAAAAGTTTATTTTTTAATTAAAAAAATTCGTTATCAGACATGGTTCTATATTTATTTTGAACAATAAATATGCCTTCTTTTATGACAAGAACACAAAACATCGAAACCTACCCTTGTTCATCAGCTTTAAAGTTAAAGGTCCGTAACATTACACTCAAGAATATGTGTTACAGTTAACAAAGGATGGTTAACGATTGCTCGGATGAGTTATTTTTGTAAATTACTAAAATACTAATAACAATTAAAACTAATTTTGCAAGTATAAAAGTGAAACAAACCAAGCACAAGTATTCTCATAGTTCAAAATGAATTCATTTCCAACACTTGCATTGCCTCTTCTAATGTCATTGTTCTTTGCTACCCTATTTACTACTATCAACGGATCAATCTTCAAAGACCCACCGATTACCGTCAATATAACAAATGTTCTAAAAAGTCACCATCAACTCACTATTCACTGCAAATCTGGCGATGATGACTTGGGAATCCACCAGCTCTCATTTTTGGGCGGCTACGCCTTCACCTTTCGACCAAACTTTTGGGGCTCAACACAGTTTTACTGTACCTTTCAATGGCCTGGCTTTTCGCAGTACTTTGTTATCTACAAGGATAACAGAGATAGAATCAAATGCAACAAAACTCTGTGTGTGGATTGTGGGAGAACAAGGTATCTGTATGTTTGACTATAAAACAAAATTGTATGATATTTGCCACGCTTGGCTGCCTAAATGAATGCAACTAACCAATATATCCATGAATTGGAAAGTTCAAATATAATATTATAATAAATCGATATTAATATGTTGTTTTTGTGTGTGTTTTTTCTTTCTTGAAAATTTGATATGGTGTATTAGTTTTAATGAATTATAATATTAAGATTTGTTAAGGTATTTGAACCTATACACTACTTATTTATTAATTTCTTCCACTTTGATCGAAATTATTTGAAGATGTCTCCGTAATGTGGTAGAGATAGGCTGGGTTAAAGTCCCTCTCGTTCGCTTCGTTAAGGTGGTCTTCCCTTATAATCTCCAACGTTGAGAATTGTTCTTGTTTGAGAAATGAGCATGCACTTGAATGCCTAACTCTTACAAAAAAAAGTCCGACAATAAGATGTTTTTCAAAAAGAGAAAACAGGTAGTAGATATAATTTTTCTCATTTATGGAAAATCTCCAAAACTTTTTTCAAACATAAACCAAACTCAAATATGGTAAGAATACAAAAGGAAATTAACTTTCTTCTTTTTAATCGGTTTTTAAATTTAAAATCTCATTAGCTTTTAATCTTACCTTACCTGTTTCTCTTGTTTCGACTAAAAGGGGTTCGTTTTCAATCTTGGCGCACTCCAGACGAATATCGTTATTTTTATTTGCTTATCTATTTACCATTGAAGTATCAATTAAATTTATAGCCACCCAATCAAAATAATTTATTTTATAAGCTTGTTCAAATCAACATAATTCAGCTATGTTATATTAGATTATACTACTTGTGCAAAACATAATTCAGCTATGTTATATTAGATTATACTACTTGTGCAAAACATAATTCAGCTATGTTATATTAGATTATACTACTTGTGCAAATTCCTTTCTAGCATAAGATCAACAAAACAAATTAATTTCAACCTCAGCTATGTCATTAGATTATACTACTTGTGCAAATTCCTTTCTGGTATAAGATCAAAAAAACCAATTAATTTCAACTTGATCATGATTTAAATGGTCATTAGGTTATACACTCTACGATATTAGAGGTTCAAATCGCTCTATACTACATGCTCTTGAACTCATTTTTATTCCATTTTAACGGGATAGCAGCTCTGTTACAAAAGCTTGATGGAGCTTACAAGCAAAAGGGTAATAAACTAGTTTACATACATCAATGACGTGAAGTCTAATGGCTCTAAACTGCAAACTCCTTGGGAAGGAGGTCAGCTCGTCAAATGTACACCATCATCAAACAATTATTTAGTGTATTCTAAGATGTCGAACCTATTGTACTTGTATACAATTAGATATGATCATTTTGGTAAAAAGTTTATCAAATTGCAACAAAAATTGCCATAGAATTATTTCTAGGGTTTCTTCTTCCTTACGACCATCCTTATCAAAATCGAAGGTTGTTATCTTTTCATAGGTGTTTATGGATGAGTTGGTTGTTAAAATTCAGGCGAAGAGCTCGACGTTCAAGCTCTAACTTCAAATCTGGTGGATGCAAAATGAACTAAATTTTTTTTGACCCGTACTAAACAAACGATTTGTCGTATTTTGGGTCAAAATATTATTTAAATATATAACCGTTCGTAGATAAGGTATGAACTACCCTAAGCGTAATTTATTAGATACGGTATGAATTAAGGTCATAAAATTCGATAGTTATATTTCTTACTCCTGAAATGTTGAACTAAAATAATGAAAATTTAGAGACCTATTAGACATTCTTAAATTTATGGACGAAGTAGATATAAAGTTGAAAGTTTGTCATGGACTAAACCTATAATTTAGATAAATTTACATGTCCAATAAGCTTTTTTTTATACATCTCCCTTATATAACATTTAAATGTCCAATAAGAAATATTATTAAATTTATTATGATTTTATAAAAAAATTTAATAGAAACTATATTAGAAAATGAGAGTGTATTGGTCAAAATTTATTTGAAAAAAAAAATCATTGTTCGGAATCTCATTTCCATGAGGAATTCACTCTCTAATTTCGGGGAAAAAAATGGAGGATTTCGCACCCGATCTCATTGGAAAATCATCTCTCTGATTCCCACGAAAACAAACAGATAATTTTGCAGGAATGAAAAATAAGAATGGAGACAGAGAAAGCTTCCCCAGCGAATGTGTAGACATCTCTAGAAACAATAAATAATAAATGAAAATGTTATTAAATGATCCATAAATGTCATCATTTATGGCAAGAATACGAATATTGAAACTTCTTAAAGATACAATCAACTTTTATCTTCCATTACACTATTTATGAACTATAAAACTGAGACAAACCAAGCACAAATGTGCTCATACCTATTGTGATATCCCACCTTGGTTGGGGAGGAGAACGAAACACCCTTTGTAAGGGTGTGGAAACCTTTCCTTAGCAGACGCGTTTTCAAGCCTTAAGGGGAAGCCCGAAAGGGAGAGCTCAAAGAAGACAATATTTGCTAGCAGTTGCCCTGGGCCGTTACAAATGGTATAGAACTAGGCGCCATGCGATGTGCCAGCGAGGAGGCTCTTCCCCGAAGGGGGTAGACACGAGGCGGTGTGCTAGTAAGGACGCTGGGGACTTGAAGGGGGAGGGGGTTGATTGTGATATCCCACGTTTGTTGGGCGGAGAACGAAACGCCAAGGGTGTGAAAATCTTTCCCTAGCAGACGTGTTTTAAAGGCCAAAGAGGACAATATCGGCTAGCGGTGGGCCCGTTACACCTATCTTTTTTCTCTACCATTTTAACAAAATGAGTTTATTTTCAACACTTGTACTTTCTCTCTTAATTTCATTGTTCTTAGCTAACCAATTCACTACCATCGAAGGATCAATCTTCCAAAACCCAGAGATTATCGTCATGTAAAAAATGCTCTGAAAGCTAAAAATCAGCTCACTTTTCACTGCAAATGTGGCGATGATGACTTGGGAGTCCAAAAGCTGACACCTTGGCTTGGGAATCCACAAGCTGACACCTTGGGCCAGCTACAACTTCAACTTTCGTCCAAATTTATGGTTCACAACATTGTTTTACTGTTTCTTCCTATGGCCTGGCTCATTTCATTACTTCGATATCTACATAGATAAGAGAGAGATAGAAAGAATTGCGAAAGTACTCTATGTTCGTGGTATGTGAGTGAGCAAAATGTCTGTATGTTCAACTATAAAACCAATAATTATGATATTTGCTATGAGTGGTGGTCACGTAAGAAATCCATATATTCATAAATTGGAAGGTTGAATTTTAATATTGAAATAAATTAATGTTTTTGATATGTTGTTCGTGTGTGTACTTTTTTTTTTTTTTTTTTAAGCTTGAGACGATTAGTATAAGTGAACTATAAACGCTATCGATATATTTTATGATATTAAGAATTGTTAACTTCATTTGGTCATGATTGGTAATCAAAATAACTATACGAGATGCGACATTGCTTTCGAAGAATTTTGGCCTAGAATAAAAGTAAGGTCGAGCCTTAGGACTTAGCCTAGATTTGAGGCAAGTCGATCAATTAGAGTTGCTATCGAGAGAACATATACACATATAGGCTACATGTATGATTGAACAAAATTTAGATTCTGCATAAGTTATGTTCGGTTAACGAAGAATAACCTTGCCAAATGTCTAATGAAGCCACAAAGTCGAACGTACCATATATTTTTTCCAACTTTGAGAGAAATTATTAGAAAACGTTCGATTTATTTAAGGAAAGGATAATACAAAGATATGATATAAAGGACATTTTACAATGTGTCATATATGATAAGGTAATAATATAAAGATTTCAATTAATAAATGACATACTAGAGGAGGGAAACCATATTAAGACATTTCACAATCTATCATAGATGGTAAAATAATCTATCATAGATGGTAAAATAACTGTTTAAAAGTTTATTGTTTTAGCAAAAATTGAAAATTCCAAAAGTTCTAATTAAATGGTTCAATTTTTTATTAAAAACAAAAACTATCTCAAATGAACCTTATTCAGCTGATCTAGATCTTTTAGAGGCATTTGGTTTAAGTTTTTGTTTATGATACTTGGGAGTCAAATAACTATGTTTCGTGTTGCATGGAAAATGTTATCAGAAAAGAGTGGACCTCACATATTCGTTATACATAGATGTATGACATAAGAATTAGTAAAGAGTTAACCAATTGAACGTAGGATTATGTACAGAATTCTGATGGATAAATATGATTTGAGGAGGCGAGGAATGAGATATAATGACCAGATAAAAGCCATGTTAGACTAGACCATGTATAAGAACTAGACTAGGTGAAGGACCCATCTATATTATACTTTAACGTTTTTAATTCAAAATTTATACTACTTATGTAAATTTCTTTAATATAATAAAAAAAAAAAACCAATTAATTTCAACCTCATCATAATTTAAATGGTCATGAAATAATACTATTGACAAAATCACAAGTTTAAATCGCTCCCTACAATAACTAATAATGAGTTCGGAAAGTATATTTTTTAATTAAAAACTTACTTATCAAACATGGTTCTATTTTTATTTTGAACAATAAATAAGAACACGTTACCAAACAGGTCCATAATTGCCCTCTTTTATGAGAAGAATACTAAACATCCAAACCTATCCTTGTCATCCGCTGTAAAGTTAAAGGTCTGTAACATTGCACTCAAGAATATGCGTTACAGTTAACGGATGGTTAACGATCGCTTCGCTCTTATGAGTTGTTTTTGTAAATAACTAAAATACGAATAACAATAAGTAAAACAATCTATAAGTAAGCACGTAATATTTGGTCACCCATTCCAATACAACAAATCGATGGGAGCCGTAAACATTTAAAACTTATTTTGCAAGTATAAAACTGAAACAAAAACAAAGCACAAGAATTCTCATACTTCAAAATGAATTCATTTCCAACACTTGCGCTTTCTCTCTTAATTTCATTGTTCTTCGCTAACCAATTCAATACCATCGAAGGATCAATATTCCAAAATCCAGAGATTACCGTCAAGATAATAAATGCCCTAAAAGCTAAAAATCATCTCACTTTTCACTGCAAATCTGGCGATGATGATTTGGGAGTCCACAAGCTGACACCGTGGGCCAGCTACGAATTCAGCTTTCGTCCAAATTTATGGTACTCAACATTGTTTTACTGCTGCTCCTTCCAATGGCCTCGCTCATTTCATTACTTCGATATCTACATAGATAAGAGAGATAGAAAGAATTGCAAAAGTACTCTATGTTCGTGGTTTGTGAGTGAGCAAAATATCTGTATGTTCAACTACATAACCAATAATTATGAAATTTGCTATGAGTGGTTAGGTAAAAGATCAATATATTCATGAGCTCGAAAGTTGGATTTTAATATTGAAATAAATAGATATTCTTGACATGTTGTTTGTTTGGGTGTCTTTTTTTTTTTTTTTTTTTTTTTTTTCTTTTTTGAAACTTGATATGATTAGTCTAAATGAATTATAAACGCTACCGACAAAAGTTATGATATTAAGAATTGTTAACTTATTTTGGTCGTGAATGATAATCAAAACAACTATATGAGATGCAATATGGCATTCGAAAGATTTTGGGCCTAGAGTAAAGGTAAGGTCGAGCCTTAGGACTTGGCTGAGAGTAGAGGCAAGTCGTTTAGAATTGCTATCAAGTGAACATATACTCATACTGGCTACATGTACCATTGAACAAAGCTTAGTTTCTGTACAAGTTATGTTCGGTTAGCGAAGAAGAACCTTGCCTAAGGTCTAATGAAGCCGCAAAGTCAAGTAAAAAAAGTTTTTCATTTATTTATTTTACCAGCTTTGAGAGAAATTAATAGAAAACGTTCGGTTTATATAAGGAAAGGATAATACAAAGATATGATATGAAAGACACCTTACAATGTGTCATAATCGATAAGGTAATAATATAAACATTTTTATCAAGAAATGACATATTAGACGAGGGAAATACGAACATGCCATATTAAGCCATTTCGCAATCTATCAAACATGAAAAAATAACAATTTAAACGTTTAATATTTAAAAATAAAATTGAAAAACAAGAAACTTGATATTGTTGTTTCTAAGATTTCTGATTAATTTTGGATTTGAAAGAACAATAAACGGGAATCGTGTTCAAATAGTTATCAAATGGTTCGATTTTTAATAAAAAATAATAACCATCTCAAATGAATCTTGTTTAGCCGATCTAAATTTCTTAAAGGCCATTTGGTTTAAAGTTTTGTTTATGATGCTCGAAATCAAATAACTATGTTTGGTGTTGCATGAAAAATGTTATCAGAAAACAGTGGACCTCACATATTCATGATATGTAGATGTACGACTTACTTACGGACTAGTAAAGAGTTAACCAATTTATCTTAGGATCATGTACAAATTTCTTGTGGATAAATATGATCTGAGGAGCGGAGTGATGAAATATGATGACAAGATAAAAGCCCAGCTGAACTAGGCCACGAGAAACTATGAGAATTTGACTATTTGAAGGACACCTACCCAACCTTAACATAAAATTAATTTCCATATTATACTTTTACATTTTTAATTCAAGATTTTAAACAATAATAACCCATAATTATTTTCAAACATATATTTTTCCACTAAATAAAATAATTCATTCCATTTTTATTACAAACAATAAATGAGAATGCGTTATCAAATGGGTCCATAATTACCCTCTTTTATGATAAGAATATAAAATATTAAAGTTAAAAGTTCATAACATTACACTCAATAATATGTAAACGGGATGGTTAACGACAAAATATTAATAAGAATAAATAAAGCAATTCGATACGTAAGCACCTAATCTTTGGTCATCCATCCCAATATAACACATCGGGAGCCGTTGAAAATTAAAACTAATTTTGCAAGTATAAAAGTGAAACAAACTAAGCACAAGTATTCTCATATTTACAAAATGAATTCATTTTCAACACTTGCATTGTCCCTTCTAATGTCATGTTTCTTTGCTACCCTATTTAATACCATCAACGGATCAATCTTCCAAGACCCACATTGTATGATATTTGCTACATATGGCTGCCTAAATGAATATAAGGAATCGATATATTCATGAATTCGAAGGTTCGATTATGATATTATAATAAATCGATATGCGTGTATTCTTTTTCAATCTTAAAAATTTGATATGGTGTATTAGTTTTAAGAAATTATAATGTTAAGATTCGTTGAGGTATGTGAATGCATACAAGACTTATTTATTAATTTTATTCCACTTTGATCCAAATTAGTTGAAGATGTCTCTCCACAATGTGATAGAGATAGAGTGAGTTTGAGTCCCAATCATTCGCTTCCATGAGGTGGTCTTCTCTTATCTTTTCTAACATTAAAAAGTAATCTTGTTTCAGAAAGGAGCTTGCACAGAAATGCTCAAGTCTTTAAAAAAGAAGATAGGATGATAAGATCGTTTTTAAAAAAGAGAAAAGCAAGAATACAAAACGAAATTAACTTCTTTTTTTTATTTTTATATATATAGTTTTTAAATTTAAACAATTCATTAGCTTTTAATCTTACGTTACTTGTCTATGTTATTTAGACGAAAATGGGTTAAATTTCAACGAGGGAAAATCTGGACTAATCTAGTTATTTTTTGCTAATCTATATACTATTGAAGGATGAATTGAATTTTATAGTCACCCAATAAAAATAATTTATTTTATAAGCTTGTTCAAATCGACATGATTAGTGCCACGTCTTACATATCTCGCATCATGACATTTGTTTATTACGACTCTCAAGTGGTTCGATGTGCGACACTCACATGTTGTCTTCTTGTATGTCGTGTAGGTCAGAACCTACTCTATTAGCTATGACATTCTCTCTGTGAGATCTCACATCCGTTGGAGAGGGGAACGAAGCATTCCTTATAAAAGGGTAGAAATTTCTCGATAATAGACGCGTTTTAAAACCTAAAGAAGATAATATCTACTGAAGTTTTTTACCTTTTAATCAAAAGTACATACTTTATATTAATTGAGTTACATTATATTAAGTTATACTACTTTGGTAAATACATTTCTAATATAATATCAATAAAACAACCAATTAATTTCAACCTCATCATAATTTAAATGGTCATGAAATTATACTATCGGCGAGGTTCAAATCGCTCTATACTACACGTAATTGAACTCATTTTTATTCCATATGAAGGAGATAGCAGCTAGGCTTAGACAAAAGGGAAAAGATAAGAAAATTATGTAATTAGATCGAAAGAGGGAAGCGTTATTTCATGGCTTGTTGCAGCAACAATGCATGAGTGGAGAAGAACACATTCCTCCATTGTACCCACCTCTTCTGCAGAACTCATCACAAACCAAGCACAAGTATTCTCATATTTACAAAATGAATTCATTTTCAACAATTGCATTGTCTCTCCTAATGTCATTGTTCTTCACTACCCTATTTACTACCATCGACGGATCAATCTTCAAAGACCAACTGATTACAGTCAATATAACAAATGTTCTAAAAAGTCACAATCAGCTCACTGTTCACTACAAATCTGGCGATGATGACTTGGGAATCCACCAGCTCCCACCTTTGGACGGGTACGCCTTCACCTTTCGACCAAACTTCTGGGGCTCAACACAGTTTTACTGTACCTTCCAGTGGCCTGACTTTTCGCATTACTTTGATATCATCAAGGATAACAGAGATAGAATCAAATGCAACAATACTCTGTGTTAGTGTATTATGGGAGAACAAGGTATCTGTACGTTCGACTATAGAATCAAATTGTATGATATTTGCCACACTTGGCTGCCTAAATGAATATAACTAATCAATATATCCAAAAATTGGAAAGCTCAATTACAATATTATAGAAAATCAATATTTTTTAGCATGTTTTTGTGTGTGTGTTTTTTATTTCTTCAATATTTGATATGGTGTATTAGTTTTAGTGAATTATAATATTAAGATTTGTTAAGGCATTTGAACCTATATAATATTTCTTTATTAATTTCTTCCACTTTGACCGAAGTTATTTGAAGATGTCTCCGCAATGTGGTATAGATAGGATGAGTTTAAGTCTCTCTGATTCGCTTCCTTCCGGTGGTCTTCCCTTATATTCTCTAATGTTGAAAATTGTTCTTATTTGAGAAATGAGTGCACTCGAATGCCAACTCTTAGAAAAATAGGACAATAAGATATTTTTCAAAAAGAGAAAACAATTAATAGATATAATTTTCCTCATTTCTGGAAAAACTCCCATAATTTTATAAAAAATAAACTAAACTCAAATGTGGTAAGAATGCAAAATGGAATGAACTTTTTTTTTTTTTTTTTGTAATAACTTTTTAAATTTAAAATATCATTAGCTTTTAATCTTACATTACGTGTGTCTCTTATCTAGACGAAAAGGGGTTCGTTTTCAATCTTAGCCCAATCTGGAAGAATATCGTTATTTTTATTTTCTTATCTATTTACAATTGAAGTATCAATTAAATTTATAGCTACCAAATCAAAATAATTTATTTTATAAGCTTGTTCAAATCAACATGATTAGTGTCACGAACTTAAATTTGTCGCATCATGGCATTTGTTTATTACGGCTCTCAAGTGGTCCGATGGGCACGACTCGCATGTTGCCTTCTTTTCTATCGTGTAGGTCACAGCCTACTCTCTTAGATATGACATTTTATATAAGAGATCTCACATCGATTGGAGAGGTGAACAAAACATTGTTTATAAGGGTGTGGAAACTGGTAGGATAGGCGTTTTAAAACCTTGAGTGTAAGTCGTGAAGGGAAAGCCCAAAAAAGACAATATCTAGTTGAGAATTTGACCTTTTAATCAAAAGTACATACTTTACAATAATTCAGCTATGTTATATTAAATTATATTACTTGTGCAAATTCCTTTATAGTATAAGATCATTAAAACCAATTAATTTCAACCGGATCATAATTTAAATGGTCACGAGATTATACTCTCTACGATATTAAAAGGGTAGAAATTTCTCCATAGTAGGACCCTTTTTAAAATATCTACTTAAAAATTTGACAGTTTAATCAAAAGTACATACTTTATATAAACTGAGTTACGTTATATTAAATTATACTCCTTATGTAAATTTCTTTCTAATATAATATCAACAAAAAACCTATTAATTTCAACCTCGTCATAATTTAAATGGTCATGAAATTATACTATCGACAATATCAGAAGTTCAAATCGCTCTATACAATTACTAATAATGAGTTCGAAAAGTTTATTTTTTAATTAAAAAAATCGTTATCAGACATGGTTCTATATTTATTTTGAACAATAAATATGCCTTGTTTTATGACAAGAATACAAAACATCGAAACCTACCCTTGTTCATCAGCTTTAAAGTTAAAGGTCCGTAACATTACACTCAAGAATATGTGTTACAGTTAACAAAGGATGGTTAACGATTGCTCGGATGAGAGTTTTTGTAAATAACTAAAATATTAATAACAATTAAAACTAATTTTGCAAGTATAAAAGTGAAACAAACCAAGCACAAGTATTCTCATAGTTCAAAATGAATTCATTTCCAACACTTGCATTGCCTCTTCTAATGTCATTGTTCTTTGCTACCCTATTTACTACTATCAACGGATCAATCTTCAAAGACCCACCGATTACCGTCAATATAACAAATGTTCTAAAAAGTCACCATCAACTCACTATTCACTGCAAATCTGGCGATGATGACTTGGGAATCCACCAGCTCTCATTTTTGGGCGGCTACGCCTTCACCTTTCGACCAAACTTTTGGGGCTCAACACAGTTTTACTGTACCTTTCAATGGCCTGGCTTTTCGCAGTACTTTGTTATCTACAAGGATAACAGAGATAGAATCAAATGCAACAAAACTCTGTGTTTGTGGATTGTGGGAGAACAAGGTATCTGTATGTTTGACTATAAAACAAAATTGTATGATATTTGCCACGCTTGGCTGCCTAAATGAATGCAACTAACCAATATATCCATGAATTGGAAAGTTCAAATATAATATTATAATAAATCGATATTAATATGTTGTTTTTGTGTGTGTTTTTTCTTTCTTGAAAATTTGATATGGTGTATTAGTTTTAATGAATTATAATATTAAGATTTGTTAAGGTATTTGAACCTATACACTACTTATTTATTAATTTCTTCCACTTTGATCGAAATTATTTGAAGATGTCTCCGTAATGTGGTAGAGATAGGCTGGGTTAAAGTCCCTCTCGTTCGCTTCGTTAAGGTGGTCTTCCCTTATAATCTCCAACGTTGAGAATTGTTCTTGTTTGAGAAATGAGCATGCACTTGAATGCCTAACTCTTACAAAAAAAGACCGACAATAAGATGTTTTTCAAAAAGAGAAAACAGGTAGTAGATATAATTTTTCTCATTTATGGAAAATCTCCAAAACTTTTTTCAAACATAAACCAAACTCAAATATGGTAAGAATACAAAAGGAAATTAACTTTCTTCTTTTTAATCGGTTTTTAAATTTAAAATCTCATTAGCTTTTAATCTTACCTTACCTGTTTCTCTTGTTTCGACTAAAAGGGGTTTGTTTTCAATCTTGGCGCAATCCAGACGAATATCGTTATTTTTATTTGCTTATCTATTTACCATTGAAGTATCAATTAAATTTATAGCCACCCAATCAAAATAATTTATTTTATAAGCTTGTTCAAATCAACATAATTCAGCTATGTTATATTAGATTATACTACTTGTGCAAAACATAATTCAGCTATGTTATATTAGATTATACTACTTGTGCAAAACATAATTCACCTATGTTATATTAGATTATACTACTTGTGCAAATTCCTTTCTAGCATAAGATCAACAAAACAAATTAATTTCAACCTCAGCTATGTCATTAGATTATACTACTTGTACAAATTCCTTTGTAAGGGTGTGGAAACCTTTCCTTAGCAGACGCGTTTTCAAGCCTTAAGGGGAAGCCCGAAAGGGAGAGCTCAAAGAGGACAATATCTGCTAGCAGTTGCCCTGGGCCGTTACAAATGGTATAGAACTAGGCGCCATGCGATGTGCCAGCGAGGAGGCTCTTCCCCGAAGGGGGTAGACACGAGGCGGTGTGCTAGTAAGGACGCTGGGGACTTGAAGGGGGAGGGGGTTGATTGTGATATCCGACGTTTGTTGGGCGGAGAACGAAACGCCAAGGGTGTGAAAATCTTTCCCTAGCAGACGTGTTTTAAAGGCCAAAGAGGACAATATGGGCTAGCGGTGGGCCCGTTACACCTATCTTTTTTCTCTACCATTTTAACAAAATGAGTTTATTTTCAACACTTGTACTTTCTCTCTTAATTTCATTGTTCTTAGCTAACCAATTCACTACCATCGAAGGATCAATCTTCCAAAACCCAGAGATTATCGTCATGTAAAAAATGCTCTTGAAGCTAAAAATCAGCTCACTTTTCACTGCAAATGTGGCGATGATGACTTGGGAGTCCAAAAGCTGACACCTTGGCTTGGGAATCCACAAGCTGACACCTTGGGCCAGCTACAACTTCAACTTTCGTCCAAATTTATGGTTCACAACATTGTTTTACTGTTTCTTCCTATGGCCTGGCTCATTTCATTACTTCGATATCTACATAGATAAGAGAGATAGAAAGAATTGCGAAAGTACTCTATGTTCGTGGTATGTGAGTGAGCAAAATGTCTGTATGTTCAACTATAAAACCAATAATTATGATATTTGCTATGAGTGGTCACGTAAGAAATCAATATATTCATAAATTGGAAGGTTGAATTTTAATATTGAAATAAATTAATGTTTTTGATATGTTGTTCGTGTGTGTACTTTTTTTTTTTTTTTTTTAAGCTTGAGACGATTAGTATAAGTGAACTATAAACGCTATCGATATATTTTATGATATTAAGAATTGTTAACTTCATTTGGTCATGATTGGTAATCAAAATAACTATACGAGATGCGACATTGCTTTCGAAGAATTTTGGCCTAGAATAAAAGTAAGGTCGAGCCTTAGGACTTAGCCTAGATTTGAGGCAAGTCGATCAATTAGAGTTGCTATCGAGAAAACATATACACATATAGGCTACATGTATGATTGAACAAAATTTAGATTCTGCATAAGTTATGTTCGGTTAACGAAGAATAACCTTGCCAAATGTCTAATGAAGCCACAAAGTCGAACGTACCATATATTTTTTCCAACTTTGAGAGAAATTATTAGAAAACGTTCGATTTATTTAAGGAAAGGATAATACAAAGATATGATATAAAGGACATTTTACAATGTGTCCTATATGATAAGGTAATAATATAAAGATTTCAATTAATAAATGACATACTAGAGGAGGGAAACCATATTAAGACATTTCACAATCTATCATAGATGGTAAAATAATTGTTTAAAAGTTTATTGTTTTAGGAAAAATTGAAAATTCCAAAAGTTCTAATTAAATAGTTCAATTTTTTATTAAAAACAAAAACTATCTCAAATGAACCTTATTCAGCTGATCTAGATCTTTTAGAGGCATTTGGTTTAAGTTTTTGTTTATGATACTTGGGAGTCAAATAACTATGTTTCGTGTTGCATGGAAAATGTTATCAGAAAAGAGTGGACCTCACATATTCGTTATACATAGATGTATGACATAAGAATTAGTAAAGAGTTAACCAATTGAACTTAGGATTATGTACAGAATTCTGATGGATAAATATGATTTGAGGAGGCGAGGAATGAGATATAATGACCAGATAAAAGCCATGTTAGACTAGACCATGTATAAGAACTAGACTAGGTGAAGGACCCATCTATATTATACTTTAACGTTTTTAATTCAAAATTTATACTACTTATGTAAATTTCTTTAATATAATATCAACAAAAAACCAATTAATTTCAACCTCATCATAATTTAAATGGTCATGAAATAATACTATTGACAAAATCACAAGTTTAAATCGCTCCCTACAATAACTAATAATGAGTTCGGAAAGTATATTTTTTAATTAAAAACTTACTTATCAAACATGGTTCTATTTTTATTTTGAACAATAAATAAGAACACGTTACCAAACAGGTCCATAATTGCCCTCTTTTATGAGAAGAATACTAAACATCCAAACCTATCCTTGTCATCCGCTGTAAAGTTAAAGGTCTGTAACATTGCACTCAAGAATATGCGTTACAGTTAACGGATGGTTAACGATCGCTTCGCTCTTATGAGTTGTTTTTGTAAATAACTAAAATACGAATAACAATAAGTAAAACAATCTATAAGTAAGCACGTAATATTTGGTCACCCATTCCAATACAACAAATCGATGGGAGCCGTAAACATTTAAAACTTATTTTGCAAGTATAAAAACTGAAACAAACCAAGCACAAGAATTCTCATACTTCAAAATGAATTCATTTCCAACACTTGCGCTTTCTCTCTTAATTTCATTGTTCTTCGCTAACCAATTCAATACCATCGAAGGATCAATATTCCAAAATCCAGAGATTACCGTCAAGATAATAAATGCCCTAAAAGCTAAAAATCATCTCACTTTTCACTGCAAATCTGGCGATGATGATTTGGGAGTCCACAAGCTGACACCGTGGGCCAGCTACGAATTCAGCTTTCGTCCAAATTTATGGTACTCAACATTGTTTTACTGCTCCTTCCAATGGCCTCGCTCATTTCATTACTTCGATATCTACATAGATAAGAGAGATAGAAAGAATTGCAAAAGTACTCTATGTTCGTGGTTTGTGAGTGAGCAAAATATCTGTATGTTCAACTACATAACCAATAATTATGAAATTTGCTATGAGTGGTTAGGTAAAAGATCAATATATTCATGAGCTCGAAAGTTGGATTTTAATATTGAAATAAATAGATATTCTTGACATGTTGTTTGTTTGGGTGTCTTTTTTTTTTTTTTTTTTTTTTTTTTTTTTGAAACTTGATATGATTAGTCTAAATGAATTATAAACGCTACCGACAAAAGTTATGATATTAAGAATTGTTAACTTATTTTGGTCGTGAATGATAATCAAAACAACTATATGAGATGCAATATGGCATTCGAAAGATTTTGGGCCTAGAGTAAAGGTAAGGTCGAGCCTTAGGACTTGGCTGAGAGTAGAGGCAAGTCGTTTAGAATTGCTATCAAGTGAACATATACTCATACTGGCTACATGTACCACTGAACAAAGCTTAGTTTCTGTACAAGTTATGTTCGGTTAGCGAAGAAGAACCTTGCCTAAGGTCTAATGAAGCCGCAAAGTCAAGTAAAAAAAGTTTTTCATTTATTTATTTTACCAGCTTTGAGAGAAATTAATAGAAAACGTTCGGTTTATATAAGGAAAGGATAATACAAAGATATGATATGAAAGACACCTTACAATGTGTCATAATCGATAAGGTAATAATATAAACATTTTTATTAAGAAATGACATATTAGACGAGGGAAATACGAACATGCCATATTAAGCCATTTCGCAATCTATCAAACATGAAAAAATAACAATTTAAACGTTTAATATTTAAAAATAAAATTGAAAAACAAGAAACTTGATATTGTTGTTTCTAAGATTTCTGATTAATTTTGGATTTGAAAGAACAATAAACGGGAATCGTGTTCAAATAGTTATCAAATGGTTCGATTTTTAATAAAAAATAATAACCATCTCAAATGAATCTTGTTTAGCGGATCTAAATTTCTTAAAGGCCATTTGGTTTAAAGTTTTGTTTATGATGCTCGAAATCAAATAACTATGTTTGGTGTTGCATGAAAAATGTTATCAGAAAACAGTGGACCTCACATATTCATGATATGTAGATGTACGACTTACTTACGGACTAGTAAAGAGTTAACCAATTTATCTTAGGATCATGTACAAATTTCTTGTGGATAAATATGATCTGAGGAGCGGAGTGATGAAATATGATGACAAGATAAAAGCCCAGCTGAACTAGGCCACGAGAAACTATGAGAATTTGACTATTTGAAGGACACCTACCCAACCTTAACATAAAATTAATTTCCATATTATACTTTTACATTTTTAATTCAAGATTTTAAACAATAATAACCCATAATTATTTTCAAACATATATTTTTCCACTAAATAAAATAATTCATTCCATTTTTATTACAAACAATAAATGAGAATGCGTTATCAAATGGGTCCATAATTACCCTCTTTTATGATAAGAATATAAAATATTAAAGTTAAAAGTTCATAACATTACACTCAATAATATGTAAACCGGATGGTTAACGACAAAATATTAATAAGAATAAATAAAGCAATTCGATACGTAAGCACCTAATCTTTGGTCATCCATCCCAATATAACACATCGGGAGCCGTTGAAAATTAAAACTAATTTTGCAAGTATAAAAGTGAAACAAACTAAGCACAAGTATTCTCATATTTACAAAATGAATTCATTTTCAACACTTGCATTGTCCCTTCTAATGTCATGTTTCTTTGCTACCCTATTTAATACCATCAACGGATCAATCTTCCAAGACCCACATTGTATGATATTTGCTACATATGGCTGCCTAAATGAATATAAGGAATCGATATATTCATGAATTCGAAGGTTCGATTATGATATTATAATAAATCGATATGCGTGTATTCTTTTTCAATCTTAAAAATTTGATATGGTGTATTAGTTTTAAGAAATTATAATGTTAAGATTCGTTGAGGTATGTGAATGCATACAAGACTTATTTATTAATTTTATTCCACTTTGATCCAAATTAGTTGAAGATGTCTCTCCACAATGTGATAGAGATAGAGTGAGTTTGAGTCCCAATCATTCGCTTCCATGAGGTGGTCTTCTCTTATCTTTTCTTACATTAAAAAGTAATCTTGTTTCAGAAAGGAGCTTGCACATAAATGCTCAAGTCTTTAAAAAAGAAGATAGGATGATAAGATCGTTTTTAAAAAAGAGAAAAGCAAGAATACAAAACGAAATTAACTTCTTTTTTTTATTTTTATATATATAGTTTTTAAATTTAAACAATTCATTAGCTTTTAATCTTACGTTACTTGTCTATGTTATTTAGACGAAAATGGGTTAAATTTCAACGAGGGAAAATCTGGACTAATCTAGTTATTTTTTGCTAATCTATATACTATTGAAGGATGAATTGAATTTTATAGTCACCCAATAAAAATAATTTATTTTATAAGCTTGTTCAAATCGACATGATTAGTGCCACGTCTTAACATTTGTTTATTACGACTCTCAAGTGGTTCGATGTGCGACACTCACATGTTGTCTTCTTGTATGTCGTGTAGGTCAGAACCTACTCTATTAGCTATGACATTCTCTCTGTGAGATCTCACATCCGTTGGAGAGGGGAACGAAGCATTCCTTATAAAAGGGTAGAAATTTCTCGATAATAGACGCGTTTTAAAACCTAAAGAATATAATATCTACTGAATTTTTTTACCTTTTAATCAAAAGTACATACTTTATATTAATTG